>JAMPIV010017262.1:0-450000 GCA_024509875.1 Oreohelix idahoensis | reverse complement strand
ACTGTCCACACTCAATGTAAGCAGTTTACAGATGTTCACACTCTATGTAAGCAGTTTACGAGTGCCTGAAAACATACCTTTATGTTTGTCTAATATTAATTTACTGTTTACAGGCCTCGGGTTTCCCTTCCTTATGTGTTATTAATGTTTACACTCTATGTAAGCAGTTTATTATTGTCCAAACTCTACGTAATCAGTCCACAAACAAAATATTAAAAATAAAACACTCTACCTAACCAGCGCCTAGCCATCTACAAAGATACCAGTCATACAGATATTATCTACCCGCTATTCTACAATTGTGCTATATGCGTTACATTGACTTTCATAATTGAGTGCTTGCGTAGAATAGAAGTCATCAGTGAGGATCTGATGGCAAGAAGCAGACAAGTGCCCGTGGAACAAGAGATGGGATGAAGACGTTGGAGATAGAAAGGACACATATTGGGGAAACCTATTGATAGCATTACAAGGCAATCCATCATCATCATTTTCCGTTGTGCTCCCTACAGAGCATAGAGCCACCACCAACACAAAGCAAAACGTGTTCTTGAAGCGGTGGTTTCTGTAGCAATGTATTTTACATGATGAGTTTGCCAGTCTCATGCACAACCTCATATTAATCGCCTTGTACGACATGCGTTAGGGACCAACAGTCCTATTCTTGTTTATATCTCACAAGACACCCCCCCCCCCTCCCCCCCGGAGTCTACAAGAGACGTTATAATCACTTGCTAGCAATTAAATCTACGGACTTACAATAACAATTACATAGACATACAACTTGTATTATTTGCTGTATGAGAATATACTTGCTAATAAGCATCTAATTTAATGATAAGGGCCCCTACCTACCTGGATTGGGTTCGGCCCTCTGGCTCCAAAATCCATCTTCCCAGCAGGAGCGTTTGGATTAGGTCCCACAATATTCTGATCTCCGAAAATTCCAGCAAACTCATTCTGTGATGCTGAAGTAGGAAGATAGTATCCGTGTAGACTTTATTTATTGAGGATGTTCGGGAAAGGAAAAATGCGGGGGTAACTGAAAAGTTACCTCCTATTTTTAAAATGTTTATACCCTCCCTTGTTTTTAATGGACATAATGACACAAATGTCAAAACAAAGAGAAATAACTGCCATTTGACAAATATGTTTTATTTTTGTTCCCGAACAACGTTATAAAATAACGTAAACTTTAAAATAGCCAATGAAGTCGCGGTAGTTCAGTGGTTAGTGCACTTGCTTCCTAGCTCGGTGATCCATGGTTCGATCCCCAGTTAAGATGGGATTTTGTAGACCGCAGATGGCTCTGTGGTCAACCCAGCCTCATGAATTGGGTACCAGAGCAACTCTGGGAAGGTTTAAGGCAGCCGGCGTGATGTTGACCACATCACCCCTAGTGTGGCGATGGTCAATAAACTATGGGGCTAACACCATATTCCCAGTGTGCCGGGTTCCTTTAACCTTTACCTTTAAAATAGCCAATAAACGAAGACTTGCAATTACTGCCGGCTATGAAATCATTTGTTGAACAGACCGAATCTGGCGCTCAGTTGCAATGTTAATGTTAGATTGTATTATTTGAAATAAAATGGCAGTTAATTGTCTTTATTTTTACGTTTGTTTCCTATTAATTTATTGAATAGCAGTGGAAGAAAAAAACATGTAAAAATAGAAAATGATATTTCAATCACTGTAGAACAGACATCAAAAGAGCTGACAACCATTATCGTTACTATATGCACTAAAACAGAAAATATCTATCTATCTATCTATCTATCTATCTATCTATCTATCTATCTATCTATCTATCTATCTATCTATCTATCTATCTATCTATCTATCTATCTATCTATCTATCTATCTATCTATCTATCTATCTATCTATCTATCTATCTATCTATCTATCTATCTATCTATCTATCTATCTATCTGTCTGTCTGTCTATCTATCTGTCTGTCTGTCTGTCTGTCTGTCTGTCTGTCTGTCTGTCTGTCTGCCCGTATGTACGTCCGTCCGACTGTCTGTCTGTCTGTCCGTCTGTCTATCTATCTATATCTATTTTAGTACATTTGTTAACAATAATAAAAGTGTATCTATAAAAATTGTTTTTTTCCGTTGTATGATTTTAAAACATAACTGTAGTTACATTTTTCGGAAGCGTTGTCACCTTCATCCAATTACATTCACCTCTGAATAGAATATACTTTAATAAGTTTAAACATCTAAGGTAAAACTACAAAATAATCATCCATTACTAGAGCTGTGTTTTAAATAGACTAGTTGTTTGAAGAACACATGAATTAAATCGGCACATCACGATTCACCATCCGAAGCCCGCCCCCTTCAAATGCGAATCACAGTCTATTTTCGCAGTTTCGTATTTCCTTCTGTTTAAAATCCATACTTTAATGAAGTTATATCTACAAACATAGTTTTAGTTATTAGATAAAATAGGCTGGGCGAATACTGGTCAAAATTTAATTGATTAAAAAATACAACGAAAGGGTGTTGCAAGCAACGTTTGAGATCTTTTGATGAGACTTGACACGCCATAAATATATAACGCTCAAACGATCTTAATTAAAAGTGGTTTAAAAAAAAAGATCACCAGCAAGATAAACAATAAATTAAAGACAAGAGGAAGTAAGTGACCACGCATGAAAAACATGAGCAATAATAATAAAAATAAAATAACAAAGGCGAGCCAAACTAACATTGATGAAAACATTTTGCTATTTATAATACTTAATCGTCTGCTTCATATGTTTTATTTCTTGACATTGCTAATGTTGATATGCTCAGTTACTTGGATCTCCTTCATCAAGTTGTATACCAGCTGGGGTTGGATCATCATCTGTAAACAAATTCCGATCCCAGGAACTGATGATGTCCAGCAGATATGACCATTGATTTCCAGTAATGTTTATCAATTCATTTGTTCACTTTTGTACCACATTGTAAAAATATTCACTTTCCTCATTCATTCATTCATTCATTCATTCATTCATTCATTCATTCATTCATTCATTCATTCATTCATTCATTCATTCATTCATTCATTCATTCATTCACTCACTCACTCACTCACTCACTCACTCACTCACTCATTCACTCACTCACTCACTCACTCACTCGTTCATTCACTCACTCACTCATTCATTCATTCATTCACTCATTCATTCATTCATTCATTCATTCATTCATTCATTCATTCATTCATTCATTCATTCATTCACTCATTCATTCATTCACTCATTCATTCATTCACTCATTCACTCATTCACTCATTCTTTCATTCATTCACTCATTCACTCATTCACGCATTCATTCACTCATTCATTCATTCATTCATTCATTCATTCATTCATTCATTCATTCATTCATTCATT
Source organism: Oreohelix idahoensis (assembly GCA_024509875.1). Taxonomy (NCBI): domain Eukaryota; kingdom Metazoa; phylum Mollusca; class Gastropoda; order Stylommatophora; family Oreohelicidae; genus Oreohelix; species Oreohelix idahoensis. The sequence goes on along the minus strand of JAMPIV010017262.1, from coordinate 446,608 downwards.
CACTCATTCATTCATTCATTCATTCATTCATGCATTCATCCACTCACTCACTCACTCACTCACTCACTCACTCACTCACTCACTCACTCACTCACTCACTCACTCACTCACTCATTCATTCATTCATTCATTCACTCATTCATTCATTCACTCACTCATTCAGTGTCTCACGCATTCACTCACTCATTCACTCACTCACTCATTCATTCATTCACTCACTCACTCATTCATTCACTCATTTATTCATTCATTCATTCATTCATTCATTCATTCATTCATTCACTACCCTTTAGCTCCAAATGGAGCACATGTCTTCAACAAATTCACGTCGAGTCTTCCTGACCTGTACCATTCATTCAAAGTCCGTCGATGTCTTCTTTATTCCTTCCATGACTATCTCAAGTTCCCTGCTCCATGTTCTTTTCTGTATCTTTCTATTTCTCTTAACCTCGGGGTTCCAGAAAAAGGACTACCTTGTAATGCTATCAGCTGGTTTTCTAAATGTGTGTATTCTCTGTCTTTGCCGACCTGTATCTCTCTTCCATCAGTTCTGACAGTTGTCGCAGCGTGTTCTGTCTTATATCGTATCCTGAATGCACAACAAGTGTACTGTATCTATTTGATACGTTTACCTTCTCTATGGTTGTCTTATAACCACATCTATTTCTCACTTAAAGTTGGCGGTGTGCCTCAGGCTTCTTTCAACGCCATGCGATATTTTTCATCAACAGAGCTGATGAAGGCCATTTTATCAGTCTTCTCCTGCAGCCGACATTCTTAGTGGAAATATTCTTCTTTCTTCTTTGATCCTTAGCCGCCGACCGTCAAAGCAGTCAGTGGCCATCACGCCTAGTGGCGTCTTGTAGGGCAACAACAAATTGATTCCACTTTGCTCGGTCGGCGGCCATCCTTCGTACAGTGCCCCAAATCTGGTTCATTCTTTGCATCTCAGCCTCCACAGTCCTCCACCAGGTTGTTTTTGGTCGGCCTCTCTTTCGTTTTCCTTCAGTGGTCCAAAGCATAGCTGTTCTTGTGATGGCATCGGGGTCTCTTCTGAGGACATGGCCAACCCAACTCCAGATGTCTGCCAGGTATGATGGTGTGCATGTCATCTTGCTTGCTCCCAGAGTGGAAATATTATACTGTATAAAATAGACATCATATACCTGCATAGACATAAGTTTGTCTGCCCGATTTTCGGTTTAGTGAAAAGGTGGTATTTGAGTCTGCAGTAGACGGGTCTCAGTCTGAAAACGATCACCTGATATGCTCTTGGCAAATAGTAAGCTTCTATCATTAACGACTTTATTCATCTGCTCAAGTACCTTTTCCAGGAGATCATTATTAGTCCTTTCAGGCACCTGTGATATCATTAACATTCTGTTGTGAAGCTACGTTTCTCTAGCCTTTTGCGACATTATCCTTTCACAGATTGTTCATTTTTCTCTTAAGCGTGACAGGATCAGTTCTTTATGGAAAAAAAAAAAAAAAAAATCCCTTTATTACCTGCAGTGACAAAAATTGTGTTGCATTTGACGTGTCCATTTTCTAAGCTGTCGGGTTTGTTGGAATATTTTATTGATTTATTTGTATTTTAGCCTCGATGCATCTTTCATCTAACGATTATTATTACCAAATATTCCAGTCTACGGATTTGAATCACAAGCATCACTCATAGTCTCATGCTGTACTATTAGACTTTTCTTTCGTAGAGATGATCATTTTTGTGTGTGTCTTTTTGAAATTATTTCTGACTTTCTGTTCTAGCACAAATCTTCAAATACGATACCGATTGGCCTAGGTGATCATGTTTCTCCACAACTTCCTGACGTCAATGCTGTTGATCAAGCCTGTTTCAGACGTATTTCTATGCACGATGTAAAATTGCCCAGTATCTCAGCTCTTTTTCATCTTCTATTTCTTTGTCCTTTAATTTTTCTTTAAGCCACAATATACTTCATCTTCAATTTTCTCATAAAATACCGACATTAATTGGACAACCTCTATACCTTTATTTATCGATCCATGGTGTTCCGAACATTTTTATGTTAAAGTATATCTCTGAAGCCTCAGGGAATTTTCTTGCTTAATCTCTTCCCTCCCGACTGCCTTATGCATTGGAATTTTTAATTAAAGACTACCGAAGACTCCCTTACACAAACTGACGAAAGTCAAAGGGAAACCACCGCAGTATTGCCCTTCTTACGGTCACTACCATCTTAATTATAATTGTAGAATACTGTTACAGATTCATGTCGACACTTTTGATATTTCGTTATCTCTTTAGCTATCTCAGTGTGTGACGTATCTTTTTAATTGTGATCATCCACCAGACATAGTAATCTTCTGTCTCTTAAAATTTTTATTTTGATCAATCTAAGATGTTCAAGAAACTAAATCAATAACAAGCCTTTACGACAACAGAAAAGAATCAATAGGCTCTCACTCATTCATAACCTTTCAGCTACCTACGGAGCACAGGCCTTTAACAAAAGTATGCCAAGACGTCCTGTCATGTGCCGCACAGGCCTTCAACAAAAGTATGCCAAGACGTCGTGTCACGTGCCATCAGCTCGAGGTCGTTCCATGTCGTCCACATCACCTTCATTTCTATCTCCAGTTCTCTTCTCCATGTCCTTTTTCTGTCTACCTCTGCTTCTCTTACCCTGGAGTTTTCAGAACAAGTACTGCCTTGTATTGCTATCAATATGTTTATTGTCAGTGTGGTTTCCTCAATTTCCTACCCACCTCTAGCGTCTTCTTCTAATCTCTTGTTCCACTAGCACTTGTCTGGTTATTGTCATCAGTTTCCCAATTGTGACTTATGTATTCTCATCTCCTGTTCCACTAGCCCTTGTCTGGTTATTGTCATCGGTTTCCCAATTGTGACTTATGTATTCTCATCTCCTGTTCCACTAGCCCTTGTCTGGTTATTGTCATCAGTTTCCCAATTGTCACTTATGTATTCTCATCTCCTGTTCCATTAGCACTTGTCTGGTTATTGTCATCAGTTTCCCAAATGTCACTTATGTATTGTCATCTCTTGTTCAACTAGCACTTGTCTGGTTATTGTCATCAGTTTTACAATTGTGACGTCGTACGTTGTTAATCCTTCTATTTTACACATGCACTCATTTATAAAAGTATGTAACTTGTTGGTTGTTGTTTTTTGGTTCCCTTTTTTTCAGAGCCACGGGACCGTTTACAATGAGACTGATTTAACATTTTAGGTGAAGATTCTTTTTTTTGTGTTGAACTTTATTTCTTTTGATTTCCACATATTTCCCAATGCAATGAAATCTCGTTTGCTATTTGTATCTTTATTTTGATAGCATTGTCTGTCACCTCCAACTTTGTTTACATTGCTGTCACAATATATGTGTGTGATTCTACTTCATGTTTTCCAGTGCAGTCTTGATATCGTTTCCTGCATTTATTCTCAGTATCTTTGTCCTTTCTCTGTGTATTTGCAGACCCACTTGTTGTGACCTCTCATCGAGTATTTTCATTTTGCCTTGCATATGATTATATTTGTGGGACAGAAAAGTAAAGTAGTCGGACAAAACTAGATAGTCAAGTTGTTAATCAGAATCAGCTGAGTTTCATTTCTGTTGCCTGAAGTCGATGTTTTTATAATCCCTGTCGCATACCATGTCCAATCTCAAATAGTTATTAAGTTGTCTTTCATGAAGAACTCTGCATGCCATGATTTTATGTTTTATTTATTAAGTTATTGACCTTCAGGGGGACTCCATAATGCCTCACCAGTTTTCGAAGTGATTCTCTGTCCACACTGTCATATGCCTTCCCATAGTCCACAAACAAATATTAAGAGGTGAGTTCCATTCTAAACTTTGTTCAACAATTTTTTGCAATGTACCTATATGATCCGTCCGGGATCTGTTTTGCCGAAGACCTTCCTACTCGCCCCTCTATCGGCTAATTAAATCTCTCAAGGATGTTCCTTTTTAAATATTTTCTTCTGGCACTCATAGTAAAATTTTTCGTCTTTATGCTGTTGTACAGGTCTCTCATATTTCCTTTGGCTGCAGCTTCATCTGCCTGTCTTGCCAAGTCGTCAATATATCTCCTGCTATCTCTTTTGGCGTTTCTTCTTCCCTATTGTTCGCTTCAATACACGCTTCTTGAGCCTTGGCTTTGGAGCTTCTAGACTTTGCTTCTGTTTAAATGTGCTTTATTTTTATTTTTCACTGGCTTTTATCTTAATGATGGTGTCTGTGCCTATACATTATTTAGGCTGGCGGTTTCGTTTTCTCTTTACTGTTCCGCATGTCTCATTCCATACATTTTTTTTTCTTTCTGTTGCCTGTGGTCTTATGTATTTGCTACAGGAGCACTTGGTATTCGTTGGATATTGTAACAGTAAATTTATTTCTTTGTTTTATTTCTTTGATACCCTATATTAAATGGTTATCTATGGCTATGAAATGTATTATATCTTTTGAGTTTCATCTTTATTTTGGCTAACAGAAGATGGGCTTTCACACAATAGATTCTCAGGAGTTTCTGATAGATTCAACCCGACGATGTCATTAACCGATACGTGAAACAGTGTTATTATGGAATCAATTTTTTTTACCGAGATGGATCGAATTTCCGTTTGTTTTCCTAGTCAATTTTTGCTTTTTCAATTCCATTGTCTGGCATTCTCTTTCTTTCCTTCATTCTTGCATCTGGATGCATAGATCATTTATTTATATTTTCGGTATTTTGTTCTTTTTTCATCTCCTGCTCGTCCGTTAAACCCTATATGTTGTGCTGGGGAAACCGCTTAGTGTAAATTTAGCATCTAGCATTCTTTCCTCCATAGGCGTATTCTAAAATCAGGGTAGGAGGTTATGTTTGTGCCGTCCTAGCACAGGTTTTCTAGGAATAACTAAAGCTGAAAGAAATGAAGATTACAGGAAAGATCCTTGAGCGGATGGCACAGGACTAAAAGACTTGGCATGAATTCTCTAAGACCTATGCTCCTCATGGAGCTAATGGGTAATAAATATGTGATTACATGAAGGAACGAACACTGACAATTCTCTTTATTGATATCATTGATTTTATTGATTATTGTTATAATCACCATTATCCTCCTCTTCATCATAATCAACTTCAGCCATTGACACTCCTTAAGAGGTATAACGTAGAAACAAAAGCTGTCAATCTAAACATGTTTCGTTCCTGTCTCCCTCTTTACCTTCTTTATTTATTAACATTTTTGTTTTGGGTCTCTGTTGTTTTAGAGCTTTCTGTTACGCACGGATCATTATTATTTTTCGTTTGTATAAACATTTTTTCATATGTATGATCATTTTTTTGACTGAAGTGTGTATTATGTTTTCTATGGTCAAAGGGACATAATCCGAGTTATCGAGACTACAATTTGTTAGGAGTTGCCTTCTCTTGTATAGAGACACGTTCGGTCTATGATTTCTTGAACGAAGCGTGACCACATCTCCTTATTTGGTAGTATCAGTCAACTATGGTAGATGTCTGAAACCTTTCTTAACGCTTCTTTTCATGACCATAAAAGGCGCGACTGTGTAAGACTTTTATCTCGAATGTTCTTCGAATCGTCTTATTGTGAACGGCAACTCAGAGATTGTCGTTCTGCGCATGTCAAAAACCGGGAGTTCGTTCTGTGTGTTCCGCCCAGTTGGGGAGTTTAGAAATGGTTTAAGAAGCGAGCAGACGCAACTGCGTCTTGTGATTCTCTGAGGGAAATACAGTGTCTTAGTGAGTTAGTTAGCTAACTAGACTATTTCCCAGTATTATGCAGCCTGCCTGGAGGCATATGTTCATGGTTGATTTTCCGAAATAAGGTAATTCCTCTTGTATCGAACTTTATGCTATCGTCTAGAGGTTCGTCATTTTGTCGCCTATTTGCTCGCCTGTGTGATGCAAAATGGAGAGGTACTTTGACTAGGATTAAGTCACCGGTATCTGTATACCTGAACTAGTTAAATATATATGGGTCGCTCTAGACCAACAAGACTGTTGTCTGTGTTCCAGGATTCGTTATATCAGAGATCACGTCCAAGTCAGATGGTTAGACTTAGGAACATTATAAAGGTCGAGCTGACCTGTAGCCCATGTATGCTATTCACGTGCAGACAGTGAACGGACTTATTGTATACAACTGATCTGCTAGCATCAGAATGGGAGCATTTATTATTGTTTATGAACATTGAAGATCTGTAGCTGACACTGTTGCAGAAGTTATAGAAATTATTATTATTTATACAGCTTCACGAACTAGCACTCGATGATTGATGAATTTCTGAATCTATTGAACTGTGATGTCTTATGACGCATATATACAACAGCTATCATTGCTGACTACAGAAATTGTTTTCAATGTGCCATATCATCTTGCTGAACTCGTTAACCATGTTGATGTCATAAGTATCATGACTGTTTTGTGGCGTGCAATAAATGAAAGAAACTTATACAACGAAGTTACCCTTTCTATGACTCTACACGTCATGTTGCCTGTGTGATAACCCATTGAACTGTTCCACTACCACATACACAGCAACATCCTAAATCAGAGAAGACACCTACATCTTACACTTTAACACCAGGTGTCGATAAGGGTGGCAAGTTACCACTTCAGCACAAATCCACCCTTATCATTTTTGGTGGCCAGAGCTGGTTCTATCATCTGATATTTTGGCGCACCATATCATTTTTGGTGGCCATAGGTTGGTTCACTCTGATTCCAGCTATCAAGGGGGTCAGCAAACCCAGACATCATCATCATACTAGATACAACTACAGCATCAACTACCACCTTACAAGAAATTTTAGTTTTGCTGTTTGTGTATTTGACTTATGCGAATGTTTTCGTATTGTTTGATCTTTGTTGATTGTTTACATTGACTCTGATCTTTGTTATTGTTTACATTGACTCTGATCTTTGTTATTGTTTACATTGACTCTGATCTTTGTTGTTGTTTACATTGACTTTGATCTTTGTTATTGTTTACATTGTTGATGACCTTTGTTATTGTTTACATTGTCTTGTTATTGTTTACATAGTTCTTGCATAGTTAGCTTTCACTATTGTTGATATATGCTCATGCACTATTGGTCTATAGTGCACTTATCATAACAAACTGGTGTTTTTTGCTTATGCACTATTGTAGTGCAGTTATGATAAATAACTGATGATTATGCACTGATTTGGGTAGTGCACTGTTAATTAAGAGGTGACTTGTGATATTATTATACATTTGATAATACAAGTTGGTGTCAACTCCTGTTTCCCACAGAGATTGGGTTCAACATAGAGATTATACAAGCACTTTATTAAGTCTTGTTGCTATTTAACATTGAAATAAGATAATTAATTATTTCAGGTTCTGTACTCACATTTTGGACATCATGTCTACATTTGAGTACTTTATTGAGCAGGGTAAAGCCCTTGGGAAGACAGGTGATAAATTAGAAGAATTTGCGACTGTTCAATATGCCAAGGCATTGAAGTCGGAAGAAAAGAAAATGAAAGAACAAACTGAACAAAAGAGAATAGAGGCTGAAATAGAACAAAAGAAACTGCAGATGCAGGTGGAGGAAAAAAGATTTCAAATGGAAATGGAAAAACAAAAAAGAGAAGCTGAAAATAAGAGACTTGAAAAAGAAGCTGAAAATAAGAGACTTGAAAAAGAAGCTGAAAATAAGAGACTTGAAAAAGAAGCTGAAAATAAGAGACTTGAAATAGAGGCTGAAGGAAAAAAGTTACAGGCCCAGGCTGAAGAAAGAAAGTTACAGGCTGAGGCTGAAGAAAGAAGGTTACAAAGAGAGGCTGATGAGAGAAAAGCAAAAATGGAACATGATGAAAAAATCTTAGCTTTAGAGTTAGAGAAGTTAAAGTTATTGAACACTGGTAATGCTAATGATGCAAATAAGGTGTCAAATAAGACTAATGCTAAGGATTTCAAGCTTAATCTACCAGCATTTAATCCCTCAATCGATGATATAACATTTTATCTAGATAGATTTGAAAGTGCATGTAATGTGCATAATATAGATAAAACATTATATGTGTATCATCTGTCCAAGATACTTAGAGGTGATGCTTTGACTTTGTTGAGTATGGTAGATGTGCCTGACAAAAACAACTATGAGGTTGTCAGGGCGGCATTGTTAAAGAAGTACCAACTTAACGAGGACGGATATCGTCTTAAATTTAAAACCATGTTACCAGAAACTGGAGTTGAATTCTCTGAATTCATCTCAGGCATCCGTCTTACTTTTTTACGATGGGTTGAGTTGTCTAAGACAGAAAATACATTTGAAGCTCTTATGGATTTACTACTTAGAGATAAGGTTATGTCTTCTGTTAATGAAGCTTTTCTATCTTTTCTTCATGAGCGTAAGCCTAAAAACATAAAAGAAATGGAAGAATACTGTAGCCAGTATGTTACTGCGCATCCGCACATAACCATTAGTAACTCTAAGGTGAAAGAAGGCACCTTATGGCCCAAATTTTATGCGTAAATTTCAGGGTAGCCAGAAAAATTTCAATAAAAAGAGTAATCGTAATTATGCCCAGAACCATAGTGATCAATTCCAGGGTGATTCTTCTTCCCAGAACTGGAGACAACCTAATACTACACGTTATTCTACTCCGGTTAACTTTAGAAATTTTCACAAAGGTAATCGGTATAGAGGAAAATATTTTATGCAGAGACCTCAATACCAAGATAATAGAGGTTCTCAACAGCATAGAGATAGTAATGACAGTTATGGAAACTGGAACTCAAACCAGGATAAAAATTACAGTAGGGACTTTAATGATAATTGCAGAGGCAATAATGGTCGCGGTAGATCGCAACATAAGAGAAAAAGATATCAACAGACAAACTCTGTTCAACAAGAATCTCAGGGAGCAGATAAACAGGTTAATAATGATAAAGACCATAATGCTATCGGATGCTCATCTTTTGATTTTGGTAGGGCAAATAAATGTATCCAATGCAGTACTTTATTTGATCCGAAAACCGTTAGTACTTTAAGCTGTGGTCATCCTTTGCCCGCTCTTCCTGCTAATGTTGCTCATGATGGGAGAGGTTCTCTTATATTACATAAGGGGCTAGTAAATAGTAATCCAGTCTCAGTGTTGTTTGATTCTGGATGTACTACTGTCGGCGTTAGGCAATCTCTTGTAGATCCATCCTGTGCTACAGGAAAAGTCATCAAATGTGTCACATTTGGTGGCACGTTAGAAAAGTATCCTACTGCTATAATACACATTGCTACTCCTTTCTTCACGGGAGAGGTCCACGCGTGTCTACTTCCAAACCCTATTGCGGACCTTATTATTGGTCGTATTCACGGAGTTAGGGAATGTACCCCACAGCAGATTGCTGTTTGGGAAGAGCAAAACATTGAAGCTACCAATGCGGTGGTCACAAGAGCACATGCTCTGGATCCACCTCAAACTTCATTAACTAATAATGATGAAGTAAATGACCAAGATAGTCACTTGACTATTACACGTGACTCATTTATCAAATTGCAAGAAGAAGATCCTTCTTTACAAAAATTCTTCATTCTAGCAAAAAAAGGTGATCCTAATCAGAACACTAATAGGAAATCTTGGATTTCTATGAAGAACGGCGTACTTGTACGTATGGTACAAGACTCGACTACGTCCACTCATTCACAAATTCTTGTGCCTAAGAGCATGAGATTGCAAATATTGCAACATGCTCATGACTCGCAATGTGCTGGACATATGGGTTTTTCCCGTACAAAGTCGAGGGTTCTTGCGGCTTTCTTTTGGCCATTTGTGAGCAAGGACATACGAATGTACTGTCGCTCTTGCAAAGTATGTCAGGAGGTCAAATCTAAAGGACCACGACATGCTGCGCCTATCCAGGCTGCTGACATTCCTATTCGCCCTTTTCAAAAAATGGCAATAGATATTATCGGTCCTTTTAGAATTAAGTCGGCTAGAGGACATCAATTTATCCTTACATGTGTCGATATGTGCACACGTTGGCCAGAGGCAATACCTCTCAAGAGCATCTCAACTGCTGATATCGCAGACGCTCTTTGGCTGATATTTTCTCGCTTGGGTTTTCCCGGAGAAATATTGTCAGACCATGGCACTCAACTTATATCAGACACTATGTCACAGGTAATGTCTATGCTACACATTAAAAGGTCTCTCAGCAGTATCTATCACCCAATGTCTAATGGGTTGGTCGAACGTTTAAATAGGACTCTGAAAACTTTACTTGGTAAAATAACTGAGGATCATCCTCAGGATTGGGACAGGGTCTTACCCGCGGCTCTCTTTGCGTATAGAGAGGTCCCCAATGAACATACGGGGTTTTCCCCTTTTGAACTTGTCTTTGGCGCGCAACCGCGCGGCCCTATGTCTTTACTTCACGATCTAATCACTGCCGATAATATTAGCGATGAGACTCAATCTTCTTATGAGTACGTCATTGCTCTTAGGCAAAAGATCATCGAGGCATGCAAACTAGCAACTTCGTCTTCAGAATTTGCTAAAGAAAAGGCAAGGCAGTTTGCAAATAAGAATAGATGTCTACGACAACTTTGTCCAGGTGACAAAGCTCTCGTTCTACTTCCTTCAAGGGAGAACAGACTTCTAATTGCATGGAAAGGTCCATATGCAATAGTCTCCAAAATTTCTGATGTCGACTATGTTGTCGATATTGATGGAAAGCATAAAACTTTCCACATAAATATGCTCACAGAATTTTATGAAAGACCTGACTATTTGCAGCCTATTTTCCAGGCTACGGACAATTCACAAGCAACTCGTGGTCAGTACTCATCTCTGTCAGTTATACAGGATGAGGAAACTACTTTTTCTGATGTCAATCTTCCTCTTTCTATGGTCCCACTTTATTCTACGGAATCTTGGAAAAAAACGTGACCGTTTCTCCAAATCTTTCCGCTGAGGAACATCGACAAGTTTCTTCGATGTTGCAAACATTTCAGGATGTTCTTACAGACATCCCGGGACACACACATGTCATAGAACATGACATTGTGCTAACTGATCACAATCCTATCAGAGTCAGACCATATCCAATACCTATTCATTTCCAGTCTCAAGTCGAAAAAGAGTTGGATGAAATGATACGTTTGGAAATCATTGAACCATCCACTTCAGCATACTCTTCGTCTATGGTTATTGTTCGAAAGAAGGATAATAACATTCGCATTTGCGTAGATTATCGCAAATTGAACCAAGTTACGAAGTTCGATGCTGAACCTATGCCTTCATTAGAAGAGCTACTCAATAAACTTTCTAATTCTAGATTCTTTACCAAACTAGATTTGTCTAAAGGTTATTGGCAAGTCCCGCTAACTGAACGTGCCAAACCTTTTACAGCTTTTTCTACACCTAGGGGTTTATTCCAATGGAATTTCATGCCTTTTGGTCTTATGAACGCCCCTGCTACATTCGTACGCATGATGCGGCGAATTCTCGCATATCGTACAGATGTCATAGCATACCTAGATGATATCTGTCTATTCAGTGATTCTTGGGAAGATCACTATTTGGGTTTATACGAATTACTGTCTACTCTTCGCGAGTATAACTTGACTGCAAAACCCTCTAAAGCCTTTATAGGATTTAGCGAGATTTCTTTCCTAGGTCATCGGGTTGGTCATGGTCTTTTAAAGACAGAGGACCACAATGTTTCAAAAATACTTAACATTTCGGTCCCTAAGACGAAGAAACAAGTAAGGAGTCTATTAGGTTTGATTCAATTCTACGGACGATTCATTCCGAATCTGTCCTCCATTATGGCACCGCTTTCTACTTTATTGAAGAAAGGGTCGCCTAATCTGATCCGCTGGTCTAAAGAATGTCAATCCTCATTGGACCAGGTTAAAGCCCTATTTTCATCTCCACCTATTCTTAAGTTACCTACTATTGAGAAGACTTTTGTTCTTCGAAGTGACGCCTCGTCAACAGGGATTGGGGCAGCACTAATGCAGGAGTATTCTGATACTTTGCATCCGGTGATGTATATCTCTAGGAAATTAAACGCTGCAGAAAAGAATTACTCGGTTTTAGACCGTGAGTTATTGGCTATGGTATGGTCTATTCTGAAGTTACAAAGATTTCTTCTAGGCGCACATTTCATTGTGGAAACCGACCAGAAAGCGCTTACTGCTATTCAGAGCAAAAACTTGAAGAGCTCGAGGTCCACTCGTTATGCCATAGCTCTTCAACCATTTCATTTCTCGGTTCGAGCTATCCGTGGTTCGGATAATGTAATGGCAGACATTCTGTCCAGATGTCCACACGATTCCACATGATTCTTCTGTCATATATATATATATTCTTGTTATACAGTCCAATGTTATAATGACATCTTAGTAGATTTTGTCTCACTTTTTTTTTTTTTGAGGGAAATTTATAACATTGTACCATGTAATTATCTAAGAAGGCTTAGTTAGTGATATACGGGCCAAAAGATCACTCGGCCACATTTAAATAAATTATTTTCAGGATTGTATTAAGAAATTTACCAGTTGTCTTTAAGATTTGTGTTATTGATATTTTCGCAGCACATCATTGAAGTCTGCGAGTTTATGTCCATTGTGGAACTTTGAGGATATCAAGTCCTGTCCTACATTGGGAGCGGATGATGTCCACATCTTCTTCTATTGAATGTTTTATGTCACCGAAGAGCAACACATGTATTACTTATTAATTACTGTTACTTTATATAATGTAATAATATAGTGCGGTATATTAGTAAATTACACCGCTATTTGCAACACATTGTATGATAACACATAATATATTTAATTTCATATATTGGTATGAGTATAATTTGATTGTCATTATGTTGTTGCCATCATTGTGGCGTGTGTTGGTGGCACCTTCCTGGAATATATCAGCGTATACTTAGATAAATTTTTTCTCTAAGGATCTGAGATATGATCTCAGTGTCGCTCCATGCGTTGAGCTAATTTGTTAGGTATATATCCACGCATCATACGTGCGTTAGGAGCCTAGATTTTTTCCGGCTCCAGGATTTAAAAAAAAAAAAAAATGTCCCATTTTTTTTTTTTTTTTCCAGGGAGGGTGCGGTAATGTTACGCACGGATCATTATTATTTTTCGTTTGTATAAACATTTTTTCATATGTATGATCATTTTTTTGACTGAAGTGTGTATTATGTTTTCTATGGTCAAAGGGACATAATCCGAGTTATCGAGACTACAATTTGTTAGGAGTTGCCTTCTCTTGTATAGAGACACGTTCGGTCTATAATTTCTTGAACGAAGCGTGACCACATCTCCTTATTTGGTAGTATCAGTCAACTATGGTAGATGTCTGAAACCTTTCTTAACGCTTCTTTTCATGACCATAAAAGGCGCGACTGTGTAAGACTTTTATCTCGAATGTTCTTCGAATCGTCTTATTGTGAACGGCAACTCAGAGATTGTCGTTCTGCGCATGTCAAACCGGGAGTTCGTTCTGTGTGTTTCCGCCCAGTTGGGGAGTTTAGAAATGGTTTAAGAAGCGAGCAGACGCAACTGCGTCTTGTGATTCTCTGAGGGAAATACAGTGTCTTAGTGAGTTAGTTAGCTAACTAGACTATTTCCCAGTATTATGCAGCCTGCCTGGAGGCATATGTTCATGGTTGATTTTCCGAAATAAGGTAATTCCTCTTGTATCGAACTTTATGCTATCGTCTAGAGGTTCGTCATTTTTGTCGCCTATTTGCTCGCCTGTGTGATGCAAAATGGAGAGGTACTTTGACTAGGATTAAGTCACCGGTATCTGTATACCTGAACTAGTTAAATATATATGGGTCGCTCTAGACCAACAAGACTGTTGTCTGTGTTCCAGGATTCGTTATATCAGAGATCACGTCCAAGTCAGATGGTTAGACTTAGGAACATTATAAAGGTCGAGCTGACCTGTAGCCCATGTATGCTATTCACGTGCAGACAGTGAACGGACTTATTGTATACAACTGATCTGCTAGCATCAGAATGGGAGCATTTATTATTGTTTATGAACATTGAAGATCTGTAGCTGACACTGTTGCAGAAGTTATAGAAATTATTATTATTTATACAGCTTCACGAACTAGCACTCGATGATTGATGAATTTCTGAATCTATTGAACTGTGATGTCTTATGACGCATATATACAACAGCTATCATTGCTGACTACAGAAATTGTTTTCAATGTGCCATATCATCTTGCTGAACTCGTTAACCATGTTGATGTCATAAGTATCATGACTGTTTTGTGGCGTGCAATAAATGAAAGAAACTTATACAACGAAGTTACCCTTTCTATGACTCTACACGTCATGTTGCCTGTGTGATAACCCATTGAACTGTTCCACTACCACATACACAGCAACATCCTAAATCAGAGAAGACACCTACATCTTACACTTTAACACCAGGTGTCGATAAGGGTGGCAAGTTACCACTTCAGCACAAATCCACCCTTATCACTTTCATAATATGCCCACGCACGTACCTTTTCTCTAACCCCGCTTGAAATCAAATCCACTGCTTGCTATAACTGTCTATCTCTTTTCATACGTTGTAATGATTGATCCCTGTCTCCATATCCGTCGTTTGATCTCAAGATTAATTGCCCTTATTACTCTTTGTTCTTGGATTTATGTATCTCATTTGTTTTTGAACTGGATATGTAAAACTTAATCTTAAAGCTACGCCTTCAGATCTTCTGATCTAGCTTTATGTTTCCTATATCTGCTGTCATTAGCAGTTGGCCTCCTTTCGGGAAACCTACACAAATCATTGCATATGCTCTTAAAGTGGCAGTTTCTGAATAATGTTTTTACGTATGATGCTAGTCCAATGTACAACAATTACATTAGTTTACAATTAGACATAGCTGGGGGAGCGGTCATTCTGTCCTTTCCATATCTCATCAGTGACCCAACCCCTCGAAACCACAAAGGAAATGTATAATTTCCTTTTTGGCTTTCTATGGATCGTGGAACCACCACTGTAGCTGGTCCGCTTGCACCAAGGCCTTCATGTTCTCGTACAGAGGTGGTTCTCATAGCAGTTTGTTTAACATGACGAGGTTGCCAGCCCCACCCATGACCTGAAATTAGTGGCCTCTTGTGGCGTGCCTGAGGGAGACACAGGGCTATTGTTAATATTAGAACATACGTTTTCCAAATCCTAAGGGTGCTTGTGGCTGTGGCGGTGATGGCCGGTACTGCGGGTTGAAGATGGTTGGTTTCAGACCGTTCACTTCGAACTTAGCGCTAGCGGAGAATGGATCTATCTGTTGCGTAGGTGGGGGCGGTTGATTCCCAAAACCACCAAATGCGCCTGTAAAAAGAATTTGGTATTGATAATAGTTTGAATAATATAGGTGGGGATGATTTCGTTTGTGATAATGATGGTAGTGAAAAGGACGATTCTGTTTATGACAATGATAAATTTGATAATGGTTCTGTTTATGATAAGAAGCTTCGATCATCACTGCATGACGTAAAGGTAAGTAAAGTAGCAGATGTGGCATGAGGTCACCACCTTCTGTTAGTCAAAATAAAGATGAACCTCAAGAGATGTACAACAGTACATAGCTAAATACAACAGTACATAGCTAAATACAACAGTTTACTGAAGGATATCTAAGAAATAAAAAAAAAAAAAAAATAAGAGATACATTTACAGCCACAATATCCAACAAATATATATTTCTCATATATGGAGATCAAAATGTCAACTCAATCTTACTGTACGGCTCTGAAACATGGTGACAAAAAACGCTACAGACAAGTGAGTGCTTGAGCAAAATAGGATTGAAGTAGCATGTCAAGATCACTAATGTGCAACTGACGACAAGAACCTGACAAGTACCAGTAGAACGATAGATGTGAAGAAGACACTGGAGATAGATTTGTTTTGTTTGTTTGTTTGAATCCCTGGGCGCGAGTTATTCACTCTTTTGCCCTTTAGGGTACGAGTTATTTACTCGTTCATACCCTTGAGCCAGACCGCCTGGGGAGGCGGTGGCGCAGCCACCGCCGCTCTTCTGCACATGGTCCATGTTGCCACACGGCCGGGAAGCCACCCATCGTGACACCAGGCGATGGTACCGCAACCCGCCGTGCATCCCACACGGTATCAGAAGATTAGGGGGTGTGTTTTGGGCTTTCTTTCAACCCCATGGAGCATCCTAGACTCGAAACAGAGTACACCAGGCCCACTTTGGCGTGTGTGTATTGCCCCGAGGTTTGATAACTCTCTACCCTGCAACGGGGGTTATACCTCCAAAGACAGTGGTGACTGGCAAAGAGGCCAGCCACCAGTGGGCTTTATTGCAACCCCAGGGAACTTCTCTTCGGGTGGCGAGGGTGCAATGCCACGAGAAAAGTAGTTCTCTACCCTGCAAAGGAGTTATATCTCCGAGACAAGACGTATCGAGGGATCGGCACAGCCAGCGCCGAGCCTCTACCACTGCCGAGCTGCATTACCAAGAAGAAACCAGCTCACACCAGCTAATAGCATTACAAGGCAGTTCTAGTTCTGGAATCCCCAGGGTAAGAAAGTTAGGGGAAGACCAAAGAACACACGGAGAAGACAACAGGTGACAGATATGAATGGGATGAAGAAGACCTTAAGCGGATGGCACGGGACAGGAAGATGTTGCAGACGTTTGTTGAAGGCCTGTGCTCCTTGCAGAGTTGTCGTGTGATGAACTGATCTGTTTATGACAATAATAAATTTGTTGACAATACTGACGATAATCACCATGAGAAGCATAATGGTTAAGACAACTTTAGCTTCTGTTATCCTACAAGCTGTATCATCATTGGTCTCCCTTTTAATTCATCATGGAGCATGGAGCTTCTACTGCAGCTGGTCCCTTGCAGGAAACCTGCACGAAGGCATTCATGTGCCCTTGGGTCTGTGGTTTATGTTGCAATTTATTTTCACACGATACGTTTGCCAGTCCCATGTTAGTCGCATAATACAACATTCATAATGGTGCAGTAATGATATACTTTCTTTATTTCTTCAAAGACACCCCCCCCCCCCCCCACTTCCCCCCGGAACTAAATAAGTTGATGATTGTGATAGTAATTTTGAGATTTCCTTAATCATATTTTTAATGTCAAAATCAAATCCAACACAAAAATAAGCATCTTCAACTCAATTGTTGTCAGTCCTATTGTATGGCTCTGAGACATGGAGAGCAACAAATACAAAAACCAAAAAACTACAGACGTTTATAAACGGGTGCTTGCGTAGAATAGAAGGACTGAAATGGTATGACAAAGTCACAAATGTGGAATTGATGACAAGAACCAGACAAGTGCCAGTGAAACAAGAGCTGAGAAGAAGACGCTGGCGATGGATAGGACACACATTGAGGAAACCTGTTGATAGCATTACAAGGCAGTCCTTGTTCTGGAATCTACAGGGAAAGAGAGGCAGAGGTAGACCAAAAAACACATGGAGAAGAGAACTGGATACAGAGGTGAAAATGAGGAGGAAAACATGGAAAGAACATGAGCGGATGGCACAGGACTGGAAGACTTGGCATGTGTATGCTGAAGACATATGCTCCTCGGGGAGCTAAAGGGCATTGATTGATTATCAATTTTAATGATAGCTTTCCTCAAGATTAAGGAAAAATAAAATTAATAAAAACGGAACCTTGTTCTTGTGATTGCCAAGAACTCTGGATGTACTGTTGTTGTTGCTGTGGCTGTTGTGGCTGTTGTTGTGGCTGTTGTTGTAGCTGTTGTTGTAGCTGTTGTTGTGGCTGTTGTTGAGCAGGCGACGGGAAGTAGTTGCTGAAGGCACTCTGCGGAGCTGGTGGCTGGTAGTGACTTTGTGGCTGTGGAGCATGCGCTGCAGCATGCGCTGCAGGTTTAACGTGGGGTTTTTTGTGGACGTGGCTGTGGGTTACCGGTACTACGGTTGCCGTCGTCATCCCTGTAATGCCCAGTTCAGGAGTCAAGTTAGACATAAGCAATAATTGACAAACATTTGAATTCCACAAACATTGAAACATCAGTCATACTGATTAGAAAATATACATTTAAATTTATTTTCTACTTATCTCTTTAACAATTTTCCAAGCATTTCCATAAAATCAGGCTTATCGACGTGTCTGTTTTCCAGGCTACTACGAAAAATAATTTGGCCAGAAAATATCGTATGGCGGGACTGTGCTACTTTAAAAATTCAGAAGTTCTGTTATCAATATTCACAGTGTGCTGGGGTCACAATGATCCTAAGTTATACATGGTGAGCCATTTGCTACTTTCCCTTTCAAAATATTATGTATAAAGAAATGCGTAGTAGATTATCCTAATCGTATTTTTTTTTTCCTTTCCCATTTTTAACACGATACCCTAACATTTCAAGCACACAAAATCTACTTCTTCTGATCTTGTTTAAAACTTTTTTTTGTTTTTGTTTTGCACGCTATTATTCCCTTATTGTCAGAAATTTTCTTGATGAAAAAATTTACTAGAAAGTGGATATGGACAAGGGGTCCAATCAAAAGGCCTGCGAAATCTCCTTATATAGCTCCAGCATAATATTTTTATATCGGGACAATTAAATGATAATGCATTTGGTCGATAATTTAAAACCTTAGATGATCTAAAATTAGCAATAACAGAGGGGTTTCACAGATTTATGTCAAAGAGTTTGTGTACAATTTCGAAAAATGCTGACTTTGTGAATGCACGCCCATGGACACAGTTTTGAATGATAAATAGCTGTATCATTTTCAATAAATAATTGAATTGGTCTGTCATTGTTATGATGTATTTAGTTTACACATACCATTACATATTAAAGCCATTTGTTTTAAGCACAAAAGGTAAGGGACTTACGGCTGACCTTGTATATGTCAAGTTTGTGACAAGTTCTTAATCGATGCTGAAATTCAGAACTCTAGACATGATTTTCTGACAACGCAACATTACCAAATATCATCATTACTTCCCTTTGCACTCATTATGGAGTTCCTCTTGCATGAAGTTGCACCCAGCATTCACACATCTTGCGTCAGTGGTTTCTGTGACAAATTTTTTCACATAATGAAGTGTCCAGCCTCATGTACAACTTAATATTAGTCGCCTTATCAGACACGCCTGTTGGTGAAGTAGTCATATAGTTTCTTTGTCTCTTCGACCCACGGGCACTAAACGGGCCGATATTACCAGTATCATATGCTAAATGGTGACTGAAGTCTCACCAGCGGCTCGCTTTGAATGACATTTCACGAATGTGATAACCTTAGAATGTTTAATACTGATATTCCAGTATTTTTGGATCTCTAAATGCAGACAACAGCCTGATTTTATGGTGCTGCCTTTGAAACAATTTTAGGCAGTGTGAGTCAGTAAAATGAATGCACCTTTAATTATTTAATTTACAAAGAGCATTAATTCTTCTTTCGTGCAGTAAGTACTCTTGTGAAATGCGTACTGTCAACTAATATGTGATAATTCACGTGTAATTTACATTTCTGGTCAAACAATTTTAGTTAACAATTTCCTGCTGAGTTATACAAAACAATAAATTTAGTAATATTATCTGAACGTAAACAAGTCGTTAAATGAACGGACAATAATTATATCAAAAATGGAATTTTTTTTTCTATATTCAGAAAACGGAACTATCTGTTTTTTCTTTCGTGAATTGTAAAGTGCTATCAAGAAATAAAATAAAGTTCTGTATGTCTTCGTCATTCTGAAAGTTAGACTAAAGCAAACATTCATCACACAAACACACATGTACAATTTCTAATAATAATAACAACAACATGAGTGTTATTTTATGAAATACGCATTGTAATCATAATTTACTTTAGGTCGAAGATTATTAGTAATTACAAAATGCAGTATTTTACAAGAATAAATGTACACCCCACCCACAAATATCTCTCTCTAATAAATGCGAGACTTACATTTTATAACTGTTCTGCGTAATGCTTTAAATTTAGTGCAGACTACTTACAGGCAAACATTTCCATAACTTACCATTCTGTTTCCTCTACCTGGATCGATATTACTATTAAATTATTTTATAAATTAGATATTTACACAGGGAACATTTCTCTAGGATCGCCAATTTACCAAAACATAATAAGAGCTCTTAGTTTTTTAACACAAAATACAGTTAACTGTTTTAGAAACTTCATTTTCATATAGGGAACATGTCTATATAATTCTTTTTTATATAGGAACAATTTCTCTAGGATTGCCAAGTTCCCAAACCATTAGAGGATAAATGATAGAAAGCATGATACACTGCAATATTCTGTTAGCATGCATTAAAAACTATCACCACGCAAGCATGTTAAATTACTGTAAACGTGCTAAAAAACAGAAAGCAATGCGTTTGTTAGAAGAATGTTTGGTTGCAGTTAGTTAGGCTTTACACGTTCTTAAATTTTAAGACTTTACATCTAGATATCTGCCTTTTACGTAAGAAGGGATGTCGATGAATAGTTGGGTGAGGTCGGTGGTTGAGGAACAGGGAAGATGTTAAAATGTATGCGGTTGGTGTAGGTGTAAGGGATGACAATCTGAAGTGACCCGAAAGTTAAAATTCTAGACTACTCATTTATTTCATACCATCATTTTTCAGTTGTTAATGATATATCATGGACATCACCCGAGTTCAGTATGAAATTCTGCAGTAAACAGGGTTTCTTAACCTGTGGTCAACGGACCCCTTCGGTTAGGTTAAAAAAAGGTAAAGGATTCAGTTTACATGCCCATTGAAGCATATTGGGAATTTGGAGTTAGGCCCATATTTTCCTGACCATTGGTTCACTAGGGTTAATGTGGTCAGCATAACGCTTGGTGCCGTTAACCTTCCACAGAGTTGCTCTGGTACCCGATTCACGAGCCTGGGTCGACCCTGGAGCCGTTTGTGGCCTAAAAATTCCCACGTCAACTGGGGATCGAACCATAGATCGAACTATGTTAGGTTACGAGCATAACCTAACATTTTTATTTTTATTTTCACCACATTTTTAATTCTGGAACCGTCACAAATGTTCGCTTAAAATTTTTTTTTTTTTTTTTTTTTTTACATGTTTTTAAATTTCAGTTTGATTATATGTAAACTTGAGGATTTTTCTTTGTAATAAAATGTAATATCTGTTAGGAAAAAATTTTAATTATGCGTTAATGTACATTTTTTTTTCCTTAAGAAGGAGTACACAGCCTTCACCGGAAAATCAAAGGGGTTCACGTCACAAAAAGAGTTTAAGAAGCCCTGTGGTTAAAAAAAAAAAAAAAAAGAACGCGATAACTAAGGACAGAGAATAAGAGAAATAGGACAGAAAAGGCAGAAAATAATAATATGCTACTTCAGGTTTTGTTTGTGAGAAAATCAAGTTATTAAGAGATTAGAGAAAAAGAGAGGAAACGAGAAAAATAGATCGATCGGTGAAAGACGGGAAAAGACAAGATGGCGAGTTGAATATAGAAGGTGTGTATTCCAGAGAGGGCGTATGCTTGTCTATGAAACAAAGGGAGATGATTAAGCTTAACAAATGATCAGTGAAAAGTTAACTTAATCCCAGGAAATTGTTACATATACTACTACGTTAGGAAAAAAAAACATCGTTTACGAATGGGACACCATACATGCTAACTTCACCGTGAGTCGCAGGCCACACATAAACACATGTTGTCGTCACGTAAATATACTCACACCGTCTTTCACGCACGTCTACATACACACATTATACGTCCCACACATACGCAGAAAAATAATTATCTTGTATTTAAAAAAAAAACAATAATAAAAATCAAAACTCAGATTTTGTAATCTGAACAGAGAAATATGTTATCTCCAAATTCAGTAATCAGTAAAGGAACTAAAATATGACAGAAAAGAACAATTGTTACTTCCATATCGAATTAAGTTAACCGTAACAACGAAATACAAGTTACGCTAACTGTGTAATTCACGTAAATTTAACTGTGCAATAAAAGACAATTCTTGTAATACAAGTAAATTTAACTTTGTGAGAATTCTTAAAACGATTTTCTCTTCTGCAAAAACTAAACCTGGTGACGAATGCGATGATGTCATATGGACGACTTCCAGTTTCCAGCACTGTTTATCATTTCTGTTGTTGGTTTCCCTCCATGAAATGATGTGAAACTGTCGAGCATCTTCTCTCTTTGACTTCTTCTTCCTTGTTTTTCTTTAACCGTTTCCATTCTCACAATATATTCCACTTTTCTTCCTCTGTCATACATGTCCAAATAAAGTGGAATGCTTCCTTCCAATATCACGTGTTATACAATTTTAATTTTGTTGTAGTTAATTCCTTTCAAGATGTGTTTCATTCACTGCGTACTTGTGTATGGAAAATAACACTATGTGTTTTTTTTATTTCTTTTCTCTGCAGGTTTTATACAATGAAGACAAATTGATTTTATAACGAAAAGTCTTAGGTTTAAGTTAAGGAATATGTTTCCTGTTATGTGTAGCTTTTGTTTGTTTTGTTTTGAATCTGCTAGTAATCTTTCTGTAAAAGTGATTGTTGCTTGTCTTTTTAAATTGTGTCAATACTTTCCTGTACCGTATAGGTCCCGTATGTTTTCAGCCAGAAGGTGTCTAGCTTGCCTGTCCCGTCTAACTCCCGCATATTTGCAGCCAGATGGTATCTAGCTTTTTTTTGTCCCGTATAGCTCCCGTATGTTTTCAGCCAGAATGTATCTAGTGGTCCTGTTCCGTAAAGCCCTCATATATTTCCAGCCAGAAGGTATCTAGTGTTCCTGTTCCGTATAGCTCTCATATATTTCCAGCCAGAATGTATCTAGCGTTCCTGTTCCGTAAAGCCCTCATATATTTCCAGCCAGAGTGTATCTAGTGGTCCTGTTCCGTAAAGCCCTCATATATTTCCAGCCAGAAGGTATCTAGTGTTCCTGTTCCGTATAGCTCTCATATATTTCCAGCCAGAATGTACCTAGTGTTCCTGTTCCGTAAAGCCCTCATATATTTCCAGCCAGAATGTATCTAGTGTTCCTGTTCCGTAAAGCCCTCATATATTTCCAGCCAGAAGGTATGTAGCTTTCCTCAATCATCATTATCTTCATAGCTTTTAGCTTCCCAAGGATAATAGGCCTTCAAAAAATTCATTCATGCCGAGTTCTCGTGTCACGTGTCATCAGTTCTATTCTTTCTCACCTTCCTCCTCCCTTTTATTCATGTCACCAGTTTTCTTCTCCATGTTGTTTTCGGTATCCATCTGCCGCTGTTACCATGACAAATGACTGCCTTGTAATGCTACCAACACGTTTCCCCAATGTGGGTCCTATCCATCTCCAACGTATTCTTCTGATCTCTTGTTCCACTGACACTTGCCTGGTTCTTGTTATCAGTTCCACATTGTTGACATTGTCATACCATTTTAATAGTTATATTCCATCAGTTGCGTGCACCACATCGAAGCTCGGCTACAGTGGATGTTTAACGTCTTCTGTCTCTTGTCTTGATGGTGCTCTCCTATAGACGCTTTCCTGTCCATCTCTTGATGTTATCTTCCAACTTATAGCGATGTCTTCCTCCTGCACGTTTGCCCTCAACTCTTCTTTCTCTTAGGTCTTCATTAAGATGTTATGTCGTTTTACATGGACACAATTTGTTCTTCTTCTTCAAGTACCATGCCTAGTAGCGTAGGAGATCATGTCTCTCCACAACTTCCTGTCTCCAGTACAATTTATCAATTCTGCTGTTGACTTCTTTCCATGCCAGGACGTCAAACTGTCCAGTATTTGCTGTCTTTGTCTTCCCTTATCTCTTTTTCCTTCAATCTTACCTGTTGTTACGATGTATTCTAACTTACCTGTTGTTACGATATATTCAAGCTTTCCTCTTCTCATAACATGCACACACAATAAAAAGGGGATTGCTTCTTTCTAACTTGTGAAATAAGTTTCCTTTGCGCATTGGCCTCTTTCGGGACATCCTCATTACTCTTTTTGACTGTTAAAATACTCATCATTTCATAGAATGCTGTTTTTGCCTGAGCTTTTCTGCTCTTCACTTCTGAGGTGCATCTTCGATCCGTTGCTATAAACGTGTCCAGGTATTTAAAATATGTTAGCTATCTAATTTTGATCTCCTTCATTAAATTTCATTTACAAAAGTCTGTAAGTTATTGATTATTGCTTTTGTTGTTATCAATATTTCTAGAATAAGGGTACAAAGTTTGATGATTCTACTTTTAATCTCCCTACGTTAAAAAATTACTTATTTTACTACTTCGTCTATGGCATGCGCATTCATTACCACCATTATTATGTTTGTGCTCTGTTGGAGCGTGTAGCCTCGACTACAGCTGGTCCCCTAATAGAAAGCTCACATTGAAGCATTATCGTGTTCTCTCAGTGGTGGTTTCTGTAGAAATGTGTTATACACGATGAATCTGCCAGCTCTATGCACAACCACATATTAGCCACTTCTTACAAGTCTAATAGAGCAGTAGTTCTATTATTTAGTTATCTACCTTGACACCCCTTGAGCACTCACTACATGGCGCTACAAGCATTTTGTCATTCATTCATTTTCATTCGCGCCCCTTAGGAAGTCTGCAGACATCACTATAGCTGGTCCCATTGCTACTATAGCTGGTCCCATTGCTACTATAGCTGGTCCCATTGCTACTATAGCTGGTCCCATTGCTACTATAGCTGGTCCCATTGCTACTATAGCTGGTCCCATTGCTACTATAGCTGGTCCCATTGCTACTATAGCTGGTCCCATTGCTACTATAGCTGGTCCCATTGCTACTATAGCTGGTCCCATTGCTGGAAGCCTGTACCAAGCGTTCACATGCTCCTGTATCTGTGGTTCCTGTGGCAATTTAATTTACATTATGAGGTTGCCAGCCTGACGTAGAGATGTCTGTTCGATCTGATGTCATTAACGTACCAAGGTATTTGAATATTAGATGAGTTTGATATTAGAATTATGGCAGAAGGTTTCATAAACATTATTGAAACTCGAACATTCAAAATTACGGTAGGGAGGCACGACAAAACAGGAACACTGTTGGCACTAAAAATTTAAAGGCTAACAAAAAGCTAACAAGAAAGGACGGGTGAGGGCGGACGGTATGTTATGTAAGACATTTTAGTGTGAACTAGGATTATTATTTTGTTAAAACAAGATAAGGGAGTTAAGAACGACAACGACTTTCGTGCCTACTGGTTCACCTGTTGGAATTACTGTCGTCTGGTTCCCAGCAAGCTTATCGTAGACCCAAGGATCCACAGGGGTGGCTGATGTCGTAACTTCATGTGGAGGAGGCGCAACTGCTGGTCGTGAATGTGAAGATTTGGAATGGCCTGCACCTGCTGGTGATGGTTGTTGTGGTTGTTGCTGCTGTGGTTGTTGTTGCCCGTGTGTGTTTGGTTGGTTGAGTTGGAGGAGATTGTTGCGACCCATCGAAGATGAGCCTGCAGGCTGTTGTAGAAACGAAGCTTGCCAAGGTGTACCTTGTGGCATTTGCGACAAACCTTGGGGCGATTGCAAGAAAGACTGCTGTGATTGTGGCAGACTCTGTGGTGACTGCGACAAACCCTGGGGTAATTGCAAGAAAGCCTGTTGTGATTGTGACAAACCCTGTGATAATTGCGAATAACCCTGTGGTGATTGCAACAAACCTTGTGGTAATTGCGACAAACCCTGAGGTATTTGCGACAGACCCTGTGGTAGTGCCTGACGCTGAGCGTTTGGTAGCGACCATTGCGAGTTCAAAGATGGTGTTTGTGCAAGTTGTTGCTGGCTCTGCTGCAGGGGAAACTGCTGCTGCCACGGCTGTTGACTCTGCTGCCACTGCGCATTCATTGGTTGTTGATTTTGGTAAAGTCCTGGCTGCACTGGTGGCGGCTGTTGCTGATACTGTTGTTGCTGGGGGGACCACTGCTGAGGTTGCTGTTGTGGCCAAGCTTGCTGGCTGACTTGTTGTTGCTGCTGTGGTGTATTATCAAACAAACCTGACCACTCAGACTGCGGATACTGTTGTCGGGGTGGTGGCTGAGGATAAACTTTTGGTGCCGGGACACTGTTTTGATTAGCAGCAGTTGCGACAGTATTTGATGCCAGCCTGATTGCCAATTTTCCCAGCAACGAAGACATACCAGTGGGCTGACTCCCAGATTTGCTTCCCTTGACAGATGAAGGTTGACCGGATGCAGCATCTGGAATGGTGAAATTAGAGATGTGAGCAAGGCTCTGATCCCAAAAATGGGCATGATATTCGTTACGTGGTACATACAGGGGTGGGGCTTCAGTGAAAGGCGTGACTACAAAATTTGGACTTGTGTTACCATAGTAATTATCTGCTATACTCGTGCCTTTTAGAGAGTATGGATGTTGACTATCGTAGCTGTTTTGATAGCTAGGTCTATAATTGACATTTATTGTGTTAGGTGCTATAAATGCATTTCCTGGCCCGGCCCCTGCATGTGTATTTATAACGTTTCTTCCTCTATGATTAGAAGATAACTTAAAATGGTCTATCCCACTACCAGAAAAGCTACCCCCATCAAAATTAGGAGACCACAAAGAAGACGATAAAATGTTACTATAACTCATAGAAAAAAGTAAGTGTGCAGCACTCAACAGGGCACTGTGCGTGTGTTCTTGGGTGAACTCAAATGCAAGTTGGCACACATTTCTGTGGGAGTGTTGTTCACGTACCCGTGCAATTGCATGTGAAAACGTAATCGTTGAAATAAAGAGTACCAAGAGTCCAACAGAAACATCTTTTTTGACAATGCCAAGATTGAACCAACAACAGCGAGCAATAGCTATAGGGACGTTAGCTGCTGGAGCGACTATATTAGCTGTATCACAACATTTCAATGTTCACAGGAACACTATATCACGCATTCAAGCTCGTAAGCTCGTTTCCACCAAACTGGATCCACTGCTGATCGCCATAGAAGTGGCCGACCACAAGTTACCACCCCTGCACAAGACGTTACATACGCCTTATGCACTTGCGTAACAGGTTTATTCAGGCAACATGGACTGCCAGGAACAATCCAGGTTTAAGACCCGTGTCGTGCAGAACAGTGCGGAATAGGTGGACATACACGGTACTGAAATCAAGATTTCTTTTTTTCGTGGGGATGCCACACTGACTTTAGTTTTTATCTTTCTTTCATGGCACTTTCACTAAAATCAAAGTGATCACTTGGTCTTTTATTCAATGTTCAACCACATTGTGTGCCAACTTTTATTTCATTTCGTCCATGAAATCACGCACAGTGCCCAATAAAGTGTTGCACACTTACTTTTTTCCATGAGTATATAACCTCCTGGACTGCTTGGAGATTTGCCTTGGCTGTCCAGGAACTGAACAAAACCACCTGTGCCAGTATTGCCTCCGCTGTCTGTTATTGCTGATATCTGACTGGTCAGCGATTGTATAGATGAAATAAGCTCCGCCTCCAATGCATTGGAAGTAGCGTTCTCTGAAGCAATAGGATAATCTGGCCCTTGTTGAGGTATGAGAATATAATTGGATGAAGAGTGTGTCATCACTTGCTGTTCTGCCATAGGCACATCTCCATCTACATTTCCTCCATGATAAAATGTAGCTAAAGTTGTGGGTACAGCTGTTGTGGTCGTTGTTGTTGTTGTTGTCGTTGTTGTTGATGTTGTTGTTGTTGTTGTTGTTACTGTGGTTGTAGGACTTTTGGTTGTGTAGCTGGTTGTAGCCGGCATCTTAGAAGTGGTTTTTAGTACTTTAACATTCAAATGAGGTGTCGGCGTTATCTGTGGCAATGCCAACTGTCCATTAATAGTTTGAGAAGACTGCCCACTTGGTTTAGATTTTTGAACATCTTCATGTCTACTTAATGTTGCGGAATTGATGGAGACAGGTGTTCGAGATTGCAAAGAACTCGATCCACCGACACGTTCTCTAGCATCTGTTCTTAACTGCCTGAGCTTTGACAATAGCTGATTTAGTCTGGCAGAACCAGCAAGTGTCCCAATACCCACAATGCTACCAGATTTCTGCCCAACAACCGCTGAAGCTTTCTGACCTGGTTGCTTTTGTTTTATGGAGGTGGTCACTTGATAAGCAGGCCTGACAGTAACAGCAGTATCTTTAGAATTGTTTGTTAAAGCATTGACGACATCAGACTGCTTCTGACTTCGATAGTTTATGATATTACTGCCGGGGAATGCCTTTGCAGCAGGGATCCTACAGCCGAGGCCACACTTTTTAAACTCTTGAAGCCGACTGTAGTCTTCCTTCCATCGCAGCGCTTAATCCTGGGGCAAGAAAAATTTGTTATCATTAATTAATAGGCCCAAGAAAAGAAGATGCAGAATCTTCGTAATCCCCAGCGCCCTGCTTCCAATCTTATGATCTTCGCGGTGTGGGAAAATGTGGCTGGCACTAGTGATAAAGATGTTAGTGATTATTTTGTGGAAACTACGGTTATGCTACTTGGAAGTTAAGTTAAGACGTTTACTATTGAAGTAAAAGCACTGCTTTGCTGCTAATGCTGCCTGCTTTTGTTGTTTCAACTTTGAGAATATATGTTGCGTATTCTGTTTTTGCATGCTGCGGAAGCAAGCGCTGCCTTTGCTGTGAACGCTAATGCTGTCTAGAAAGAACACTAAGGTAGTCAACAAGAACTCTAGGTCATCTGCGGGGAAAACTGTACAATAAACAATATCTTTAAAATGGGAACTTCATATTGTTAGTTATATGGATGTCAGATAGTTATTTAAAAACTAAGATCAATGGCTATGTCGAAGTTCTTCCGTATTTGAGGTCATTGGTCCCGAGATGAAGCTGTTGACTTGATAACTGCTGCATTATTATTAAACAAGGATTGAATGTCATGAACAAAAAAGGGAGAAATATAACAAGTGAAGAGATTAAGTATAACAGACAAAGTGGAGCATTAATTGTACGAAATTCAGTTAACGACACTGAAGATGTTTTTTCAGTATAACATGATTGTAACTAAATTTCGTTTAGTCAATAGTTTAATCCGTATAGCTCAGAATGGATTTTATATTCTATGTTGATTAATCTCAAACGCAAATATACACAATTACACCCTTCATCTTACAGTTTCTACCCAAATATATTTTATTTTCTTCACGCACAAATATGCATTGTTTGTCTCACATGCATGGATTCACTATATCTTCCTATATCACACACAATTATTGACAAATGTACTGTTAATCAAAACTTTGTTATTATAACTGACACATATATCCATTGTATCTTCCCATATTTGCTTTGCAATGATCTAAAGTACTTTCATTCACTGTGACGTCCTTGTGTACACTTTCATCGATTTTCTCGCAGTTATCATAAGTCGATCGCTTTGTGTGGATTTTTAACAATGGTATAAGCGCCGTACCGTTCAGAAAGCAATGGCAAACTACTGAATGAAAAAAAAAAATTGCCTAGAAAAATCACAAACAGCCAATAAAAGCTGGGGTTGATTACCACGTCCTGTAAAGGATAAGCAACTAACTTAAACTATCATAAGTCACTTCATACATTTCCCATACAAAAATTCAAATATCCACAGTTTCGTTCCTTTTGTTTATAATAGAAATATGCACTGTCCTTCTTCATCCCTTGAGCAATGTCTCAGCTTTTTCGAACATCTCAATCACATAAAGTCACGTGCTTCTTCATCCCTTGAGCAATGTCTCAGCTTTTTCGAACATCTCAATCACGTAAAGTCCCGTGCAGTTTCAGGGGATTTCCGAAGAGGCAAAGAAAGCATAGGGCTACTACTCAGTCAAACATGTCGTACAAGGCGATCAAGATGAAGTTGCACATGGAGCCGCTAACCTCGTCATGTAAAACTAATACCACAGAAGCCAACGCTATATAGCATGCACACGCTTCCTTGCTGGTGACCCAGCTACAGTGTGTGCTCCATGATCCGTAAGTAGCGGAAATGAAATGAGGATGAGTGAAACACACATATCTATTGTTGCTTCCTGAATAGATAGTATGGCGCTCTCTCTTCCAGACCTCTACACCTCACGGTAGAAGAGGGATGATGTTGCGTGATAAATTCTCGCAACATCGTTTTGTTTCAATGTCTGTTTTATAACGCAAGGGCAACAACTGCTTGGAATTTATAGTCACTTTTCTCGGTAAGCATTTGTCTTCTCGCGTTGGTATCGAATGCAGTTAAGTTTGAGCTGTGGTCATTTTTGCGCTGGACTGCGCATGACTTGTCTTGTTGTTTGGTCGATCGGTTTCCGCCCACCACTAGTGGAGTGAGCGATTTGGAATGGCGAAAGAGATGCCTCGTTGAAGAGGGGATCTCCGCTATTTTTTGTTCTGTCAGGGATGTGTAGTCCTCTTAATGGATATTTCGTTTATTCGAGATAATACCTCTAGTGTTTTCCCACATGTCGGGAGGCGTGATATTTCTGTGTATTTCATGAAAGCAAGGTAAATTGACTTTTCCATTGACTCTATCGATTTTGGGTCGTGAGCGATTTCGATTCATAGCCTGTCTCCGAAAGTCGTCGCCACGAGATGTTTTTTCCCAGCTCACATGTCGCTGCATTGTACTGCATCGGTTGATGCATGTACCAAGGACCATTACTTGCTACTTTGTTAAATGAATTAGGTTTGGAAAACCTTTATTATCTAGAGGATATTTTTGTGGACATTATTTATACTTCGGCAGACGTGTCTGTCTTGCTGAAGTCAAACTAAGGAGAGTGAACTGATCTCATACATCTGGTTATCTCCTGGCTGTTATAGAAAAGGATGGAGTTTTCCACCTGACTACATTTACAGCACTATGAAATATAACATGCATCTGACTCATCATTGTAATGCTGTCTACCGTCTATTGCTGTATTGAATGTTGCTGTGATAATGACTGTTTGATGTGCCTACACATTTGCGTAACCATTTTGTCACTGTGGCGTCCACAATAAATAATGAAGAAAAACGTCAACGGCTGTTTCAAGACTCATTGACTTTATACGTCGTGAGTTTACTGACGTCCTATGTGGATTGCCCTGTTATTGTTGTATGAACATTGTTTTGACTGAACACATCTACACACTACACAAAAACCAGACATGCGGATACCATCCATCATCATATGGCATCACGCATCATTTGGTGGCCATAAGCTGGTTTGATTCTGGTACTAGCAAACACGGGGTCCCTTACCCACTTCATTTTCAACAAGAATTCATCAGCATCCTTCAAGAAATTAACATTCTTCAATACAGTCAACATCTTCAAAATTTTCAAAGTACTCGGCGTTGCCCGGTAAAAGTCAAAATTTCAACTTTTTGACGGAAACAAGAATTTGACAGTACCCGGCGTTGTTACATGTTGCCGGATAACTCGGACTGCTGTTATCTTTTACGCAAGTCAAGCAAGTTGCTGCTGTCAAGGTTCCAGTGCTGTCGTTTTTGTGAAGGTCAAGTGCCGGTTGAAACGGGTTGTTTTCTGAAGAAGGCCAAGTACCGATTTCCATCAACTTACTTTTGGATTAGAAGGTCAAGTGCCGAAACAACTCAACACACAGTACTTCAGAAGCTCTTGTACCATCGTGTTAGCAGTGGAAGCAGTTCAGATGTGCCATCATCGTTGGAGCTTCGCTCTTTAGGACGTTGATTGACATCCGTTTTTCTGCTGTTCGACGATTGGAAGCCTATAAGTTAAGTGGCCTGTTTGTATGTAAACTGTGCCCTTATACTTCTGCTGAGTCTTCTGTGTATCATCTCATTCTATATGTTATATGTTTATATGTTATTTGTATATTTATATGTTTATATTTCAGCGGGTTCTCGGTTGGGTGGTGTCTCCGTTAGATTATGCCACGTCATAGAGGTCGTCTATTGTGAGCGTTTTCTGTAGGGTTTACAAATTTCCGATACTGGAATTTGCTAAGCGACTTCTGTTGCTATTTATGTTAGCTGTGATGACATGTTTTAATATTGTTTTCGTTATTATTTCACATTCTTTAGTTTTGTTTTGATTTGTTTGTATTTGTTAGCCTACTCTTGTCTATAATTTAGTTTCATACAACATTTTTGTTTATACACTGTGGTGTCATGTATTTTGTTTAATTATAGCGCAGATATCGTCACATTTTTTGTGATATTTCATTAATTTCTGCTTTATTTTTAGTTGATTTCTGCGAAAGTTTTTGTATTGTTGCTGATCTTTGTTATTGTTTACATTGTTATTGTTTACATTGTTTGTATTGTTTACATTTTTCAATGTTTACATTCTGCATGTGTTTACATAGTCATTGTTTACAGTTATAGTAATTAGTTAATGGGCTATGCTAATGCACTGTTACTACTACACTGATGATAAATGAATGATGAATAGTGTCGTGCACTATTGAATGAGAAGTGCACTTATGATCAAGAATTGAGTGCTGATATTTCATATACAAGTTCTTTGATTGGAGACTTGTTTCCCACAGAGACTGGGATAATATATAAGGTGATGTGAATATACAAGTGTTTAATTAAGACTTGTTACACTTAGGTTTGAAATAAATTAGTTAATTATTTCAGGTTTTGGACTCATATGTTAGACAACATGTCTACATTTGAGCACTTTATTGAGCAGGGTAAATTGCTTGGGAAGACTGGTGATAAGTTAGAAGAATTTGCAACTGCTCGATATGATAAAGCAATGGAAGCTGAACAAAAGAAACTGCATATGGAAGCTGAACAAAAGAAACTGCAGATGCAGGTGGATGAAAAAAGATTCCAAATGGAAATGGAAAAACAAAAAAGGGAATCAGAAGCTGAGGAAAGAAAACTCCAGCTACAGCTAGAAGCTGAGAATAAAAGACTTGAAAAAGAGGCTGAGAATAAAAGACTTGAAAAAGAGGCTGAAAATAAAAGACTTGAAAAAGAAGCTGAAAATGAAAGACTTCAAAAAGAGGCTCAGGCTGAGGAAAGAAGATTACAGAGAGAGTCTGATGAGAGGAAAGAGAAAGCAAAAATGGAACATGAAGAAAAGGTCTTAGCTTTAGAGTTGGAAAAATTGAAATTGACAAGCATGAGTAATGGTAATGATTCAAACAAAGGTTCATCTTCTGGTAAGGCTAATAATGATACTTTTAAGATTAAGTTACCAACATTTAGTCCTTCCAGTGATGACATAATGTTCTATCTGGACAGATTTGAACAAGCATGTACAGCTCATAACATAGACAAAGCAAAATATGTTTATCAGTTATCAGGGATACTGACAGGTAAAGCTCTAAGTATATTAAATATGGTGGATGAACCTGACAAGAACAATTATGAGGTTGTCAGGGCCGCTTTGTTAAAGAAATATCAGCTTAACGAAGACGGCTATCGTCTACAATTTAAAAACATGTTACCTGAAAATGGAGTTGAATTCTCCGAGTTTATTGCAAGAATACGCATTACTTTCTCACGATGGGTTGAACTATCTAAGACGGAAAAAACTTATGAAGGACTTATGGACTTAATACTTAGAGACAAAGTCATGTCGTCTGTCAATGAGTCTTTCCTTGCTTTCCTTCATGAACGTAAACCTAAAACAATAAAAGAAATGGAAGATTTCTGTTGCCAATACGTAACTGCGCACCCACACATAACCATGGGTAACTCTAAGGTGAAAGAAGGTTTACCAGTTGCTTCGGCAGCTCCGTATGGTCAAAACTTTGCTCGTAGATCCCAACAAAATTTTGATAGAAAGGGTAGCGGTAATTTCTGTCAAAATCATGGAAATCAATTTCATGGTGATTCTTCTTCGAAGAATTGGAGACAGCCTGATAGTACACGTTACTATCACCCTAATAATTATAAGCATTTCAAAAGAGGATATGGTAATAGAGGTTATTCCTGCCGAAGACCTCAGAACCAAACAAATAGATGTTCGCATCAATGTGAACATGATAGTAATCGTGGAAACTGGAATTCGAACCAGGATAACAATTACAATAGAGACAATAATAACTGCAGAGATAATAATAACTTTGATAACTTCAGAGGTAATAATAGTCGGGGTAGATCTCAACACAAAAAAAAGAGATATCAGCAGGCTAATGCTGTACAACAGGAAACTGAGGGAGCCTGTAATCATGTTGTTGATAGTAAAAACTTTGACGCTGTCACTGGTTCTGCTTTTGACTTTGAGAGAGCAAACAAATGCCCCCAATGCAGTACTTTATTCGAACCGGGTACCATAACTACTTTGAGTTGTGGTCACCCACTTCCCGCTCTTCCTGCTGCTGTTGCGCATGACGGGAGGGGTTCTTTAATCCTACATAAGGGTCTTGTTAATGATACTCCGGTCTCACTACTTTTCGATTCCGGATGCACCACTATTGGTGTTAGACAATCGCTTGTAGATCCATCTTGTGCTACAGGAAGGGTTATTAAATGTGTCACATTTGGCGGCACTCTAGAAAAATATCCTACTGCTGTAATTCGCATTGCCACTCCTTTCTTTACTGGAGATGTGCATGCTTGTCTCTTACCTAATCCTATTGCGGACCTTATTATTGGTCGTATTCACGGAGTTAGGGAGTGTACCCCACAGCAGATTGCTGCTTGGGAAGATAATAACATGCAAGCTACAAATGCAGTGGTTACAAGAGCACAAGCTCTACAAACACCCGAAACTTCACTGAATAGTGATAATGAAGTTGATAGCCAAGATAGTCACTTAGTAATCACTCGTGACTCTTTCATAAAATTGCAAGAAGAAGATCCTTCTTTAAAAAAATTCTTCGTTCTTGCGAAGAAAGGTGATCCGAATCAGGATACAAATAGAAAATCTTGGATTGCAATGAGAAACGGCGTACTTGTACGTATGGTACAAGATTCGACTACGTCGGCACATTCGCAAATTCTTGTTCCCAAGAGCATGAGAGTCCAAATATTACAACATGCTCATGACTCGCAATGTGCTGGACATATGGGTTTTTCCCGTACGAAGTCGAGAGTCCTTGCGGCTTTCTTTTGGCCTTTTGTCAATAAGGACATTCGTATTTACTGCCGATCATGCAAGGTATGTCAGGAGGTCAAATCTAGAGGACCACGACATGCTGCGCCTATCCAGGCTGCTGACATTCCTATTCGGCCGTTTCATAAAATGGCCATAGATATTATTGGCCCTTTTAAGGTCAAGTCGGCCAGAGGACATCAGTTTATCCTTACATGTGTCGATATGTGCACACGTTGGCCAGAGGCTATTCCTCTTAAGAGCATATCTACTACAGATATCGCAGATGCTCTTTGGTTGATATTTTCTCGCTTGGGGTTCCCCAGAGAAATATTGTCAGACCATGGCACTCAACTCATATCTGACACTATGTCACAGGTAATGTCTACCTTACATATTGAACGATCTCTCAGTAGTATCTACCATCCTATGTCTAATGGGTTAGTTGAGCGTCTGAATAGAACGCTCAAGACTTTGCTTGGTAAGATAACTGAAGATCATCCTCAAGATTGGGACAGGGTTTTACCCGCGGCTCTCTTTGCCTATAGAGAAGTCCCTAATGAACACACAGGATTTTCTCCCTTCGAACTTGTCTTTGGCGCGCGTCCACGCGGCCCTATGTCTTTATTACACGATCTCATCACTGCCGATGATATTAGCGATGAAACTCAATCCTCATATGAGTATGTCATTGCTCTTAGACAAAAGATCATTGAGGCATGTAAGCTAGCAACTGCTTCATCAGAAATTGCTAAAGAGAAGGCAAGACAGTTTGCTAATAAGAATAGATGTCTACGACAACTTTGTCCAGGTGACAAAGCATTCGTCCTACTCCCAAGTAGGGAAAATAGACTTCTTATTGCATGGAAAGGTCCGTATGCAATAGTCTCTCGGATTTCCGATGTTGACTATGTGGTCGATATTGATGGAAAGCATAAAACTTTCCACATAAACATGCTTTCGGAATTTCACGAACGTCCAGACTATTTGCTGCCTATTTTCCAGGCAACGGATGATGCTCCTGCACCTCACGGTCATTATTCATCCCTGTCTGTCATACAGGATGAGGAAGCTACCTTCTCTGATGTCAACCTTCCCCTTCCAGTGGTTCCATTACATTCCACGGAATCTTGGAAAAACGTTTCTGTTTCTCCTAATCTTTCTGGTGACGAACATCGACGAGACTTGTCGATGTTACAAACATTTCAGGATGTTCTCACTGACATTCCTGGACACACAGATGTCATAGAACATGACATAATTCTTACCGACAATAATCCAATTAGGGTTAGGCCGTATCCTATTCCTATACACTTTCAGTCGCAAGTGGAAAAGGAATTGGATGAAATGATTCAATTAAATATAATTGAACCATCGACTTCACCATATTCTTCTTCCATGGTTATTGTCCGGAAGAAGGATAAGAACATACGAATTTGCGTTGATGATCGCAAATTGAATCAGGTCACAAAGTTCGACGCTGAACCGATGCCTTTGTTAGAAGATCTACTGATTAGACTTTCTAATTCTAGATTCTTCACTAAACTTGACTTGTCTAAAGGTTATTGGCAAGTGCCTTTAGCAGAGCATGCCAAACCTCTTACTGCTTTTTCTACACCTAGGGGTCTATTTCAATGGAATGTTATGCCTTTTGGTCTCATGAACGCCCCTGCCACTTTCGTTCGCATGATGCGTCGAATTCTGTCACATCGTTCGGATGTCATCGCATACTTAGATGACATCTGTCTCTTCAGTGATACCTGGGAAGATCACTATTTAGGGTTATATGACTTACTGTCCACTCTACGTGAGAATAATTTGACAGCAAAACCTTCTAAAGCTTTTGTTGGTTTTGGTGAAATCTCTTTCCTGGGTCATCGTGTTGGTCATGGTCTCTTGAAGACAGAAGACCACAATACTTCCAAAATACTGAACATCTCTGTTCCTAAAACGAAGAAACAAGTTAGGAGTCTCTTAGGTTTAATTCAATTTTATGGGAGATTTATTCCAAATTTATCTTCGATCATGGCACCTCTCTCAACATTGTTGAAGAAAGGTTCGCCTAATCTGGTTCGTTGGTCTGAAGAATGCCAATCTTCACTAGACCAAATCAAGAATATATTTTCTTCTCCTCCCATCTTAAGATTACCTACTCTTGATAGGACTTTTGTTCTTCGGAGTGATGCTTCATCCACTGGGATTGGAGCAGCACTGATGCAAGAATATGCAAATACTCTGCATCCTGTTATGTACATTTCTAGAAAACTAAATGCGGCAGAGAGGAACTACTCGGTTTTAGACCGTGAGTTGTTAGCGATGGTTTGGTCAATTCTAAAACTACAAAGATTCCTCCTGGGCGCACATTTCATTCTAGAGACTGATCAGAAAGCTCTTACAGCTATTCAGACTAAGAATTTGAAGAGTTCGAGATCCACTCGATATGCTATAGCTCTTCAACCTTTTCACTTCACGGTACGAGCTATCCGTGGTGCGGATAATGTGATGGCTGACATTTTGTCTAGATGCCCACATGACTCCAACTAATACTTCTGTCCTATATTTCTATATATTACAGAGTCATAACACACCTATATTTCTACAATAGATTAGCACATCTGTACTTACTTTATATGTACACACTATCGTGCTTTGTTGTCATCTTCTTCTGTTCGTTTTTTAAGATGATAGAGGAGGACTGAGTAGTTAATATAAGGGCCGTTAGTTTACTAAACAGCCACAATTATTAATAATGTATTGTACCTTATGAAGCATATTAGTTATTAATTAGCATTATATTGCTTGTACTTTCTCAGAATGTCATTGTTGAGCTGAGGACTTACCTTACGAGTTCTAGATTGTGTACTTACCCTCGGAATACCAGAGCATATATCCTGGATCGTCATGTAGTTTAACTTTACTATGTACTTATGTCATTACATGTCAAAGAATGTACTATTTAAATTTTCCTATCAGATTTGTACATCCATTTTTAAAGACAATATTAGAGTATGCTGTTTAATGATGATTATAGTAACTTGCATACGTATATTGTGTTTACATGTTAACGTGATGTGTGTTGGTGACACCTCCCCGATGTGAATATTTTTTGAGACATATTTATTTTTCTGTTGAGGTATATCCTCACCAGACACTCTATAATTAGCCTATTGTTTGGCAATTTAATTAATTATCAGCGCATAATTCGTGCGTTTTGAGCCGCTTATCGCTTGCTCTTTGATATTGAAAAAAAAATATGTTCCACATTTTTTTTTTATCGGGAGGAGGTGGTGATATGTTGCGTGATAAATTCTCGCAACATCGTTTTGTTTCAATGTCTGTTTTATAACGCAAGGGCAACAACTGCTTGGAATTTATAGTCACTTTTCTCGGTAAGCATTTGTCTTCTCGCGTTGGTATCGAATGCAGTTAAGTTTGAGCTGTGGTCATTTTTGCGCTGGACTGCGCATGACTTGTCTTGTTGTTTGGTCGATCGGTTTCCGCCCACCACTAGTGGGAGTGAGCGATTTGGAATGGCGAAAGAGATGCCTCGTTGAAGAGGGGATCTCCGCTATTTTTTGTTCTGTCAGGGATGTGTAGTCCTCTTAATGGATATTTCGTTTATTCGAGATAATACCTCTAGTGTTTTCCCACATGTCGGGAGGCGTGATATTTCTGTGTATTTCATGAAAGCAAGGTAAATTGACTTTTCCATTGACTCTATCGATTTTGGGTCGTGAGCGATTTCGATTCATAGCCTGTCTCCGAAAGTCGTCGCCACGAGATGTTTTTTCCCAGCTCACATGTCGCTGCATTGTACTGCATCGGTTGATGCATGTACCAAGGACCATTACTTGCTACTTTGTTAAATGAATTAGGTTTGGAAAACCTTTATTATCTAGAGGATATTTTTGTGGACATTATTTATACTTCGGCAGACGTGTCTGTCTTGCTGAAGTCAAACTAAGGAGAGTGAACTGATCTCATACATCTGGTTATCTCCTGGCTGTTATAGAAAAGGATGGAGTTTTTCCACCTGACTACATTTACAGCACTATGAAATATAACATGCATCTGACTCATCATTGTAATGCTGTCTACCGTCTATTGCTGTATTGAATGTTGCTGTGATAATGACTGTTTGATGTGCCTACACATTTGCGTAACCATTTTGTCACTGTGGCGTCCACAATAAATAATGAAGAAAAACGTCAACGGCTGTTTCAAGACTCATTGACTTTATACGTCGTGAGTTTACTGACGTCCTATGTGGATTGCCCTGTTATTGTTGTATGAACATTGTTTTGACTGAACACATCTACACACTACACAAAACCAGACATGCGGATACCATCCATCATCATATGGCATCACGCATCAGATGACAAAGTAAGTAAGCTTCCTGAATATTGTATTCACACAACCAAAGTTTCTTTTAGCATTTCTCATAAAGCTATCCAGTTTGTTTTTATATATTGTACACAAATATATTCTATAGGAGGAAATATTGGGTATTTAGGGTGAGGTGAATGGGAAATAGCAAGGTTGAACTTTAAGAAAGACCACTACAAGATGTAGAAACGTACACATATATTGGCACCGATATATACAAGGGGATTGACATAAGTCTTGGGCCTGACCATGAAGGAGTCACAGGAGGAAGATGAAACTTGGCACATTTAAAGTTCATCATATTTGCACTGAATATGTGAAGTACGCGTTTGTTTCTTCAATGGGTTTTTCCGCTACGGTGCACGGCGCAATGCACCCTATTGACCGGATCTGCTGCTCCAAAGATTTGACAAAACAATGGAAAAGAAGGAGGCCAGAGCTGTGATAAAATTTCTGATGTTTCAGGGAAAAAACACCTACAGAAATACACAGGGGATAGAACCAGTGTGTTGTGATGCTTGTCCTTCATATATTTTGGTAAAAAACTGGTGTCAACAGTTTAAGTGCGGCCGCTCAAATGTTGCTTATCTGCCAAGATCTGGTAGATCAGCCTCAGAGTGCAACGATGAAAATGCAACAAGAATGAAAAAAATCATTGACCAGGATCGAAAAATGACAATTGTGGTGATAGCTAGTAGAGGAAAACTAAATGAAAGAACAGTTTATAGAATTTTACACAACAGACTGAACATGAGAAAAGTGTGTGCACGCTGGGTTCCGCGACCGTTGACACGTGAACAGAAGCAAATGAGGGTAAATTGCTGTCAACAGTTGCTCAAAAAGGGTCAGTCAATAAAATTTTTGGAGACCATGATGACAGTAGATGAGACTTGGGTACACCATTATGACCCCGAATCCAAAATTGCCAGCATGCAATGGAAAACCCCGGGCTCCCCAACACCTGTCAAGCCGAGAGCGCAGAAATCTGCAGGAAAAGTGATGCTGACTGTTTTTTGGGACGGCAAAGGTGTCCTTTTTAAAGATTATCTGCCTCGTGGCAACACAGTTAATGGACAGTACTATGCAGATCTTCTCACCAAACTAAGAAAGGTTGTGACCAGGAAACGAGGGATAACGCGCACTCAAAATCTTACTTTGCTTCAAGACAACGCGCCCTCTCACAAAGCACGGCTTGGGCAGCTAGCAGCCAACGATTTGAATATTGAAATTCTTCCACACCCACCATATTCTCCAGATTTGGCTCCATCAGACTTTTTTCTATTCCTAAATCTTAAAAAACAGCTAAAAAGACATCATTTTGACCGCGATGAAGAGGTTATACTGGCATGTGATGACTGGTTTAGTTTGAAAAATATGGTGTTCTACTCCCAAGGTCTTTTCAAGGTCAAGCAGAGATGGCAGAAGTGTGTCAATTCAGAAGGTGGTTGTATTGAAAAGGAATAAACACCATACAAAATTTCATCTCTCTGTGACATGTCCTTCATGGTCAGGCCCAAGACTTATGTCAATCCCCTTGTACAAAGTTGGAGGGTAGAAACGTACACATATATTGGCACCGATATATACAAAGTTGGAGGATAGAAACGTACACATATATTGGCACCGATATATACAAAGTTGGAGGGTAGAAATGTACACATATATTGGCACCAATATATACAAAGTTGGAGGGTAGAAACGTACACATATATTGGCACCGATATATACAAAGTTGGAGGGTAGAAACGTACACATATATTGGCACCGATATATACAAAGTTGGAGGGTAGAAACGTACATATATATTGGCACCGATATATACAAAGTTGGAGGGTAGAAACGTTCACATATATTGGCACCGATATATACAAAGTTGGAGGGTAGAAACGTACACATACGAGGGAAGGTCAAAAAGTAATGCCTCTTATTTTTTATGTATGTAAATACTGCATCGGTGTGCAATTTGTAAATTTAGCAGGATTCCTCAAACACTCTTCTGCACTGTATAGCATTACCAACCTGTTTCAGTAACAGGTGGCACCACTGTAACAGTTAAAAAATGGCTGCCAAAGACGTTGTGGTAAAGTGGGATGATATAAATATTTATAGGGGACTTAGTGTACTGACTGAGATCAGCTGTGAAGGTATCTGTATCTAATAAGTGTGGTGTGTTACAGATGACCTTACTTTGCTACCACATTTAGACCTCAGTCAGACTTATTCTGGAATATTGTGATGACTACGTTGAATGTCTAGGGTTATGATAGTGATGAAGTGTATGTTCACAACAACCAACAGACAGATAAACAATTTAATTTAATCCACAATACTTTACAACACTGTGACACTCACATACATAGAACACTCTATAAGACTATCTTAATAAGTCAAGTGTTAACTTTTAAAATATGTATTAATTCCTTTCAATAATAGATATCCTGATTCAACTACAAAGTGAACCAGGAATCACAATCAAATGTAATCACAAGTTGTATGTACACAATTTATAGATAGGATCTTTGTATTGACATATATTATTATTACAATATGTGTGTAAGTTGTGATGTAGTACTATGAGGTAATACTGGCTTTTCAAGCTAGGTTGTTGTTTGTCATCATGACTTCATGTGTTTGTTTCTGGTGGAAATAATATTGGAAAGGTTCACAGTTTCTTTTATTTGAAACAAATAATTGTCCCTCTTGATTTAATGTACAGTCAATTTTAGAGGGGTCTATACACAAGATTGAGCTGCTCTGGCCAACGAAATCTTAACTTCTGTGTGGGCGGCAGGAAACTGACTCCTCTGCTTGCTTGCTTCACCGTTTTCTTGAGAAACAACACTGGTCGATATCTTGACCAAGGAGTATGCTACCAGCCTCTGGATTCAGCAAAACTCAGACCAGGTGCTGCTTTAATACTTTAGTACCACGGTCACTGAAACAAGAAGGTTGTACCTCCTACTTCAGATCTAATTTATAATCTATTTCCACACTGAAGTACAATACATAACAAACACAGAGTTCAGCGCGGTAGGCCAACTGCTAGCTTCTCATGAAACAATATACACCAGTATTCCTCTCCCTAATGGTTACAACGCCTCTGCAATTCCAGCATTATTTCCTTCTATTCAATAAGATAGGTGTCATAATACTATTTGGCAATCCCATGCAGTTATACTCCTCTCCGACAAGTTTTGTTCATGGTGGAGCAATATCTAGGCTTTGCCTCATGTTTGTTACTGAACCACACACATACAGACATAAATTATCAATTCACATTCAATTTTCATCAAAAAGATATCAAATATGTCTAGCTTACCACAATTCAAGGAAATATTAAACAAGTACGTTGACTGGCGATGAGTTATGGCACAATTCCGATCTGCCTCTGTCCCAGGCTTTTATTAGAAAAATATGAGCTGGTTCTCAACGCACTTGCTTCTACAAAGTTTATTTTCAAAAAGTGGCCCTGAACAGACGCTCCTAATTGACTATATTAAACAGTCTAGCCAATGAGACCATGTTTACAAAAGCTTTTGAAAAAATGTACCCTTCCTATCGTTTCCATTAACAACCAAAAATAGTATTAGCAGTCGACTAATCATGTTTCGCCTTACATATTATTCTAGCCAATCAAATCGGATTTAACGTGGTGGCCTCATTTCCTCTAAAGCAGTGTCCAAACACGCCATTATGAGCAAATATGATCCTGTGTTGTCAGACAACACCACTATAGTATTTTGGCTATAATTTGTTAATTATTAGACTATTTGCTTAACACCTAACATATTCTTTGTCAGCAAGACCTAAGGCACCCAAATATATAAGTTTAATGGAGCCAAGTGGCTTCGTTCAAAATATGTATTTTCTTCTACCACCCGTTCACTTCTATACGATGGGGTGTCTTCTGTACTGTCAGGCTAATGTCTGGATTTCAGACGTAAAACAGTATTGTGTCATGTTTCCTAATAAGCATTAACCATGTTTTTTAAAACCTTACCTCGTATTGGTAGTGTTTTTTTGTCAGTGTTTATTTGAAAAAAAAAGCAAGCCTGCATGCCTTTCGCGTGGGGTGGCATTAATTTTATATCGCGAGACGACGTGGTAGTATTGTCTGCGTTCCTCCGTACATCTCTCTCTCTCTCTCTTCTAAGCCCGTCTGTCTTTTCGTTTACGTAGTGCATAAAATGACATTAATGTAATATTAATCTAGGTCATTACGCAATGTGTCTATCTCAAGGTTTTCTAAGAAACACAGTACCAGTTTTATTTTTAGAAACGCGTGTATTTGATGCAGTAGGCTTTACTAGCAAACGTGAAAGCGCTACAATTATGCAGACGAAGTAGAAAAAGGGGATTTCTTGTTTAGCTAGTATGACTTTCTATAATACAGGCGTACGCTATTGTGACCGCACTGTTCTTTTACCATTCTTCTTTCCTTTTATTGAATTACTTCGTTAGGCTTTACATTTACTTTATAATTTAGATATGTGGATTTAGAATTTCACGACAAATTCTCCCCACTTAAAACAGACATTATATGTCAGTCTATAATTCTATATACACATAGAGAAATTTAATATTATTCCTGGTGCTTACGGTGATTCTCGTCTCACGGATGGCGGCTTAGAAAATCCGCTCCTAGGTTAGTTTTCCCAGAAATATACTTTAATGATGAAAGTGGTTCCTTTTTCATCTTCGGTGCAATAGACAAGGTCAACAAGTGTGTCTCTTCCTGATTTTCTCTTTCCAAATATTTCTTCAGGAGATTCACATGATAGATTTTTTCTTTCCCCTTTTTATCTATCTTATAATTGGTTCTAGACACCTTCTCTAGAACTGTATATGGACCTTGCCATCCAATTTGTAATTTATTCTGACTACCGGGTAGAAGAAGCAGTACCTTCTCTCCTACAGCCAAATCTCTGTCTTTAGCTTTCCTGTTGTAATAGGCAGCATGTTTTTTCCTGGCTTGTTTCAAATTTTCATTGGCAAGTTTCCAGCCAGTTTTTAAACGAGTGGTCAGCTCATTCACATATTGGTATGAGGATGTAATATTTTCCTCTGCCTTTTCATCAGTCCACGTTCTTAACAGAGCTTCGAGTGGACCTTTTATTGGCCTTCCAAATAATAATGTTGCCGGGGCCATACCGGTTGAACTATGGGGTACCTCCCGATAAGCAAAGAGGGCGGCGTGAAGGTACTGGTCCCATGTATCTGGTTTTTCGTGTGCCAACTTTCTCAGGATCGACATCAACGTGCCATTAAATCTTTCCACTTGGCCGTTCCCTTGGGGATGGTACACACTACAATGGAAGTGTTTGGCCTGGAAGATCCTGAAAACTTCTTCTGTTAGTTTCCCCTTGAACTGAGAGCCATTATCAGTCAAGATTTGATTGGGAAAGCCTAACCTTGTGAAAATTGTGAGTAATGCCTCTGCCACATGTTTAGTGT
Organism: Oreohelix idahoensis; assembly: GCA_024509875.1. Taxonomy (NCBI): domain Eukaryota; kingdom Metazoa; phylum Mollusca; class Gastropoda; order Stylommatophora; family Oreohelicidae; genus Oreohelix; species Oreohelix idahoensis. The sequence goes on along the minus strand of JAMPIV010017262.1, from coordinate 401,759 downwards.
CAATGGATGACAGGGCTACCGCCTCTCCCCACATAGAACAAGTGTCCACCAGAGTCAGAATGTAGCTGTTCCTCCTCTTGGTTCGAGTGAGAGGTCCCACAATGTCCACGGCAACTCTCTCAAAGGGTGTTCCCACTATGGGCATTTCCCCTAGAGTTGCGGGTGCAGTCCAATGCTTAGGTGCTACTCGTTGGCACTCTGGACAGGATTTTACATATCGTTTGATATCTTCAGTTATCCCTGGCCAGAAATAGTGACAAGCTATACGCTGTCCTGTTGCGCTGATCCCCATATGACCACTGAAGGGAATCGCATGCCCTAGTTCCAACACTTTAGTCCTATATGAAGTGGGAAAGACCAGCTGTCCGGGACCATTGGATTCAGATCCAGCCTTCCTATAAATCAGCTTGTTCTTCATATAAAATTCTCCCTTGCCTGGAGGTGTATGACATTTGGGCAACTTCTTGAAACACGGCTTGAGTGTTTTGTCCTCCGCCTGTGCCTTCCTCATCTCATCTGGATGAGTATTTATTGGATTTTCCTCCTCCTTTTTGGACTGTGATCTGGTCTGCACCGTTGCCAATATCACAGGTCTCTTGGGATTCCCCAGGAAGACATATCTACACCCCAATATCAGAGGGTAGATTGTTCATTTATCACTGCTGCTTTGATTATTCCCTCCACATATCGCGTTTTTACATGTATCTTAGCGATAGGGAGTGTCATGGTCGCTACTTCCTTGGTTGCAGCTTGAATTTCCACTGTTTCTGTGGTGTATTGATCTGCTTGCACCAGGTGAGAACTCACAACTGAATCATAATCTAAACCTGTATCATATAAGCACCTTATGGTGACACCATTACAGATTACATCTTCACACACTTGGGGGTGGTACGGTTTCTGTAGTTCCTCAGGTTTTACCTTTGGTCCCTTCTTCCCAGATTTCATAGCAGCAAAACGAGGAGTTTTATTCCTACAATTTTCAGTGGTATGATTGTTCATCTTACACTTAGTACACCACTTCCGTCCTTGGTTGAAAGATTTTCTTTCATCAAATTTCCTTTCATCGTATTGTGGGGTTTTATTTTTATTGTCATACCGTGGCCTATCAAACTGGTGCCTACCTTTTTTTCTGATCTCTAGGATCAAATTTATTAAAGTTCTGTGGTGCCTTAAAATTATCTAACTGTTTCTTTTTATTACCTGATACCTCTGCCTGAGCTGCTTGATACCTTTCAGCGACATTTAGTAACTCACCCAGCCTCTCTGCACCTTGTTCCATGAGAAACTTTCTCAGGTCTGGAGCCATGGACTCTCTTAATTGTTCTATAAGGATCATTTCCTTAAGATCTTGGGTTTTCCCCAGAGAAGTCCATTTCTCCAAGTATGTCTCTAACCGTGCAGAGAACTGGTGATAGGTTTCACCTGACAGTAGTTTAGCATTCCTAAATTTTTTTCTATAAAATTCTCCATTCTTTTCATATCTTAACAAAAGAGCCTGCTTTAGCATGTCATAATTTTCTTGATCATCTCTGCTCATTTTGGCAAAAACTTCATAAGCCGTACCACGAAGCCCTTGAGATAACTTTAAGCTCCACCTTTCTCTCTCTAACCCATACGTGGTAGCTAATAGTTCATATCTATTTAGATAGCTCTCGATATCATCTTCTTTCTCAACAAAATGATCTAAATGAAAGTTCATAGCTGAGGTTGAGGCTCCCTGACTAGCAGAGGCATCAGAGGTAAAGGGACTGGCACCATTTTCAGGAGCATGGCCTTGAAATTCCAACTCCCTTAGTCGTAACTCGTGCTTCCGTTGTAATCTCTTATCTTCTGCTTCCCTCTATGCAGCCTGCCTTCTTTCTTCTGCTTCCCTTTCTGCAGTCAATCTTTTTCCTTCTGCTTCCCTTTCTGCAGCCAATCGCTTGTCTTTACTTTCGGCAGTCAATCTTTTTTCTTCTGCCTCCAATTGGAACTTCTTAGCCTCAGCCTCCAATTGTAACTTCTTAGCCTCAGCCTCTAATGCCCTAGCCTCTTTGTCAGCCTCAACCTGCAATCTCTTAATTTCTTTTTCAGCCTCTAACTTTCTTTCAGCTTCTTTTTCTAATCTTTCCGATTCTAATTTTCTTTCGGCTTTAAATTTTCTTTCTTCATGTTCAATATATTTGTCACATTCAGTAGTGACATAAGCAATCATAACTTGCCCGTCCATTCCTAACTCTTTAGCAGCCTGCATAGCAGCAGATCGAAATTTTGCCAGGTCGGCCATTTTCTAACAGGCAAATTTATACAATGTCTAACTTAAACAAGTCAATCTATAACTAATTATCTAAGGACAACCACAAGCACTGAGAGCTCAACCTTATTTATTTTCCACCCCAGGATACCTTTTACTTCTTTATTATTCCCTGAAGTGAATTACCCCCGATATATATAATAGGAGAAGATTCAAAATCCTGGACAGGACCCCAATATATGTGGTAAAGTGGGATGATATAAATATTTATAGGGGACTTAGTGTACTGACTGAGATCAGCTGTGAAGGTATCTGTATCTAATAAGTGTGGTGTGTTACAAATGACCTTACTTTGCTACCACATTTAGACCTCAGTCAGACTTATTCTGGAATATTGTGATGACTACGTTGAATGTCTAGGGTTATGATAGTGATGAAGTGTATGTTTACAACAACCAACAGACAGATAGACAATTTAATTTAATCTACAATACTTTACAACACTGTGACACTCACATACATAGAACACTCTATAAGACTTTTTTAATAAGTCAAGTGTTAACTTTTAAAATATGTATTAATTCCTTTCAATAATAGATATCCTGATTCAACTAGAAAGTGAACCAGGAATCACACTCAAATGTAATCACAAGTTGTATGTACACAATTTATAGATAGGATCTTTGTATTGACATATATTATTATTATTACAATATATGTGTAAGTAGTGATGTAGTACTATGAGGTAATACTGGCTTTTCAAGCTAGGTTGTTGTTTGTCATCATGACTTCATGTGTTTGTTTCTGGTGGAAATAATATTGGAAAGGTTCACAGTTTCTTTTATTTGAAACAAATAACTGTCCCTTTTGATTTAATGTACAGTCAATTTTAGAGGGGGGTATACACAAGATTGAGCTGCTCTGGCCAACGAAATCTTAACTTCTGTGTGGGCGGCAGGATAACTGACTCCTCTGCTCGCTTGCTTCACCGTTTTCTTGAGAAACAACACTGGTCGATATCTTGACCAAGGAGTATGCTACCAGCCTCTGGATTCAGCAAAACTCAGACCAGGTGCTGCTTTAATACTTTAGTACCACGGTCCCTGAAACAAGAAGGTTGTACCTCCTACTTCAGAACTAATTTATAATCTATTTCCACACTGAAGCACAATACATAACAAACACAGAGTTCAGCGCGGTAGGCCAACTGCTAGCTTCTCATGAAACAATATACACCAGTATTCCTCTCCCTAATGGTTACAACGCCTCTGCAATTCCAGCATTATTTCCTTCTATTCAATAAGATAGGTGTCATAGTACTATTTGGCAATCCCATATAGTTATACTCCTCTCCGACAAGTTTTTTCCATGGTGGAGCAATATCTAGGCTTTGCCTCATGTTTGTTACTGAACCACACACATACAGACATAAATTATCCATTCACATTCAATTTTCATCTAAAAGATATCAAATATGTCTAGCTTACCACAATTCAAGGAAATATTAAACAAGTACGTTGACTGGCGATGAGTTATGGCACAATTCCGATCTGCCTCTGTCCCAGGCTTTTATTAGAAAAATATGAGCTGGTTCTCAACGCACTTGCTTCTACAAAGTTTATTTTCAAAAAGTGGCACTGAACCGACGCTCCTAATTGACTATATTAAATGGTCTAGCCAATGAGACCATGTTTACAAAAGCATTTGAAAAAATGTACCCTTCCTATCGTTTCCATTAACAACCAAAAATAGTATCTGCAATCGACTAATCATGTTTAGCCTTACATCTTATTCTAGCCAATCAAATCGGATCTAACGTGGTGGCCTCATTTCCTCTAAAGCAGTGTCCAAACACGCCATTATGAGCAAATATGATCCTGTGTTGTCAGACAACACCACTATAATATTTTGGCTATAATTTGTTAATTATTAGACTATTTGCTTAACACCTAACATATTCTTTGTCAGCAAGACCTAAGGCACCCAAATATATAAGTTTAATGGAGCCAAGTGGCTTCGTTCAAAATATGTATTTTCTTCTACCACCCGTTCACTTCTATACGATGGGGTGTCTTCTGTACTGTCAGGCTAATGTCAGGATTTCAGACGTAAAACAGTATTGTGTCATGTTTCCTAATAAGCATTAACCATGTTTTTTAAAACCTTACCTCGTAGTGGTAGTGTTTTTTGTCACTGTTTATTTGAAAAAAGCAAGCCTGCATGCCTTTCGCGTGGGGTGGCATTAATTTTCAATCGCGAGACGACGTGGTAGTATTGCATGCGTTCCTCCGTACATCTCTCTCTCTCTCTCTCTTCTAAGCCCGTCTGTCTTTTCTTTTACGTAGTGCATAAAATGACATTAATGTAATATTAATCTAGGTCATTACGCAGTGAGTGTATCTCAAGGTTTTCTAAGAAACACAGTACCAGTTTTATTTTTAGAAACGCGTGTAGTTGATGCAGTAGGCTTTACTAGCAAACGTGAAAGCGTTACAATTATGCAGACGAAGTAGAAAAAGGGGATTTCTTGTTTAGCTAGTATGACGTTCTTTAAATACAGGCGTACGCTATTGTGACCGCAGTGTTCTTTTACCATTCTTCTTTCCTTTTATTGAATTAATTCGTTAGGCTTTACATTTACTTTTTAATTTATAGATGTGGATTAGAATGTTCTCACGACAGACGTTCGGTTAAAACAACGTTATGTCATAGAATTCCTCAATGCTGAAGGCGAGACCTTAATTCGCATCCACGAACGTTTGAAGAATGTTTATGGAGATTCAACAGTGGATGGTAGCACTGTCCGGCGTTGGGTACATCGTTGTGACGAAGCTGAAGTAGGTCAATCCTCAATGGCTGATGCAAAGCAGACTTGCTGTCCTTCTACCGCAGTGACTCCACACAACATTCATCGAGTTGATGGCATCATTCGTGGTGACCGTCGGGTAACACTAGATGAACTTTCTTCCATGTTGTCCATTAGTAAAGGCAGTGTCCAGAACATCATTAAAGACCTGGGTTATGCAAAAGTTTGTGCGCGGTGGGTACCCAGAATGTTGACAGACAGACATAAAGAAACAAGGAAAACCATAGCCATCAACCTACTGCACCGTTATGAAACTGAAGGAGAAGAGTTTTTATCGAATATTGTGACAGGTGATGAGACTTGGGTTCATTTTTTTTAAAACCAGAATCCAAGAGGCAGTCAATGGAATGGCATCACACAACATCGCCGACAAGAAAGAAGTTCAAAAGTTCACCATCTGTAGGGAAAGTTATGGCCTCCGTGTTTTGGGATGAGAAGGGTGTGATTCTTCTCGACTTCTTGGAACAGGGAAACACGGTGAATGCAGACCGTTACATTGAAACTTTGAAGAAGCTTAGAGGTCGTCTTCGGCAACTTTACCCATTAAAAGATCAGAGAACTGCACTACTGTTGCACGATAATGCCACGCCACACACCGCTAAACGCACCATTGATGCGATTGCAGAATTTGGCTGGACATTATTACCACATCCCCCTTACAGTCCCGATCTTGCACCTTCTGACTTCCATCTGTTTGGACCACTGAAAGAAGATCTTCGCGGACATCACTTTGAGGACACCGAGACCCTTAAACGCGCCGTACGCCAGTGGTTTAGGAAAAAGGACACAAATTTTTACCGTGCGGGGATACATGCCCTTGTGAGAAGATGGACAAAAACTGTAACAAATAACGGAGACTACATTGAGAAATAAATTTTTGAAGTTCAGACTTGGGGCTACATTTCAATGTGAATTTTATCTGTTTTCTTGCCTATTGAATGAAATTAAAAATTACGAGGCATTACTTTTTGACCGTCCCTCTTATATTGGCACCGATATATACAAAGTTGGAGGGTAGAAACGTACACTCTCCACATGTAAGCCTACCTTGCCGTGGTTGGAGAGCTTGAGCGCCCCAATGATCCCGGGAGCTATGCCGGCGGGAGTTTTACTCCTGGCAGGGTCACCCAAGCCGGACAGGTCCTGGGTGAGGGGCCAGACTAAATGGGCTGAGGAGTGGGTGGAACCCTATAGGTGTAGATGCAGAACCCACCGGCGAGTGGTACATGCTCTGGTCTGCACCAATCCACCCCCACTTCATGGGTTAAATGCTTTCTTGCCTCATTCTTCACTGTTTGTCGTCTATCGGGAGTAGTTTGGGACCCCATACAGTGTAGGCGCAGTGCCCACCGGCGAGTGGACCATGCTCTGGCCAGCATCAACCCAAACCCCAGGCATGGGTTAAAATCCCGGGTAGATGAAGCTCGTAAGCCTTGGAAGGCAGTTCGTCTAGGAGAAGGAAAACTCTGATTTCAAACCACCTGCTGCCTTGCAGGTAGGCTGGGGACAGTCAAGGGCTAAGGAACGCAACCCTACAGAAACGCTTGTTGAAATCGGATGCACTGGGCTACATGCTCAACGAAACAGTGCAACGTACTTCGCCTAATGAAGATGTCACGAATACAATTTAAGCGTTGTGGTGCTCATCCCGTGGAGTCCCGCCAGGCGGCGAGAGTGCCGGACCCCCCACCTCGAAGGGGTCCAACCAATACTACTGGTGGTCACCTTCCCCTGCATTGTGGAGTCAAGGTACAGAGGGAAAGGGCAAAAGCTATTGACCAAACACCAGGAACACTCAACATTCTGCAGTGGAATGCAGAAGGAGTTCTGAACAAAAAAGTCCCCCTAAAAAACCGCCTTTATGAGGATCAAATAGATGTGGCTTGCATCCAAGAAACGCATCTCAACAGCAACCACAGATTCTCAATAAGAGGATACCAGGCTTTCCGACTCGATCGAGAAGGACACAAAGGAGGTGTGCTATTACTTACCCGAAACTCAATACCAAGTAGCGAGGTATCTGTGAACTTCAACGACCAATCGGAAATTGTAGGGGTTGACATTAAAATAAAGGACACGAACATGCGTATCTACAATTTGTATGGCCCACCGAGCAAAGACCTGTCACTTGAAAGTATGGAAATAAAGAGCTCAAACTGCATTGTGGTCGGAGACTTCAACAGCCACTCGGAAAGATGGGGATATCTGGATACAGACAGTAGAGGAGAGGAAGTGGAGGACTGGGAGATAGACACAAATCTTCACCTTATCAACAGGCCAGATGATAAACCCAGTTTCTACTCTAGAAGATGGCACACCACTTCCACTCCAGACCTAGCTTTTGCCACAGGGGACATATTTCACAAAATTGACCGACAGGTACTTGGCCAGCTAGCAGGCAGCGACCACAGACCAATAAAGCTAGTGGTTAATATGGAGTATGTTCCCCATGAAGTGAAACCATTGCCCCGATGAAATTACAAAAGAGCTGACTGGGACAGTTTTGCAGTGCTGACTGACAGCCTTTGCGAAACCATCAACACACGAAACAACAGCATGAAAAATATGGTTGAAAGCTTTAATAGAGCAATACTTCAAGCAGCTATTGAGACTATTCCGAGAGGGGCAAGAAAAAACTATAAACCATATTGGAATGAAGATCTGCAAAAACTTGAAGATGAGGTAACACAAGCCAGAGACACGGCAGAAACAGAACAAACAACTGAGGCAAACATCTTGCTCAAAGCAACCACTGCAAAGTACAGAAGAACATTAAACCAAACAACACGAGACTGCTGGAAGCAAACAACAGAAAATCTCAACCTAGATAAAGAAGGGAACAAGCTGTGGAAACTAGTTAGAGCTTTGAACAACGAAGAACCTTACAAAAATCACATCACAATCAAACAAGGTGAAAATATGCTCTCGGGAAAAAAAGCTGCAAATGCACTCATGGAACACTATGCTGGTGCCAACCACATTGATGTCCCTATAGACAGAAGAAAGGCCATCATTGATGAACAAAGGAATCATGATAACAAAAAGCTTGCACCAGAAGAACACATGATGGCAAAGTTAACAATGCAAGAATTAGAAGAGGCAATGAGGGCGCTAAAGAAAAAGAAGTCACCCGGAAAAGATGGGATAACCAATGAAATGCTAACAGGCCTAGGAACAAAGGCAAAAAAGAAGCTTCTGGCCATCCTAAACTGCAGCTGGAAAAGAGGAATTGTACCACAGGCATGGAAAGATGCCATACTGATTCCAATACCTAAGAAAGACAAAGTTCAGACAGAACCAAATGGCTACAGACCTATCAGTCTACTTAGTTGTGTTGGAAAATTGATGGAGCGCATAATAAATACTCGACTTATGTGGCATCTAGAGGAAAAACATCTCTTAGCCCCACAGCAAGCAGGATTCAGGAAACACAGATCCACTGAAGACCAGATCACTTATATAACTCAGAAAATTGAGGATGCTTTCCAAGAAAAAAAGCACACTGGTGGTTTGGGTGGACCTAGAAAAAGCATTTGACAAAGTGTGGAAAGATGGACTGAAAGTCAAGCTGCAAAGAAGTGAAGTGTGTGGGAGAATGTTCAAATGGATCAGCCACTATCTTGAAAATAGAACGGCCAGAGTCCAACTACAAGGACAGACCAGTAGGAAGATGGTATTGGAGCAGGGTGTTCCCCAAGGGGGAGTCCTGTCACCCACATTGTTCCTCACATATATAAATGACATATCAGAGAATATTCCAAGAAGAACCCACAATGCCTCCTTTGCAGACGACTTAGCCCTGTGGATCTCAGAGGAATATATCTCTACGGCAAGCATTCGGATGCAGCAAGCCCTAACATCACTGGAGGAGTGGGCCAAGGCATGGCTAGTAAAGATAAATGAGGAGAAAACATCATTCACAGTGTTTTCTCTCTCTAACAAACCACAGATCTCCAAATTGGTGCTAAATGGGAAAAATCTACATCTGGATGAAAACCCAAACTACCTAGGCATTACCTTTGATCGCCGCTTGACTTGGAAAACCCAGATTGAAAAAAACAGGACAAGAGCAAGGCAGAGAATGGCAATCATGAAAAAACCTGCTGGCACGGTTTGGGGAGCAGACGAGAGAGTACTAAAGAATCTGTATACTGGGCGAGTGAGACCAGTCTTAGAATATGGCATTGCAGCATGGTCAACAGCCGCTAAGTCGAACTTTGACAAAATAAACAGAACCCAAAACCAAGCAATGAGAATCATAACTGGGGGCATGAAATCAACACCAATAAAAGAGTTGGAAAAGATTACTCACCTCCAGCCTATAGAGGATAGAAGAGATAGCAGAGCCCAGCAACAAGCCGAGAAATTCAGGAGGCTGATAGATCACCCAATGCACCAGAGGATAAATGGACTTGGAAGGGGAAGACTGAAGCGAAGCAACTTTGTAGAGACAGTCAAAACAAAGATGAGAGCAGACCCCATAAATGCAATATCAACAGCTACGCCAATATGTACTGCACTCAAGCTACCAATTTGGAAACAACAGTGCTTCCCTGAAATGATAGAAAATGTTCCTGGTATTGAGAGAAAGAACAGTCAAACTGAAACAGAAAGGAGAGTCCTAACCACAAAATATATAGAGAAACATTACCCAAGCAACATCTGGATCCATGCGTACACAGATGGATCAGCAACTAATGCAACAGAAGATGGGGGTGGAGGAGTCTTCCTGAGCTTAAGCAATGGCACACAAAAAAGATAGCAGTCGCAACAGGGAAATTTTCAACTAACTTCAGAGCAGAGGCAGAGGCCATAAAAACTGCATCAGAAATTCTAATGACAGAAAAAAGCTCGGAGAGACCAGTAGTTATCTTCTCAGATGCGCTGTCAGTGATTACAACACTGAAAAGTCAAATAAATGCTAAACTGGATGACCTAACAGTAACACTTCACAGACTATGTCAGCAATACAAAAGAGTTGTGATACAGTGGATCCCTTCTCACTGCAACATCCCTGGAAATGAAGAGGCTGACAGATTGGCAAAGGAGGGGGGAAAACTTCCTCAGCTGGACACAAATATAACCTATGAGGAGTCCAAGAGTTTTATCAAGCGCAGATACAGGCACAAGTGGGAAGAAGAGCATCCAGGCCACACAAAAAATGATCCGTATTACCAGCTCAGCAGAAGTGAACAAGTGGTAATCTTCAGACTTCGCACTGGTCATAACAGATTGAGATACCATCTGTTCAACAAATTAAAGATAGGAACTACGGATGAGTGTGACTGTGGCACTGGTAAAATGACTGCCGAACACCTGCTTCAAAGGTGCCCAACATATGAGGAACAGAGAAGACGCATATGGCCATCACCAGTACCATTCCTGGAGAAAATCTACGGAGATATCAACAGCCTCAGGCTGACCACTGCTTTCTTTGAACTTATTCAAGTTGACATCTGAGGGTGAACGAAGAAGAAGAAACGTACACATATATTGGCACCAATATATACAAAGTTGGAGGGTAGAAACGAACACATATATTGGCACCGATATATACAAAGTTGGAGGGACAAACAAGGATATCAAAATAAGAATATAAAAAGCAAGAGGGGCGTTCACTGCACTGGGAATTAATAAGAAAATCAAGAGATCAAACTCAACGCAAACATGAGAATCTTCAACACAAATGTTAAGTCAGTCCTGTTGTATGGCTTTAAAACAAGGAGAAAAACAAAAACAACAACCAAAAAGCTACAGACTTTCATAAGTGGGTGCTTGCGTAGAATAGAGGGATTAAAATGGTATGACAAGATCACCCATGTGGAACTGATGACAAGAACCAGACAAGTGCCAGTGAAACAAGATACGAGAAGAAGACGCTGGCGATGGATAGGATACACATTGAGCAAACCTGTTGAAAGCATTACAAGGCAGTCCTTGTTCTGGAATCCCTGGGGAAAGAGAGGCATCGGTAGGCCAAAAAAAAAAACCACACACACACACACATGGAGCAGAGAACTAGATACAGATATGAAACTGTTTGTGGCCAGTATATTTGAACTAAGTTTTTATTTTGTTTTGTCTCACTTTTATATGTTTGTAATCCTTATTAACTGTCTTTTATAGCTATGTGGGAGCCTTGGTAGCGTAGTGGTTAGTGCACTGGCTTCCTAGCTCGGTGGTCCAAGGTTCGATCCCCAGTTGAGTTGGGATTTTTCAGACCACAAACGGCTCCGGGGTCGACCCAGCCTCATGAATTTGGTACCAGAGCAACAGAAGGGCGGGGCTCTGAAGAGACAAAGAAAGAACAGGACTACGGCACCCTCATGCATGTCGTACTAGGCGATAAATATGAGGTTGGGCATGGAGCTAGCAACCTCACCATGTAAAACAAATTGTTATAGAAACCACCACAGCAAGAACATGTGAATGTTTGGTACAGGCTTCCTGTAAGGGGATCAGCTGCTGTGGTGACCCCATGATCCGTAAGGAACGCAACGGAAAATAATGATGGTTATGATGAAGATGGTGACATGTCACGTGGGGACGATAGAGAAGGTAATAAATCTACTGTTATGCTGGTGAGCGGACAAAAACCTTAGCCAGGTAATCTGTATTCCAACCAAATTAAAAACTAACTGGCCAAAGTAGATAAATTGTTAACGTTATGTGACATCGCCATCTTGAGATCTGTCGTTCTCGGCGCTGGCCCCATCTGGTCAGCCATATTGTCTCTGTGGTTTAGTGCCTGTTCACCCCGTTATCTTCAAGCAGATTTATTACAAGGCCATAATAAAGCCTACATATTAGTTGTGTTTTTGCTCTAGAAATAGTTGTGTAAATCTGTGTTTTCATGCATTCTAGAGCAATAATCGCGTGTGGCGCAGATTAATGCGCGTAGCGCGCAGTAAGTTGAGTGGTTAGGCCAGGGCTTATAAAAGGGATAGCAAGCGGCGAAACTGGTCTATTTTTGAGAGAGCCGCCCAGAAGAGAACAGACGAGCTTAGACAGAGCCAAGCTGTAAATGCCTTGAGCACGTGAGTTAATTTAAATTAGCATTAGTTTTCTAGGATTCTGAAATAATATCGATGTGGCTATTTTAATGTTTAATGAGATAAAAAGGTAGATCGATATATGTGAAAGTTTAAGAGCGATTATTTCATTCATCAGAAAGGCAGATATAGTGTGAGGCTATTTCACTGGAATTTAGATAAGATTAACGATAGCAAGATAGCAGCCTCGTGGTGATAAAAAGCGACGCCAGCGAGTCGGAATAACACGCACCGCGTGGTAAATGTTACGCCAGGTGACACGCTGTGTATTTAGTTCCAGTTTGGTTTAAGTCGAGAATAATTATATTTTATTTCTTTAATGTAAAAGTATTGAGCGTATTTCACGATGATTGATTATTCTACTGTTTATCTTTAGTGGTTACTTTGAAGGGAGAATAGTCATTTAGATTTCTGGTGAGATGAGAGCCACTCCTTGGTTGCGTAAGGCAAGTTGAGACAGGTGTTTCTCTGTTTGCTCCTGGGGGAGCATGGAAACACCAATGCGGCTGGTGTCCACCACAAGTCAACAGAAGCATTTTTATGCTATTACAGTGGTTGTTTCTGTAATAATGTGTTTCATGTGATGAGTTACCAATCTCATCAGGGGTCATATATGACACGCTTGTGGCCAGGCGCACCAGTTGTCACTTACGACATGTTCAGAGTGCAGGGACGAGTATTGATGTGGGTCGGTTGAGAGGTAGTAGTTAATTCTCATTATTGAGATTATTTGTTGTACATGTATTGAAGAATATTATTTTATGTCCAGTTGATTATTATTGTTATGTGAACAATGGTTTGTGAGAGCACGTGGGCGTACTTGGAGATGTAGATTTCTCTTCTCCGCTCCTGAGGGAGCATGGGGCCACCGGTGTGGTTTGTCTCAGCATGAAGCATTCAGATGCTCTTGCAGTAGTGGTTTCGGTAGCAACCTATGTTACCCGGTGCGATTGCCAGCCTCATGCACAACACCATACTAGTCGCATTGGACGACACGCATGAGTGTGTGAGATAGTTGATGATATCAGGTGGGCGCATGTTTTCTGTATGGTAAGTGTTATTATCAATGCTATTGATGTTCACTTAGACATTGTTTTATTTATTGTTTTTCAGACAGTCTATGAACACTGACTGGGTGTTTGTTTGATTGTTTGTTTGGTGTTCGGTTCTGTTCGGTAGAATTAAATGTTGATCTGCATAAGGCTTTGGGTTGCTTGAATTGTTAAGTCTGCTGCTGAGAGGGTTGCAAGCAACCAATAATTGCAACCCCTGTCAAACGATCCTTTATAAATTTTCTTAGTGCACGGGTCTTGGGTGTGAGGGACACCTAGCCCCTGTCACAGTTAGAAAAATAACTTATTATTTCTGATAACTCATACAATGAAATAGCTGTCAGAGTAATAAATGCTGAAATTATAATGTGCAAACAATGACATACTTTACAGTGTTACATAGGTCAGCTAAGGTTTATCTCCTTTTTCTATCATTACCCGTAACATGTACACAGTAAGATCAAAACGTTATAATGGTTGCTCCCGTGTGGTAGTATATATTGAGCAATTCCCACCCACACACTCCCTCCCCCTCCAACCCAGAGAGGAAAAGAATGGTCATTTAATTATTACCAAAAAGCTTGGTCTTTTAGTCTCTGCAGGATCTGGTAGAACCGAGAGGGGAATAACTCCACCTGATACGTTGAACCATGTAGAAAAGTTAAGGTGAATAACTCCGCCTGATACGTTGAACCATGAAGAAAAGTTAACTCAGAATAATGACCCAAGTCCAAATAAGGTACCATACCGAAATATGAGGCCTATAGCAAACCTTTGAAGATTATGACTCAGTTTAGCAATATACAGATATAATGCAAATATAGCATACCAGAAGACAAAAGAAAATACTAAATAAAATTCATACGCGTATGCATAGCTGATATATATGTATAAACAGTGCGATCATGATCAACGTAATCTAAACGAATTTAAAATAACACGAGCTGGGATAAAAAGAGTAATAAAAAATGCTGTTGAGATAACTCTCTCATAAATGCATCATTATTTTTTTTAATTACAAGTACAAAACTTGCATTGAATAATACTCATGATTTCCTGCATTTATTTTATGTTTCTTGAGTTTGTTTTCCTAGGTTTTTTTTTAAAGGAAAACTTTTATTAATGTTCATTTTTATCTACTTTACAGAAACATTATCGTATTTTTAACGTAATGAATTTCTGTGGGAAAATTATCTCACTTTACGCGAATCTCAGATTTACACGCGCGACTCCGGAACGTTATCGTCGCGTAAATTACGATCGCGCTGTACATGTAATTATAATTCAGGAAAATATCCATGTATAACATACAAACATACATACGTAAGTATATAATATAACTCGTGATACTAAGTATCATACGAATAATATACATTGAAGTGCTGCATATACATATACGTTATGTTACTACCTATGTACAAACAATTTTTTGCGTATGGGCAGGATTTGTCGAAGAGTAAGGGTCATTCAGAATGGAGTTTTGACTTCTTTATAAACGCAACAGATAATGGGAGATTGCTGATTGGCCGTGAACTGATGAGCATATTAGACGGACTTATAATTGTGACCTTTAAGACATGTGATTTACGAAAGTACGTAAAGTTTCACTTCTCCGTAATATCTATGTTTATTTCGTAATATTTAGTAAATAGGACAATGTTCATTTGTCAGTAATGTCTGTGGTAATTTCATAATAGTTTCACCAAAGGAAAAGTTTTATGTGTGGAAAATGTGTGTCGATTTCAAAATAATGTCGGGTGAAAGTATTATTTGTATTACATCCATAATTAATGCTGTAAGTCGGAAATTCATTATGTAAATATACGCATTAAGATGAATACGTTACACAAAGAAAGCCAATATAAAATATAAACATATTTTATGAAATGCATGCTCTATGTAGGCATTTGTACAAAGAAAATATAAACAGCAGCATAGAAACATAAAGCATTTTTTTCTAGGAGTTTTATTATTATAGTTGTAGAAAAAATAAAAGAAAGCAAGCTTCTGTAATGATGAAGCCAAACTGAAGACATGCAGACATTCAGAGCTCAACTGTTTGTTTGTCTATTGTATGACACATGTGTATTTATATTTTTATAGTGCACCACGCAGGGGTGAGCTTAAAGTATTTGACACCCGGGGGGGGAGGGGGGGAGGGGGAGGATCCTCCATTTGCCTCCCCCCTTACCAAATATAACACACGAAAAAATATCTTATACTTGCAAGTAGATTTTTAAACAGTAAAGTGTGCGATGGCATACCCTTTCTGGCTGTCACCTGGCGCGGACCCCCCCCCCTCTCTCACAACCCGCTTAGTACGCCACTGACACCAGCTGATGTGAGAGAGTTCTCATAATTTTCGAAGAGCGAATTTACCAGTGGCGTCCAAGTGGTTAAAAGGCTTTCTTCTGGAGGCAAAAGGACAGGGTTCGAAACCAGGATGAGTGACGTTCACGTCTTCCTACCTGCATAATCGGGTACCTGACTTTTCTCTTGAGTTAGGGAAAGCAAACGCAGCAGGAAAGGGAACTGGCCAAGTATATGCTTTAAGACTACCTTTACCTTGTAGAATAGTCGACTTAACTGAGAAGAACCGAACAAGGCGACATCTGAGAACATTTATTTACACCCATTAAAAAAGACATTACTTAATAGCGATTTTGTTAACTGTAGCGAAAGGTTTTTCTGGTGTGATGATAGTGGTAGAGAAGAAGTAGAATTTCTCTCCAGAAAGTATGAAGTCCCAGTGCCAGAGAAGTACACTGGTATTACAATTGAGTTACGGCTGTGAATACGCTGAGCTGGATAATAGATTTAGGCTTCAGAAGTATACTGCGCCACTTTCGCTATAGTAACCCTATGTGATAATATAATTAAATTAGAAAAAGTAACAGTTAAAAATTTACCAAGTCAAATGAGTACAATTTCATAATTTATTATGTACATCTATCTAGCCTTGAAATGAGAAATGGGTGCTGGAAGATGGTAAAATGTTTGATTATTTATATTTACAAGTTAAAATAAATAATAGTAAAAAGTCTTGGATGTATCTTCCAATGAAATTATAAAGTCTGTCACAGTAGTTTGATAATTCTTGCTATCTAGTCTCTAGCCTTTTTCATCATTGACAGGCGCTATTGAAACCGCTCACAGTGTTTGTAGGATTGGATACACATAAACTCATCTTGCATTACGCCACGTCTGTTCGAAGTTCCTGAGACACAATGGTAATCACTAAGACTTTCCTTCAGCCCGCCCTATAACTACGGGGGACTAAGGTGTTGAAGATTGTTTGACCACTAGGCTCTAGTTAGCATGATCAATGGTCGTCAAATCTTTAGTTGATACTTGATCACTGTGACGGATGAAAATATAAGCTGTCCCTGATTTGTCGGATGAGAATAATAGTACCCTTGAATAACACCGGGGGGGGCCCTGAATTTACGTTGAATTTAAATCGCCAACGTGGATCACACGTGGAATCCCCACGCGTGCTAATTAGTATGCATTATCCCACGTATAGAGGCGTCATTTATCTGGCCCTCTTGCGGAAAGTCTGCTCAAAGCATTCACATGTTCTTGCAGCAGTGGTTGTGTAGCGATTGATGAGGTTGCCAGCTCTATACACAACCTCTTATTAATCTCCTTGTACTGAAGATGCAGTAGTCCTTTTCTTTCCTTGTTTCATAAGTGATCCGCGAAAACTATACGGGCATATCACACATGGGCACCTGTTAATTGCAAAAAAACACAAAAACAAAAACAACAACAACAAACAAACGCAATCTAACACAAACGAGTACGTATAAGCGCACCCACTAAATATTTAAAACGAATGAGGTTCAAGTTTGACCCAAAATTATCAATGTCCATCAAAATGGAAGCACAAATAAACACACACAAAAATAACACAAACAAACTTTGTCATGCGTAAGCACTGTCGTTGTTCTTCAACGCCAGCGACATTATGAAGTTCTGCATGTGCGCATGACCGTTAATCCAAGATGGCGCCGCGTCATGTCGCATTAACTGTAAACCATCGCTGTATTGTTAAATTTCTAATCAAAGAAAAAAATTGAAACCTGGGCAAATTCTGCAGAGACTAACTGCACAGTCTGGGAAAAATAATGATAATAAATGGAGGACACGATAATAAAATTTCACTTGAAGAAACACCTCTACAAGATGTACAAACATATATCACGGTACCGGTATCAGAATGGACAGAGCTGGATGGCCAGACACGGTTATATCAAAATAAGAATACAAAAATGTCAGAGAAGCTTTCATTGCATTGAGAGATAAATGGAGATCAAGAATAATTAAGTCTAACACAAAAATCAGTCAACTCAAATGTCAAAGCACTCCTATTCTGTAGCTGTGAAACATGGAGAACAACAAAAACTACAAACAAGAAGTTACAGACTTTCATAAATTGTGCTTGAGTTGATTAGAAGGATTGAAGTTGTGCATTAAGGTCAACAGTGTAAGTAATGAGAGCAAGAACCAGACAAGGACCAGTGGAACTAGAAGGTCAACAGTGTAAGTAATGAGAGCAAGAACCAGACAAGTACCAGTGGAACTAGAGATAAGAAGCTGCTGGCAATATACAAGACACAAGATGAGGGAAACTTGTTGCTAGCTTTACAAGGTAGTCCTTGTTCTGGAACCCCAGGGTAACAGACGTAGAGGTAGACTGAAGAACACAAGGAGAAGAAAGCTAGAGACACAACAAATCGAAATGACGAGGTAGACATGGAAAACCTTGAACCATTGTGTATACAGATGGGTCTGTGATCCACGGTGAGAAATCTGGTTGGGGCTTCTGTGCTTGGATACAGGGCAGAATCGTCGCCGAACATAGCGGGGCTTACTAGATAACAACTTCTTGCATGAGAATGGAGGTCGAGGCTGTTACTGCAGCCTTAAGGTAGATAACTGAAACTTCATTAACAAAGGCTATCATTGTGTCAGACTCTCAGTCTATGCTTTGGAAGGTTCGAAGTGGTTGGTTGCGGCATGAATGGAAAACATTCATAGAAACTTCCAGTCTACAACAGCTGGTGTGAATATACTGTCCTGGTCATGCTGGGGTATGTGGTAATGAAAGAGCTGACAGACTAGCATCAAGAGCACCCATAGTGGGGACACTAGATATGGATAAGGGAGATATACTGAGAACAATTAATGATCGCCTGCTAGAAAATTACACTGCAATAGATGAATCATCAAGGTTAAGACTGTTGGAATTTGGCATCAAACGTAAGGCTAGTAGAGATGGACGTATGAGAGGATGCATTCGTCGTGTTTACAACCAGCGAGCAACAGGAACAGTTAGCATTCACACTCTTCGACATATACTGATGAAGACTGAGCACCTATGGGTCTGCCCGGAATACAATGATGTCAATTCTTTATAACAATAACAAAAACCTTGAACCGATGGCACGTGGCAGGAGGGTGCATGTGTTCAAGGCCTAAGCTTCATAGTGAACTAAATTACAATGATTGGTTAACGGGGAAGAAACTTAAATACATATAATTGGTTGGAGTCGCGGTAGCGCAGTGGTTAGTGCACTGGCTTCCTATCGCAGTTGTCCATGGTTCGATCCCTAGTTCGGGTGGAATTTT
Source organism: Oreohelix idahoensis (assembly GCA_024509875.1). NCBI lineage: Eukaryota > Metazoa > Mollusca > Gastropoda > Stylommatophora > Oreohelicidae > Oreohelix > Oreohelix idahoensis. Next base: position 382,919 of record JAMPIV010017262.1, on the reverse strand, counting down.
TTTGACCACAAACGGCTCCAGGGTCGATCCAGCCTTATGAATTTGGTACCGGAGCAACTCTGGGAACGTTAAGGCGGCCAGCGTGATGCTGATGGTCAAGAAAATATGGGCCTAACATCATATTCCCAATATGCCTCAATAGGCGTGTAACGGGACCCTTTACATTACCTTACATATGATATGATTGGTACGTTTTTCTGGAGGCTGAGAAGATGTTTCCACTCTTCAGCATACTCATATTCAAACAACAGCCATACGTAATTGAATATACAACACTTTGAAAAGCTAACTTTGGGAATCAAATGAATAGCAGTGCACGATATTGCACACATAGGTCAAATAAATGTGCTAGGAGTGTATGCCCGAGATGTTAACTTTTACAAAGGATTAGAAAGACACGACCTGAAAACCTGTCAAAGCAAATCGTGTTACAGGACAACTAACGCCCACATACTGTGCGTGTCACCATGGAGACGCTAATGTTAATGAGCTGGTATATTATGACACACCTTATGCAGTCCTGGTATAGCTGACATTTCATTTGATTCACAGTTCACGATAGGTACAGAAAACTTTTCCATCCGCAACCATGAGAGAAACAAAATTCTTTGCCATTAATGTTTAAGCACACTCAGAGGTGTAACTAGGGTTGGAATGGCGCCCAGGGAAAGTGAAAAAAATGGCGCCCCTTGAAAACTGTTGTTTTGTATATATATATATTTGTGTGTGTGTGTTGTCTTTGATCCACCATTACAGACCGATAGCTCTTAGTGTTATATATGTATATCTTTCCTAAAATTACACATACTTACACATACATGTGAAATGGGATAAATTGGATCGGCATAAATGAGAAGTGGAATTTTGGCATTTTTTAATAATAAAAAGGCGCCCCCAAAATTAGGCGCTTATGGCACGTGCCCCACTGCCTCACCCTAGTTACGCCACTGAGCACACTACACTACAACTGCTCTGCTGACAGATTATTCTAAATAAATATTACACACATAAAGGTATGCTTCAGGCACTCGTGAGAAATAAAGAAGTAGAAAACTAGACAACAGAAAAACAACAGAAGTGAGTGGCGTACCGGAGAATCGAACCCAGGACCTTCCGGACAGCACCACCGCCTAGCTACGTAAGCGAATCCCACTATCCTTCCTACCAACTAGGCACCACAGATTATTCTGTGCATTAGCCCTAGTAAAACAGTATCTGCGTTCCAGGATAGCACAGAATGGAAGTTACGCATGACAGATCTGGCCCGGTTAGCACTAGATCGGATGAAGACGACAGTCATACTAGTTAAAAACATATCACGTCCAACAGACACTACTTGGACAGTTAGAAAAGATATGACGCAGACAAATACTGTGAAGTAAGCCAGAAAAGATATGACATATAGTGGACTATGTGGAGTCAGCCAGAAAATATATGACATCTAGTGGACTATGTGGAGTCAGCCAGAACAGATATGACATCTAGTGGACTATGTGGAATCAACCAGAAAAGATATGACATATAGTTAACTATGTGGAGTCAACCAGAAAAGATATGACATATAGTGGACTATGTGGAGTCAACCAGAAAAGATATGACATATAGTTAACTATGTGGAGTCAACCAGAAAAGATATGACATATAGTGGACTATGAGGAGTCAACCAGAAAAGATATGACATATAGTGGACTATGTGATGTCAGCTAGAAAATATATGACATCTAGTGGACTATTTGGAGACAACCAGAAAAGATATGACATCTAGTAGACTATGTGGAGTCAGCCAGAAAAGATTTGGCATATAGTGGACTATGGGGTGTAAACCAGAAAAGATATGACATCTAGTGGACTATTTGGAGTCAGCCAGAAAAGATATGACATCTAGTGGACTAGACTCTGTGGAGCCAGTTAGAACAGCCATGATATCAGACAGACTTCGTGCAACCAGTTAGAAAAGATGTAACATCCAGTGAATTATGTGGAGCAAGTTATAAAAGTCGTGTCACCAGACAGACTTTGTGCAGCCAGTTAGAAAAGACATGACATCAGACAGACTTTGTGCAGCCAGTTAGAAAAGACATGACATCAGACAGACTTTGTGCAGCCAGTTAGAAAAGACATGACATCAGACAGACTTTGTGCAGCCAGTTAGAAAAGACATGACATCAGACAGACTTTGTGCAGCCAGTTAGAAAAGTCATGACATTACATGAACTCTGCAGACCCAACTGTAGAACGCGCTGTTGCCAGTGATGTGGCTCATTTGACATCAAATATCGTAACTATAAAATGTAAGTATAAAATCAGTTAAATTTGCACTGCATCCATGTAGTCAAAACTGACATAATAAAATACCACACAACATCGATATTTTTCAGCTCGCTAAAGTACATATGCCTTCAACAAACGTAGGCAAAGTATTCATGTACCGTACCATCAGCTCAAAGTATTGCCATGTTTTTCTTATTTCTGTCAAGTCTGTCTCCAATTCTCTACTTCTTAAGTTCATCGGTTTCCGTCTTCCTATCTTAACAATGTAACATGTAATGGCTTAAAATGACTGTAAAGAGTCCATATTGAAAAAAAAAAACACGGACAAGACAACTTTCATATTTCCAGCTTGAACAAACACGGACAAGACAACTTTCATATTTCCAACTTGAAAAAAATACGGGCAGGACAACTTTCATATTTCCAACTTGAACAAACATGGACAGGACAACTTTCATATTTCCAACTTGAACAAACATGGACAGGACAACTTTCATATTTCCAACTTGAACAAACACGGACAGGACAACTTTCATATTTCCAACTTGAACAAACATGGACAGGACAACTTTCATATGTCCAGCTTGAACAAACACGAACAAGACAACTTTCATATTTCCAGCTTGAACAAACACGGACAGGACAACTTTCATATTTCCAACTTGAACAAACATGGACAGGACAACTTTCATATTTCCAACTTGAACAAACACGGACAGGACAACTTTCATATTTCCAACTTGAACAAATATGGATAGGACAACTTTCATATGTCCAGCTTGAACAAACACGGACAAGACCACTTTCATATTTCCAACTTGAACAAACATGGACAAGACAACTTTCATATTTCCAACTTGAACAAACACGGACAAGACAACTTTCATATTACCAACTTGAACAAACACGGACAGGACAAATTTCATATTTCCAACTTGAACAAACATGGACAGGACAACTTTCATATGTCCAGCTTGAACAAACACGGACAAGACAACTTTCATATTTCCAACTTGAACAAACACGGACAGGACAACTTTCATATTTCCAACTTGAACAAACACGGACAGGACAACTTTCATATTTCCAACTTGAACAAACACGGACAGGACAACTTTCATATTTCCAACTTGAACAAACATGGACAGGACAACTTTCATATTTCCAACTTGAACAATCACGGACAGGACAACTTTCATGTGTCAAGCTTAAAAAAAAAAAAAGGCTGGACAATGTTTGTGCCAGCTGGAAAAAAAATGTAAGACTGGACAACTTTCATGCTTTGAATGAAGTAATGAAATAATCAGTACGTTATTGGAGATCACATAACATCTACCATTTTGACCGTCTTATTATGATAAAATAGAATCACTCTTCTCGACAATGGGAGACATTCTGTTTGTCTCAGTAACAAATTATAAAAACATAGGACATCTTATCGTGCAAAAAATTCTCCTCTCCTTCTCTCTCCCTAGTTTTCCCTTTGTTTTATCATAAACCTGAATTTTTCTTCTTGATGCAAGAACCATTAAACCTTCTACTAAGATCGTCTCTCATTTAAATAACAAGGAAATAGCTTCAGACATCCGTTACAAAAAGTGTTTCCGTCAAGAAATGTAGCAAAAATGTAATCTCCAAATAGGGAAAACGTAGACACTTCAGATAAACTTCTAATGTTTGCAAAGCTTATCCCAGTGTTTCCCAAGCTGGAACCGCTGAAACAATTTTTCGGAAACCCTATGACAAAATTCTGCTAGCCTAAAATTATTGCTAAGAAAAATGTACTTGTGAAAAAATACTATTTATGTGTTGTGTATGTCAACTGTCATCATACGAAAAAAAATTTGAATCAAAACACAAAACTAAAATGTTTCGAAAGAACTATATTAAAGGCATTGAAAGAGTTTCCCAAGAAAGAAAAGCACGAGAAGAAATTAAAAAACAGTATGTGATAAATGGCAAAACACAATAACAGATTAATAAAATGAGACAGAGAGAAGCCGAAGAAGAAAAAACAGTTATGTTTTAGCTTGACCCTTTGGCTAGGATGTATGTATATTTTTTCATACAGTGTCCCTTTATGTGGAATTCTGAACAAATGTACTGTTTTCATGCGATATACCATTGTGACATCTTTTCTACATTAATTTTTTTATCATCCAAGTACCATGTTGCGCCGACCATACAGAAGTGTAAGCGACGTCTGGCAGCCTTAAAAACAATGACCGCTGTGCACTTGGAGCAGAGACTGCTTTATCTCCTGTTTCATCAGCTCAACATATCATTAATCGCTGCCAATAACACAATGTGAACGACAGGAACGCATTCAAAATGATGGTATGCGTACAGTTTTGGACTGTACGGGTGATACCCCCACTGTGACGATGAGGTACGTGCTTGGATTGCCGTCGATTAGATCCAGATATGCGATGGCCCAGGCAATAGCCTGTATGCGGATAACCTCAGACAAAAGATATTCCCTGCTTTAGGACATAGCTGACATAAAGAGATCAAGAATAAAGAGAGGGATGTCATTGTTGGCACAGGCAGAGGCTACAATTGGGTAGGTGACCATAGTTGAAAGTATATACAAGGGGGAAGAGTGGAATAAGTCAGGTGAGAACTAAACAAACTACCAGCAAGTCATCCTCAGGCTTGGTCGAGAGTAATTAACTTGGGACAATGAGAAAGCAGAGCTGGAAATTAATCAACTGAAGGGAGCCGCGCTAGCGTAGTGGTTACAACACCGCTCTGGCGACCGGGTGATTCAGGATCAAACCCGGGCGACGGCATTTGAGGATTTTTCGTCGACCGGGATTTGGACTGGATTAACTCGAGACCTGGCGAGTACATTTGAAGAGTGTCGTCGACCAGGGATTGGCGGCTCCTGAGCCGACCCAGCTCTAATGGGTACCTCCGAAATCGGCGAGTATCTGCCTGAATGGCGAGGGACACCTGTCTCTGTACAAGAAAAGGGATACTCACGTAAAATCAATGTCAGGTTAGACATGATGATGCCATTGGGAACAATGATAGGTCTCTACTCCGCGGTTAGAAGTCAGGATAGCGTTTCTAGGAGAGAGAAAAGGACAGTGTGGTCGCTGAACAGAGCGGAGCTTACATGACAACAATCTCCTGCAGATAGAGGCAACTTCTGTAGCCCTAAGGTCTAAAACTTTATTTACCTGGGCAGTTAATATGTCAGACTCTCAGTCTTTCTGATGGTCCAAAATGGATGGCTACGGCATGAATGGAAAACATCCATAGGAGCCTCGAGTCTTCATCAGCCGGTGTTGATCTACTTTCATGGTCATGCAGGGGTATGCGGTAATTAGAGAACTGACAGACTAGTTTCGAGAGCAGCCATAGTGGAGATACTGGATATTGATAAGGGAGATATACTAAGGACAATTAATGATCACCTTTTAGAGAGCGACACTGCAGTTGATGAACCCACCAGGTTAAGATTGTTGGAATTTCTCTATTCTCATCAAACGTAAGACTAACAAGGATTGAGGTATTAGAGGATGCATCCGCCGTATATGTATAGCCAGCGTGCAGCAGGAACAATTAGCATTCATATCCTTTGACATTTGCAGAAGGAAACTGAGCGCCTATGGGTTTGTCCGAAGTGTAGCTATATCGATTCTGATAAAAAAATAACAGTATATCTTTAGCATTACTATTATTGAGACTGAAGTATGCATCTTTTAATACACAAGATGATTGTTACTGTTCACATAAACATTGAAATTATTTTATGAGAATGAAACTTTTCAATACAACACGAAACGAACGCAGGAAAATGCAGGCATAACAATATACCTCTAAATAAGAACGATATTTGAAATTTTGTGTGCTGTATTTCAAAATGTTTATTTATTTATTCCATGATTTCTCGCTGAACCCATACGGATGAGTCGCGGAACCCTGGGGTTCTAGGGAACACTGGTTGGGAAACAGTGAAATACCATAATAATGACTTCTGCTGTCACGGTTAATGGAGGAAAAGATTAATGAACTAAGATGAATGAGTGTGCAATAGTTGTGTTCTTGTGTTATGTATGAGCAACATTTACAATACTGTGTATTTTTTTTTTTTTTTTTTTTTGCTTTCCATGTTCGCTGCTTTTCGACACTGCACGCATCTTAAAATTCACGTGTCCTTGGTTTGTATTAACACGAAATTTTTTATTTGACGTAAATTATTTCAGAAAAATGTTGTAGATACTGTACAACAAAAACAACAATCAAAAGCTACAGACCTTCATAAATGGACGCTTGAAAATAATAGAAGGATTGAAGTATGACAAGATCACTCATGTGGAACTAATGAATGAAAACTAGACAAACGCAAGAGGAACAAGAAATGAGAAGAAGGCTCTGGAGGTGGATAGGACACCCATTGAGGAAACCAATTAATACTAAACTTGTTTGTATTTACTGCTGTATGTAGCGGCTTATTTTGTGGTGTGTATAAACGTTGAGAAGAGTTGAGAAGAAGACGCTGGCGATGGATAGGACACACATTGAGGAGACCTGTTGATAGCATTACAAGGCAGTCCTTGTTCTGGAATCCCTAGGGAAAGAGAGGCAGAGGTAGACCAAAAACACACGGAGAAGAGAACTGGAAACAGAGGTAAAAATGATGAGGAAAACATGGAAAGAACTTGAGCGGATGGCACAGGACAGGAAGACTTGGCATGTGTTTGTTGAAGGCATATGCTCCTTGGGGAGCAAAAGGGTATTGAATTGAATAAACGGCTTATTTGCTGCTATACGCAAGGAGGAAAACTTCCCATAAAGTGTCTGGCGTTCTCTGATAAGACAGAGAAAGAATAACCCTATTATTCTCTAACACATGCCAAAAGAGGTTGTGGATGAGGTTGACAACCTCATTATATAAAACAAAATACTATAGAAACCAGTACAGCAAAATTATATGAATGATTTTAATGCACGCTTCACGTAAAGGGCCATCTGCATTAGGTCTTCAGTGCTCCATAACAGAGAGAATAGGGAAATGCAGAAGAAAAAAGAGAAAATCATGAAGCTCTGACCTGGCATGTCACGTTAGACTTTGAAAGATTCACCGTGCGCCATGACGCGTGTTCACGTAGACAAACACGGTAAGGCAGGCGAGTGTAAGTCAGGACAACTCAAAGGTCGAGAAAGGACTAAGCCATCTCATATTTTAAGGTTTGTGACGTATAAATACGTTCCTACATGTATACGGGAGTCAGGTTTTGACAATAAATAACTAGAACACTTTACCACAATGGTAATAGCGCTTCAAAATGTGTCATTTATTTAACAAGAAAATTATATTTGAGGACTATAAAGCATCGCAGTTAATGGGAGAGAACCTGTTTTTTTCTGCCGTCAATCATCATTATTTCCCTTTTTGCTCGTAGATACCTTACAGGAAGCCTGCACCTAACATTCACATGCTGTCCAGTGATGGTTTATGTGTCACATTGTTTGACATCATGAGATTTCCAGCCTCATGCATAATCACATATCATTCACCTTGTTCTACTTACATGAGGGTGTCGTAGTTCTATTTTCTCTTTGTCTCGTCAAAGGCAGCCAGTGAACTAAACAAGGCATGTTTATTCTACGCTTTGTCTTATTCTTCTTCACGCGCTGGCTGGCCTAGGTGACAATGTCTTTCCACATCTTCTGTTTCTTATTGTCGTTTCCCAGAGCTATTATTCATCCTACAATGCTCAGATCGCCAGTATCTTCTCTCCTTGTCGCCCTGTAACGCCTCAACCGTCAATGGTGCCTATTATCCTAATGAACTCTAGCCATCCTCGTTTCACGAAAGGGAAAAGGTAAATCATTAAGACACACTAAGTCCTTAAGTTAAGAGCAGATCCAGGTACCCATTTACAGCTGGGTAGACTAGAGCGTGAAGCTACCAGATTTTGAACACACGTAACGTGACTTTCGAAGCAAGAACTCTAACTACTCTGAAACGCGACGATCCCCCTTCTCATAAAATGTCCAACGTGCTTGTTATGTGTGTGTTTGTTTGTCTGATGTAAGTAATGAGCTATCTTTAACATTGGTCTCGTTCATGACGTCACAGCTAGTCTTGTGCCAATTGTCAACGGAATTCTTAATACTTTTCTCTAGAACCTCTGTTGCTTCTGGTGATATTCTTGTTTAGTTACTAATTATCAAAGACAGGTTTGATATAACACGAGACAACTTCCGTCATACCTCCCATGCCAAAGAGTTCGTGTATACAATGTATTTATTTTGTTCTCTGGTACTTTTTGACTCTCGGAATGTCGCACATGGGTCGTATAAGAAATTAATATATACAAAACACAGTCATAAGTGCTATAGGACAACATGAAGACCTCACAGCAATCAAGAGAAGAAAACTGGTATGATATGGCTCCATATTAAGATCTCATGATCTACAAGAGCTTCACCTTCAAGGCATAACATCAGTGAAAAGAAGACGAGGTAAATATAAAGAGAATCATCATCATCATCAGTCTTCAGCACCATATGAAGCATACGCCTTTAGCAAGATAGGAAACTATATAATAGATCGATACAACAGGAGGCAATATGATCATCAGAAGTGGTCCCCCCGTCCATCAAGTGTTTCAGCCCCATAATCTTCTTCTGTTTCGGCCCCATAATCTCCTTCACAAACTTATGCCAAGTCGTCTTGTCCTGTGCCATCAGCTCAAAATCTTTCCATATCTTCTACATCCAGTTCATGTTCACTCCAGTTCTCTTCTCCATATTTTTTTTGCTCTTCCTCTACATCTCTAACCATGTGGATTCCAGAACAAGAACTGCCTTGTAATGCTATCAACAGGTTTCATCAATGTGTGTCCAATCCATCTCCAGCGTCTTCTTCTCAGCTCTTGTTCCACTGGCATTTGTCTGGTTCTTGTCATCTCTTGTTCTACTGCCACTTGTCTGGTTCTTGTCATCTCTTGTTCCACTGGCATTTGTCTGGTTCTTGTCATCAGTTCCACATTAGTGATCTTGTCATACCACTTCTATCCTTCTATTCTACACAATGAAAGTCTGTAGCGATTTGGTTGTTGTGTTTGTTGTTCTCCATGTTTGAAAGCCATACAGTCCGGCTGATTCAACATTTGAATAGAAAATTCGGATTTTAATGTTGAACTTATTTTGCAATAATGTCGCATCGGCAATAATTTCTGGCGTAAATAAAAGTTAGTGAAGTCTTCCGTTCGTTTATGTGTTGCAAAGTGAGCTTGGTTGCTCTATCAGAAAAAAAAAAAAACAATGAAAAAGGCTGACAGAGACAATCTAAACAATATACAAATGGTTTATGCAAACAAAGATCTGCTGAACAGATAATTTCAAAATCAATTTTTACGTGAGAAGCCTTTCCAATTGAATGAAAGCTCTTCTATCCTTTTGTCTTCTTCTTCTTCCTCGTTCGTCCTGAAAAGGACGTTGGTTGCGTTGTGTCCGTTTTACAGCGAACCTGCGATATTTGTGCCTTCCGGCCGACACATCCGATTTCAGCACGGCATTTTTTGGGACCGGGTTTGCCTTCCCACATCGATCCCTACTCTCTCAGCTAAGACTGCAGTGGTGCAGCATGTTTCCAGGACCACCACTTGGAGGTGGAGTAGGGTCTTGGTCAGCTCTAGTTCGCTGACCCTGACGTTAGCAGTCAAGCTATGAGTCGCTGACTGCATTCATCTCTCTAGCTGCGTCCTAGCCTTTTGTATTCTTAACTTGATATCACTGTCTGTTCCATCAACTGAGTCTATATAGCTGCCAAGGTATATGTATGGTTCTACATTTTGTTTTGATGTCTTTTCCAGAAATATCTTTTTATCGTATTCTGCATTTATTCTCATTATCGTTGTTTTATCCCTGTGTAGTTTCATCTCCACTTGCTGTGACTTCTCATCTCCACTTGCTGTGACTTCTCATCTCCACTTGCTGTGACTTCTCATCTCCACTTGCTGTGACTTCTCATCTCCACTTGCTGTGACTTCTCATCTCCACTTGCTGTGACTTCTCATCTCCACTTGCTGTGACTTCTCATCTCCACTTGCTGTGACTTCTCATCTCCACTTGCTGTGACTTCTCATCTCCACTTGCTGAGACTTCTCATCTCCACTTGCTGTGACTTCTCATCAAGTACTTTCATATTGTCCTGTATCTGCTTACGGTTATAGGACATCATTACCAGATCGTCGGTAAAATTTAGATCCTAGTAAGAAATACATGACAAGATACAAGATTGACCACAACTGTCTGTCCCCCCACCACCAAAAAAAAAAAAAAAAAACAAACTATAAATCAATAGAGAGAAGTGGCGACTACCAGTCTAGCGCTCCGTGATTAAGTGTTTCGGATCAGGTCAAGTCAACTCAGGTCAAGTCACATGCTATTTTTGTTTGAGCTGTTGAAGACAATTTACCTTCAGCACTTTTCATATTTTAAGACATCGAAATCTATTTTTAGTTCATGTGTAACCGAATATTTTTTGGGGACATGTAGTTCCTGAAGTCTCTCTCTTTCCCCCCCCCCCCCCCCCCCCCCATATATATACATGTGAGAAGGGAAAGTTTTTCCACTTTATGTGTGTGCCATTTGCAGACTAATATTTAAAGAGATGCAGCGCACGCACACGGAAGTTCAAATTAAAAGTAGTGTCTTTACATGCTTTGTGAAAATGCGAATGGCGTGCAAGAAAAATGTTTAATTCTTGTTTTTAATTGCTACGACTCATCTTTTATTTTTCTTTTTAATGAAGAAGAGAAGCGGAGTATGTAGCAGTATGACAATGACATGAAACTATATGAAAAAAGAACATAATAAGACAGAGAACACAAACAAAAGCTCTCAACTATGACTGAGTCATTGTGCTAGTTTGATGTCAAACTGTCCAGAATATGCTATCTTTGCCTTCTTCTGTCTCTTTTTTTTTCTTCACTCTCTCTTGTAGTTGTGATATAATCTAGTATCCTTTTTGTAACATGCCCGAAGAAAATGGATCGTTTCCTTCTAACATGAGGAGTAAGCTTCCTCTGCGCATTGGCCTCTTTCAGGACACCCTCATTACTCTTTTTAGCACTTCCATGGCATTTTTAACATTCCTCTGTAAAACCACCTCTCTGTAGTATGTGGTGCTTTTCCTACATGTTTACTAATTGTTCACAACTCACTTCCGTTGTATAATTTTTATCAACAAAAACGAACACACTAAGCTAAAACATGAACTATATGTAAAGTATACTTATAAATAGCGTTTAAAAACAATCTATAAACGCCATATTGAAAACATAAACGATTCAGAAGAAGAAAATAACAGAAGCGGAATGAATACAAACGGAACAAGATAAGAAAAAAGTGGATCACGCAATAAAATACAGTAGAACTCCATTTATCCGAACCCCATGGGACCGAGCATCGTTCGGATAATCAAATGTTCGGATAATTGGATTACATAATGTATCGAGTACATGTACACATATTTCTAAAAATAATTAACCATCACAAGGAAAATACACTATAAAACATATTTACTTGTACTGTAATAATAATACCCACACTGTATTAGATCACTGTATCACCAAAATCTTTCATTACACTGCAGTGCATGTACTACTTGTATTAATTATTTTTGTTAAGAAAGAGAAATGTTTTCAAAATAACATTACAAACGATTCAAAACCAGGCGCAACTTACGTATACATGTACTTGCACAGATGTAGCCCACTATTTAAAATAATGAGGAATCCTCTTTTGCACCAAACTGGATAGTCTCCTTTTATCTGCTAAGTCCCGCATTCTCTTCAACAGCAGAAGCTGTGTAGGACAGCTGTCATCTTCTTGCTCGTACCAAGCCATCGCTGTTTCTAGTGCTATAAAGGCCTCTTCAGGACTTGGTCGACGTTTTGGTTTTTCTTCATAATCTACAAGTGCATCGTGTACTTCTGAGGAGTCTTCATCATCGGTCACTACATGTATTTAGTTTTCTTCTTGCACAAAAGACAAAATTTCTTCGTCATTCAAAAACTGAAAACCAGAATCATTATCATCTTCTAGCCACATGTGTGCATCATCTTTGTCACAGTCCGAAAATCCGGGCATTGCTTGAAACAGTTCCACAACTTCATTTATACAATCATCATTTGTGTCCACTGCAGTAGTTTCATTTCCTCCTTTTTTCCCAAGCAATCTACTCCAAGCCTTGTTGAGATTATCTTGTGACAGTGTGGTCCAAGCATCAGCTAACATATAGCAGCAGTCTTTGAGATTAAGCTTTTTGGAAAACGCCACCACACTTTCTTCATCTTCAGCCAACAATAAACGACGCAGGACTTCCTTCTTGTACATCTTTTTAAGCTTTGCTATAACACCCTGATCCATTGGTTGAATCAGTGCTGTTACATTGGGAGGCAGAAAAATTACTTTAAAATTTGCATCAAATGCATTCAATGTATCCGTCTCTGGATGAGATGGTGCATTGTCCAGTAGAAGAATTACTTTTCCAGTTTTCTTTTCTTGTTCTCTCAACCTCTTCACATTTGGGATGAACTGATTTGTATACCAATCAAGAAATATTTCACTATTCATCCAAGCACTCTTCTGTGCTTTGTAACACAATGGGAGACATGTCACATTCTTTAAACAACGTGGTTTTTTGGCTTTGCCGATCATTAGCACCGGTAAACGATGACTTCCACTGGCATTCGCGGCTACCAAAATTGTTACTCTCTCTTTGCACTTTTTAAACCCAGGGGCAGCTGCTTCGCGCTGAGATGCAAGTGATTTTTGAGGCAATGATTTCCAGTATAAGCCAGTCTCATCGGCATTATACACATCATCGAGTGAATAACCTTCTTCTTCCAAAAAAGCCAAGAAAGTTTCTTTAAAATTTTTAGCGGCAGTTGCATCGCTAGATAAAGATTCCCCTTGAATCTCCAATTCTCGTATGCCATGACGAGATTTAAAGTTTCTTAACCATCCCTGGCTAGCCTTAAAGTCAGGAGGACCGTCAAGTTGATTGTTGAACTGAAGTGCCTTTTCACACAACAGAGAACCAGAGATAGGTTCCCCTTTGCTTCTTCTTTGCACAAACCATATATACAAAGCCTCTTCCAAGTTCACATCTTTCGCATTTCTCATGGTTTTACGTTTCTTCGACCCATTTTCACTATCAAATTTCGATGCAAAACTCATAATTTTATCCTTGTTACTTTTGATGTCAGAGACGGTAGCTTTCCCAACATTGAAAATCCTCGCAAGTGAAGACACAGTTTCACCTTGTCCTAGTCTCTTGATAATTTCTGTTTTCGTTTCAATTGACAAAACATTGCGGTTCCTTTTATATGCTTTAGGCCTACTGGAAGGTGCCATATCGCACAGAGAAATACTTGTACACCAAAATTATTCTGCTGTAGTAGCAGACACAATTATTTTAAGTTGAACTGTCTGTTTAGCCAGTGTTCTACCTAGAACGCACACGTACTTTGGATTGGTAAACCAGATATTAACTGACTTTATGATCTAACTGACTTCCTGTACGTAAGCGACCGACTATTAGCCATCCCATTCTCTACAAATTGTTCGCACACATTTGAAGTTTGCCGCATCAAAAGATTCAGAATTTTAGTCTAACGTGACTGTGGCATCTGATTTTTTTTTTTTTTTTCTGGAAAAAGTGTTCGGATAATTGGATGTTCGGATAATTGGGGTTCGGATAAATGGAGTTCTACTGTAGTTGAGTAAATGAAAACAATGTTGGTCTAAGTAGCGCAACAGAAAAAGAAATAACAAAATATAAATCAGATCGTTACAATTTGTTAAGAAAAAAATCTGCAATGAAATACTAACAATGCATGCAGGTTCATGACAATTCAACATATAAGTAGCTAATTAAAAGTGACATAATTAAGGTCAAGAAACGACACAAAAAGCAGTATTTAAGCAAGTTTTAAATATGGCGAGTGATGAGATTAGCGTTAGAAATTTATACTATGTTAATTCAGTAATGAATTCACGAAACGTGTCCAGTGAGGTAATGTTTGAAATATTGTCACGAGGTGGTTTTAGAGGTTGTCTGAGGTCAGACAAGATTGAGTGAGATACTGATAGTAGATAGAGATAGAGTCACGAATGTGAAATATGACCTTTAGGAGAGAAGAAGATATGTCTATGTATTAAATCTCTTAGTTTACGCCACCTTCGCAACACTTATAAAGTGTCATACATACACTCTTCCTCTCCGAAATATACTACTAATTTCAGTAAGGACAGGACCGGTTAACATTCAAGTGACAGGTGAAATTTAAAGTAAATTCTTACCGCTAAGAACATGTTTAATGAAAAATCCACACAATTTAAAAAAAAAAAAAAACTCGCTAGATATGAGTTGCCTATAGACCACAAAAAAAAAAAAAAAAAAAAAAAAAAAAAAAAAAAAAAATTAACAAAACTGAAGGGTTGGTAAACCAAGTAAACCACACAGTAATTTCTAACTAGCAGGGGACAATTCCCATTTCACGAAGAAGAGACAACAAAGAAAAACAGGCGATTGCCTCTATTTCGTTAAATAACTTCCGAGGGGTATACATCTATTCCTTTGGAAAATCACCGATTTGAGATAGGCTGTGTCCGTCAAACTACAACCAGTCTAACTTGCATGAGAGTCTTCCAGGTAAAGGAAGTTCCCTTCCGTCGCTGCTGTCGATTTAATTAAGCTGTGGATATCTAAACACAATAAAACAAATCTACTTGGCATTTCTATGCAGCGATACGGTGGTTCTAATCTATCACTGTTATGGTATCTGCAGTCAATTCTTTACACTGCCATTTGCATTTCCTTGGGGATTCTGGCAAACCGTGGCTACAGTGTGAATGTCGGGACGTCAGGAATATATATATATATATATATGGTTTCTGATAGATTTGAGTTGGAAATTTTTCTGATACATTTGAGTTGGATATTTCTGATAGATTTGAGTTAAATTTATCTTATAGATTTGAGCTAGATATTTTGGTAGATTTGAGTAAGTTGTCCAGAGTTCGCTGCAGAGTTGTGAATAGTGATTGGTATGTCATCTTGCTGTTTATTATGTTTTATGTAATTTTTAATTCCATGTTGGGCTTACAACGCATTTTCAGTTAAGATGAGAAAACTCTGGACAGCTTAAGCGCGCAGCTGAAAAGTTTGAACGAGGGGAACAAACATTTTAGTTAATTACTTAATACAAAACACGAAGACAGTTTTTCTGAAATTTAAAAAAAAACATTATGTTATTGTGTAAGACATGCTCTCCAAAAATGAATGTAATAGTCTCTAGCATAGAATATGTTTTAAACGGAAGCTTCTCTACCAATAAAAGGCAAACAAGTATAAGAAGCTGTCTGAAATAAAAGCACAGTTCTATTAGTTGAAAGGCAGTGCCTGAAATATAGACCAGTCGCACCTGAAACAAAAACAAACTTCAGTTAAATGAAATTATTAATCTCTAAAATGAAAGATTATGAAAAAAGCGATGTTTAAAACACATCTTTGAAATTAAAAAAAAATAATAATACCTATTCATAAAAATTAAAAACTTAAGAAAATGCAGTGGCAGTCACATCTGAAATAAAAAAGAAAACGCAAACAGGATTGATTCGATCTTCTAGACTAAAAGACAGTCACATGCTACTCACGCTCCAGTGGCTGATTGACTCGATCTTCTAGACTAAAAGACAGTCACATGCTACTCACGCTCCAGTGGCTGAATGACTCGATCTTCTAGACTAAAAGACAGTCACATGCCACTCACGCTCCAGTGTCTGAATGACTCGATCTTCTAGACTAAAAGACAGTCACATGCCACTCACGCTCCAGTGTCTGATTGACTCGATCTTCTAGACTAAAAGACAGTCACATGCCACTCACGCTCCAGTGTCTGATTGACTCGATCTTTTAGACTAAAAGACAGTCACATGCCACTCACGCTCCAGTGGCTGAAGTTTTTTTCAGATGGTTAATAAACAAAGGAATTATGATTCAAATCATTGCTTTCAAGGCATTGCTTTCATACCTTGTAAGACTATTTCTCTAAATCTGTAGGGTGTTTCCAGCAGAAGTGAATTCTGAAGTTATTCCCGCCCCTTCTTTTCTTTCTTTATATTTTGGTACTTTTGAATGTCTTGTCGCGTATTTTTCGACTTCAGCCAATCTATGGTGCAGTTTGAAAATAGTTTGTGAGTAGGCAGCGTGCACTGCACTCCTTTGAAAGGTATATATAGAATGGGGTAGCCGGGCCATGCCCCACCCTCATTAGTTGATTTCTACCTAGGAGAGCAGTGTTAATATTCGTTGTTCCCTTTTCTGGTTCCGATGACAGACAGGCGTCAGGTATGGTATCTCTCTTCCATCTTCTTTGTTGCTCCTGACAGAGCTTAGAGCCACCATTACGATCAGACTCTCTGCAGGTAACTTCCATCACAGCACACGCTTAGTGATCTCTGCAGCAATGTGTTTTATATAACGAGCGTGCACGCCTCATGCACAACTTCGTATAAGTTACCTTTTTACGAAACGCCTGAAGCAACAGTAGGCTTATTGTTTGTCTCAGAAAATACCCCAGGTAAGTGCACGGGGTTAGACGTGGTATGTTTTGTCATAATTCATCAGTTCGTCTACTCAAGGAAACACCTCGTTCATTGCATAAATATTCTGCATTTGATTTGGTACACGCGTCCTTTATCCAGGTTTCAGTCTTGTCACTCAAACTTTGCAGCTGAATGAAATCGTGACAGGATGTCATCTCTTGAGCGAGAAGATGTGCTTGAGTCAGGTCATAAGCGGAAAGAGCTGTTAACCCAGAACATACAAGAGCTGCAAATTCAATTTTTTGGACAGCAGCAAAAAAAAAAAAAAAAATAAAAAAATCCAAACTGCATGGTCACGTGAATCAAATATTCCGGACTGAGAACCTCACAGATACGTAGAACCTTACATATACTCTAGTGGTGGTATTACAGTTTAAAACTGTCTGCAACCAACAATCTTTGCAGTTGTTTTTGAGCAAAATCTTATGTCACAATGCCTCTTTACATTAATATTCAAAAGTAATTCTGAGTGCCAACTCACAAACTATCCCGTAGATTAGTTGAAGACAAATACGACTCACATTGTCATTTCTAGGAAAATCACCCAGGCTAAGTACCCAGAAAGTCCGAACAATAAAAAAGCAAGGGAAAACTGCACAACTGACAGTAGAAAAAAAAAAACTATAAAAGTGACGGGATGCAGGGGCGGTATCATAATCCCTTTCACCAGGCGGAAATATACTTGTTACGACACTGACATTCCTTAAAGTACAACAGTGTGATTTTTAAAATAAAGAATAAATAATTTTACAATAATATTTTTAACAAATAAATAGTGAAACTTTACCTTCCATCACTGGTTACTTTCGGTAACCATAGTTACCTGTTTGTGGTAAAGAAATTTAAAAATTCAATACGAGAAAGGAAGACGAACCAAGAAGCAGTAGCAAACAATTAACCTCTTGATTGACCAATTAATGTTAATTATTATACAATTCAAATTAAACATATATATCAGCAGTTTCGATGATGTCTTTTAATATTGTACATTATATAAGTTACGCTGGCTTAATGTGTTTTTTTTTAGTTTCTGACTTTGTTGTGTATTATATATTCTAAAAATGTAATATGATGTAATTTATTTTTGTATTATGAAGTCAAATATCTACAATGGCGTCATACAGGTTACGGATTCCATAGTTTGTGTGTATGTGTGTGTAATGTTGCCATTCGTGTTGGTGCAAAGTTTAGGAAATTATGTTAATAACAAATGGAATCCGTTAGATCAAAATAACATGTACAATTTCTTGTTTTCTTGTTATTTTTACCATTGTGTTTGTAGCTTGTATTGCTGATCCAGTTAATCTTCTTCTTCTTCTGCGTTCAGTTTGTAGTCATGCTAAATCTGCAGGCCTGTCGCCAGGACGAAGTCCACAGCCTTTACCAGGTCGGCTAGGCAGCCCCATAGCTTCTGCTGGAGCTCAGCACCCCTTGGCCAGGTCGCACATCGCGGTTCATCATGGGTTGGGCAGTTCTGGAGAATGTGTTCTGGGGTCTGGATTCCAGTTCCACATGGGCATTCATGTGTGTGGGATATCCTGAGGCGATAGAGATGGCCAAGTAATCTGCAGTGGCCAGTTCTCAGGCGGAAAATGGTGGTCTGTTGGTATCTGTTCAGATGGTGGATTGGGTCATCTCTGCTGTATATATCCCCCTCCTCCTTCCACTGATTTTTGTAATTGTTGTGGATAATGGTTTTTGCTTCCCGATAGGGCAATGGGTGGCTGTATTGTTCCATTTTACTGCCACTTCTTGATAGAGCATCTGCTTTCTCATTACCAGCAATTCCACAATGGGAGGGTAACCACTGAAGGGCAATGGTTGATGACCTTTGTATGATGTTAAGCTCAGATCTGATCTCATTCATCATGTTATTATTTCTGGTGTTCTGTATTGATTCCAGTAATGATCTGCAGTCAGTGAAAATTACTATCTTAGCTGGTGGCTGCTGTTCGGATCTGGTGAGGATTTTCAGAGCTTGCAGTAGTGCCATAGCTTCTGCCGTGAAATTGGAGAAGATCTTTCCAGTTGGGAAGGCCTTTCGGATGATCTTTCCATTTAGGAATCTTATAAAAATGCCTTCTCCACCGTTCCTTACTGCCCCCTCAGCGGATCCATCTGTGAATGCGTGTGTCCACTCCTTCGGGTTGCATTTTTCTTCAATCATTTCTCGAGCCAAAGTTTTTAGTTGTTGACAGGTCTGGTGGCCTTTCGTTTTTATTTCAGTTAATCAAATCTGAAACTAACATTCCACATTAGAGTTATTCAAGATTTGAAGCTAGTATTGCTGATCCAGTTAATCAAATCTGAAACTAACATTCCACATTAGAGTTATTCAAGATTTGAAGCTTGTATTAGTAATTTCATTTGTTCAAAATGTGTAGCTACTATTGTTTTTTTTACTTTTTCAGCTATTCCAAATCTGAAACTAACATTCCACATGAGAGTTATTCAAGATTTGAAGCTAGTATTGCTGATCCAGTTAATCAAATCTGAAACTAACATTCCACATTAGAGTTATTCAAGATTTGAAGCTAGTATTAGTAATTTCATTTGTTCAACATGTGTTGCTACTATTGTTTTTTGACTTTTTCAGTTATTCCAAATCTGAAACTAACATTCCACATTAGAATTATTCAAGATTTGAAGCTAGTATTAGTAATTTCTATTGTTCAAAATGTGTAGCTACTATTGTTTTTTCTACCTTTTCAGCTATTCCAAATCTGAAAGTAACATTCCACATTAGAGTTATTCAAGATTTGAAGCTAGTATTAGTAATTTCAGTTGCTCAAAATGTGTAGCTAGGATTGTGTTTTTACTTTTTCAGCTATTCCAAATCTGAAACTAACTTTCCACATTAGAGTTATTCGAGATTTGAAGCTAGTATTAATAAGTTCAATTGCTCAAAATGTGTAGCCTGTATTGCTTTTTCACTTTTTTCAGTTATTCAAAATCTGAAACTAGCATTCCACATTAGAATTATTCAAGATTTGAAACTAGTATTTGTAATTTCAGTTGCTCAAAATGTGTAGCTAGTATTACACACTTTTACCCCTTTAGTTCACGGGGGTCTCTAATGAGACTAATAAAACAAAGGACAACTGCACACTCAGGCATGTCATGTGAGGTTGTGCATGGCAACCTCATCATGTAAAACAAGTTGCCACAACAACCACCTCTCTAAGGACATGTGACTGCTTGGTGCAAGCTTTCTGCTAGGGGACTAGTTGCAGTGTTACACCACGCTCCTTAAATAAAGCAAAGGAAAATGAGAATAATACAGTTTTGTTACTCCCAATTTGTAGCTAGCAATACACATTTACCAGCATGATGCTGACCACATTACCTCTAGTGTGCCGATGGTCAAGAAAATATGGGCCTAACACCTCCCAATATGCCTCAATGGGCGTGTAACGGGATCCTGTCCTGTATTACACATTTAAGTTATTCCAGATCTGTAGCTAATATTTCTTATGTTACTCCAATTCTGTGGCTACTATTGCACATTTTTGTTACTCCAAATTTGTAGTGGCTAGTATTACAAATATATGTTATTCCAAATTTTGTTGTTACCCAAATTTGTCGCCAGTGTAACAAATTTACATTACTCCAAATTTATGGTAGCTAGTGTACAAATATATAATATGTCACATTTGTCGCTGATTTTAAGAATTTATATTAAGCCAAATTTATAGCTAATATTACACATTTTTATTCCCCCAAATTTGTCGTCAGTGTTTCAGATTTGTTACTTCAAATTTGTAGATTGCATTACATATTTCTGTAATGTCTAATTTGTAGCTAGCATTACAAATTTAATTTATTCAAAATCTGTAGAGAGAAGAATACATTTTTGTTTTCTTCAATAAAAATGTATAATATATTATCAGTAAATGGAGTGTGTTAACAGAACGAAGAAATTCATATCAAAATGAATACATATGTATCAGTGACGAACAATTTTGTGACTACTTTGAGAACATCCTCATAAACATTTACGATTTCTTTAATATCGATTCTAATAATAACCAAAACATGGGAACGAACGTTGGATAGAGCTTCAGTTATATTGTTATAAAAAAAAAATCCTACCTGCTGATGTAGTTGATGGTGCCGGAGTGGATTGTAATGTAATTGCTTTGAAGTTGGTCTGCGGTTGCTGGTAGCTGCTTTGTGATTGCAATTGGATTGGTGCATAGCCTTGCTGTTGACCGTAAGCCGGTTGCTGTTGTTGATACTGCAGTTGCTGGTAGTATTGTTGTTGGGTATATGGCGATGATGCGCCTGGGGTCGCCGCAGCCACCTGATTCTGCGGGTAATAGCCGGCATACTGTGGACTGGCAGCGGCAGAGGCTATTGTTTGGGTTTGTCTGGTGCCAGCGGCGGTCCGGGCAGCATTGTAAGCAGTAAGTTGTTGTTGGTATGCGTTTTGGGCAGCAGCTTGCTGTTGGTAGGCGGTTTGCGCAGCCGCCTGCTGTTGTTGAAGCCGTTGCTGTTGTACCCGTTGCTGCTGCAATTGTTGTTGCTGTTGGAGTTGTTGTAGCTGCTGTTGTTGAAGTTGCTTCTGCTGCAGCTGCTGCTGTTGAAGTTGCTGTTGTTGAAGTTGCTTCTGTTGTAGTTGCTGTTGTTGCAGTTGTTGTTGGTAGTAATATCTCTGTTGTTGTTGTAATTGTTGCTGCTGCTGTGCAGCGGAGGGCCAGGCGGGTGGTGGTGGCGGATTGCCGTAAAATTGGGCCTTCGTAAGGGTGCACAGGAATACTGCAGTAAAAGAGAAAATAGAGCATTGGATTTTATCTATCTATCTATCTATCTATCTATCTATCTATCTATCTATCTATCTATCTATCTATCTATCTATCTATCTATCTATCTATCTATCTATCTATCTATCTATCTATCTATCTATCTATCTATCTATCTATCTATCTATCCATCCATCCATCCATCCATCCATCCATCCATCCATCCATCCATCCATCCATCCATCCATCCATCCATCCATCCACCCACCCACCCACCCACCCACCCACCCACCCACCCACCCACCCACCCACCCACCCACCCACCCACCCACCCATCTATCTATCTATCTATCTATCTATCTATCTATCTATCTATCTATCTATCTATCTATCTATCTATCTATCTATCTATCTATCTATCTATCTATCTATCTATCTATCTCTATCTATGCGTGCTTGTGCCTGTGTGGTGAGGTTAAAGCTGACGACTATTAGTGAAAATGATGTTATGAAGTTGTAGCTCTTGTTGGTGACATGTATGACGTTGGTAATGGTGGTAAACGTACAGCACTCCTATCGTGATGTCGTTAATATGATATTACTAATGCGATTGCTATTTTGCCGGTGGCAGTAGCCTTCTCACCCTCGAACAGGTCACAGTGACAATAAAGGAAAAACACAAATGTTGACAAGGGTTCCTGAAGAAACTGTCATTGCATTAAGCTGCAATCCGAAACGTAACATAACAGATCATAACAACGGGGGAAAAACACACAGCAAGGGGTCACCGATTAAAATTCTGAAGACAGGGAAGGTCATGGATGAAGGAGACGTTTACCTGTTTCCTGGAAAGGTTCTAACGAGCTCACCTGGCTAAATTCTATTTATAGTCTCAGGCGACTTCAGAAACTGGTCATTTACCCACGTTTATGTGGAAAGAAACTAAATCTCGGCAAGCGAATCCTACGCATTCCCGAGAAAGTATCTTAATATTTTAAGCTGTGCAAAAAGGCAAAAAGGATTGCCAATACCTTTTAACAAACTATAACTGACAGTTCTATTAACATTAACCCACAATAGAACAATCATCCAAACAGTAGTAAGTCCTCTTGGACAAGAAAAATTTCACTGACTATTTTTAATTTAAAAAGAAGAAATTACAGTTTAACAAGAGTAATATTGGTTTTCTGAATCTATTTGTTCAGTCAACGTGTCCAATGTAAGCTGCATGACACTAAAGTTATTAGTCTGCTGAAGGGCAATGATACGAATCACATTATATGATCAAACAGAAGTAACTAATAGTAGACCAGTTAGTCAACGGTCACAGGTGTATAACTAGTGCTTGTGACCAGCCCTTTACCGGCCACGTTCAGCGCATTAACATTGCAAATAACAGAGTATAACTGGGGGCCTGCGACTAGCCCTTCACCAGTTACGACGTAATCGACAACCAGCGTGTAGCTCGTCGAACAACGCAACAAAGCAAACAACATCCGGCAGAAACAATGTCAAGTTAAGTCGCCCATGTAAACAAAGTTACATCATCATACAAGAAGTTCCGCATGAAGATGAAAAAATTTCTACACTACCCCACTTAACCAAGGGTTTGCTCCATACGTGCATGTAACATCTGACGTAGTGTCATGACATACGCGCGCACGTGCAACTTTGATTAAGTAACATAGCTTCGCATAAATCAGGTATTATTGTGTGAAAATAGCTGTGTCACGTCATTAAAGTTAAAGCTGTGATGTCAGTCTAGCTACGGTCGATAGTCACTCAAAGTTCCAAAATGTTAGAAATGTCATACAGCCGTATGCAGGTAATCCTAAAGCTTGCAGGCAATGGTGGTTAGATGTGGATATATACTGCTCTTCAATTAACGCAGTTTACGAAGAAGTAAAGAAAGTAGCGTAGCTTACCACAGACGGATTGGTCACAGACTTCATCCGTCGCAGGATGGAAGCTTTTCCGAATGAGCCTTGGTCAGATCTAAAGAAAGAACTTATCAAGAGATAATTTGAGGTTACAGATAGCTCGTATGCCTGGACCCTGCTTCGCTGCATAAAGCAACATCTACAGGAGACAACTCATATGTTCAGTGACAGGTTAATGAACCTTGCGGAAGAAGCCTTTCTCGGGCAGGGCATCAACAAATAGGAGGTGGATAAACAGCTTGTAGGGATATTTGTAGACGGATTAAGCAATACCGCAATGAAGTTACATTTACTCCGTAAGGACCCACCAAACCTAAAGGAGGCCAAACTCGCTAGCTATAGCCGAGGAAAATGTGAGAAGGAGACTGGATCTCAGATTAGGAAAAACAGTGGCATATCAAGAGGATGAGGAGAAGCCGATAGAGATAGGGCAGTGTCATCAGAGAGGAACATGGAGGCAGGGACCACAAAGAGCAACATGGAGTAGACCAAGACACGAGAGACAGAGCGCGCCTGCATGCTTTGTATGTGGTAAGCAGGGACATAAAGCACCTACTTGTAGATACCGACATCAGGAGTCACGACAACCACCTAGGCGGGATGAGGAATTCGTACAGACACACAATAGACAACATGCAGTCCCCGAAAATCAAGACGGTGCAAAATACACCCGAACACAAAAACATAATACTTAAGGCACAACCCAGGCACCTGCAGAATGTCCCGACACGCAGACACACATGACCAGGGAAAAGACCCGCTCATGGAGAGACCGATGTGAGTAGGATTAAGAAAAGGTCTCTGCATCATAATAAGGAAGCTGCACTTTGGAACAGCCTGAAAAGGAGAAGAACTAGGAGGACAGGGAGAAACCTTACTGGAAACCAACAAACAGAGAAGCAAACGAGAGATGTAACAAATAAGGTAGATTGGCTTATAGCACGGACACATGCTCCTGCATAATAAGTACAAGGAACGAAGTACAAGTCGCTTGTAGATTCAGGGGCTAGTGTAAGCTTGATCAGTTTGGGACTGTATAATCAACTAAGAAGTTCCGTACAGTACAGGATGTCACGCGCCCAACTAACGTCTGTCTTAGGAGAAAGTTTGAAGGTGATGGGAACAGCTACGATGCAGATTACAATCGGAACACAAACTGTCGAACACACGTTCACAATAGTGAGATGGATGACGAGAAACTTCATCCCAGCACGTGATTTTCTGCACAGGTATTTTGACATTCACAAGCTTAAAATCCTAGATAATTATGTAGATCTGCAGGACGACATACATATTGCATCGGTGAGTAGGACAAAGACAACGGTCACATTAACACCCAATACAATAAATGTTGTCCTTTGAAAAATAAAACGGTCCCCGTATATCAGACAAGGGCAGACAGTTAGAACAGTCGAATTTGAAGACACAGACATATTGGATGAACCTGGTATATCGATAATAGAAGAAATAGTCACAATAGAGATGAATGGACAGTTCCCCATGATGATAGTGAATACCACAGGAAAGACTATTAGGATACCGAGAGGGTTCATAGTTGGATGGATATATATCATGGAGGATGCAGAGAAAAATAAGGAACACAAAGGCACAGGAACAGGGGTCATAACGAACCGTAGAACAACACAAATGAAACGATACGGTCAAATAGGAGGAAGGAATGATAAAGTCACGGAAGAAAGAGGTCCAAAGTGTATACAGTGGGACAGAAAACAGCTATGGAATGTTAACCTTTGGGGTAGCAAGCACAGGAGACAAAAGCAGATGGGACACATAAATAGGAATATGGGTACTCAATATAAAAAAGGACCTAGGTCGAGCCATACAATTAATGCAGAATACGGAAGGCATAATTATCAAGGTTACTATAAGCAGCAGAAAGGAAACAATAGTACAATAGGTGGAAACGGGTACTACCAACAACATGAAGATAGCAACCAACAACAAAGTAATGGTAGAACAACAACAGTAAACAGATAGTAGTACCTCTCTCAACAACAGAGTAGTAACAGTAGGCCTGGAGAAAGAAAAGACGGCCAGGAACATCAAGACGGACGAAAAAAATCAACAATAAATAAACAAAAGAATTGGGGAGATACACAAACAAACCAAGGTACATACCCAACACGATAAAACCTTTCGAAAGTTTATTGTCGATAACCACGACGTGCTTGCCGTCAACGACATGGAGTTAGGAAGGACACGAACAATAACGATGGATATAGAAACAGAAACGGACAAAGTTGTCAGTAAGAAACCTTACAGAACGCCACTTAAAAACCGACAGATCGTAGAAAAAGTCATCGAGGATATGCTAGCGGCGAAAGACACAGAAAGGTCGCGCTCAGAGTGGTCGTCACCGATCGTTATAGTCACAAAAAGGACGGCACTCATAGATTCTGCTGCAACTACCATGCACTCAATAGCATTACAAAGTCAATAAACTATCCCATTCTGCGAATAGATGACATCGTAGCGACGTTGGGAAAGTCGGAGTGGTTTACCACGCTTGATGCCAGATCTGAATTCTGGTGCATACCACTGACAGAGGACGAACGAACGAACGAACGAACAAACGAACTTTATTTTCAAAGGGTTAAGAATTGGGCACACAGGCCCGTCTGACATTCTGCCCTTCCTCTCTCTCTCTCGCGAAAAAGAAGAGCACATTTTGTACCCATGTAGGAATGTTCGTGTCACGTGAAAGATAATTTATTTTACCATCTTGTCCATAATTTGATTACTCCTTTAAATGTTCCGTTTTCCGAGACATTTTGTATTTTCTTTTTCTTTCTTTTTCTACCTTTGTGGCCAAACTTTCTCACCCTCTCAAACCCCACCCGAGGTTGTTTACGCTGGCCAGCTGCGGTCAGCTAACGCTAGACGTAATGTTATCTAAACGCACCTGTTCGACCAGAGAAACATTTCTCGGGTCCGCTTTAAGTGTTAGAACGAGCCAAGACGGTTTCTGTGAAAGAAACGGTTCGTTAGCGGCGGGTACCCTCTGTGGTCCCAACAGGGGAATTTCTCTGGTCGCTTTAAAACGTTTGATGACGAGCGGCTGGTACCCTTTGAGGCCTGGGGAACTTTCGCACGAGTTCCTGTGTATTACCCGGTATTACGCATTACGCCAATACATCTGTAGAATCAGGTTAGGCAGGTGTCCGGGGGGAGCGTCCTTTGTAAGCTATAAGATTTGAAATTTTACTACGTCAAACACACTCGTAGAAGATTCCTGGCCCGAGATAGACCATTATGGAAATAAGGCAAACATTAACACAGAACTAAATGTTTTTGGCCTATTTCTTGGCATTTTCTCGGGGTGAGTAAACATATCTTATAATTATTATATTAGATTCATGTTAGCTTTTATATATATCTGTTAGGGAAGTGAATTTATTTCTGAGGACTTCTCCTAGTAATTTATTCAGTGATAAGGTAGCGCTGTCTACGGCCTATTAAGTGGTGCTTAAACTGTTACGGTTTATCATGGGTTAAATGTTAAACTTATAATAACAGATATTAGGCGTAGAATCAGTCCACGAATGCTTACCATTGGGTTAAGAGTCAGCAAAATTAACTGTCATTTCTGTAAGATAATGTCAGGGGTGGATTGTTCACTTTAAAACTGAATAGTGAGATGCAGGTAATAACTCTGGATTATAGGAGATAGTCACTTATTCCTTCTGATAGATATTTTTAGTGGCAAGGGAGGATCATTTTATGCTTACTTGTGTGGCTAGGCACTAGTCTATAACTTTCACTGAAAGCAGTCACCAGGCATAGATATAATTATATCTTATGATTCAGCCACAATTGTATTATTGTAGCAAGAACATTGCATTCTCTTTGTACTCATTGTGTGGAATATTAATATATTTTCCCAAAGGGACATATTACTTATTTTGTAATATCACATGCTGTAATCTGTTTATGTAAATTCATTTAATGTTGTAAGATGAATAAGCATATCCATTTAACTGTAACTACTAGTTAGGTTTCCTGTATATTGAGATTGGGAGAAGAGGAGTAGATTGTTGCTGTCAGAACAGTTACTGACAGGTACCTGGGTGTGCAAAAGATATTAAGTCTATGCGGGTGCGTGTTGATAATTGATATTTTTAAGGAACAGGAGACATGGTTAAAGACAGCCCTAAACTATCATAGCAATAACTACAATAAATTTAATCCCATAGTGGAGCGAAACTTTCTGTATAAAGTTAGTGTGATTTATTATTTGCTTGATGTAAAAGGGTGTCTCTTTTCGGTCTCAGTTTCAGGGGGATACCGAATTGCTAGTCTAGTTTCCAGTCAGACGAAGAATGTCACCGTCTCTTCGTCTAGAGGGATTCTGAGGATATCTAGCCCCACGAGTGTCACACCCCGTTCCTGAATCAAAACCCCTTTTGTCAACGCCAAGTTAAGCTAACGCAGTGCAACGGAGCCAACGCTAAATCTGGAATCACCAAATGCAGTAGTAGTTCTCTACTCGCCTCTTGGATTACCAGCCAGAGCATTGCGGCTTCCAGAATATCAAAACCGCCCAGCATGCCTATAGCAGAATTCCATATCACCCGCCTTTTTTGTGCCTAAACGGGGCACTCAGCCAAGCCACAGTCAACCAGCCAAAACCGGATTTAAAGCCAATTCTAGCGCCGGATAAGCATGCCTTGGGATCAATTGTCCTCAAGTGACTTCGTCCCATGGTTTATTTCTGGTCTATGTAGAACTTCGCACGTATGAGCAGCCATCTATGGACAGAGTTCCAGCCCCACTCGCGCCAGTAGGGGGAAGACACCAACGATAGCGCCTATACAGTGATTTTATTCAGGTTAATTCCATCACCGATGGCGGATATATACGAAGAAACCACTTACTGGAGCTATTCCATTGGTCCCCGAAAGCGGACAGGCTGTCGCTAAGTTCATTCAGTTGGTCAGCAGGAGATAAACAGCGTCCCCCAGCCCACCTCGCGCCAGTAGGGAGGAGTCACCAATGATAGTACCAACAAGGACAGTTTTGTAGGCATAGTCCCTCACGAAGGATCTACAAGTAACACACTGTCCGGACTATTTCATCTGGTCCCGAAAGCGGACGGACTGAATCGCAGTTTATTCATTTTGGTAAACAGAAGGTAACTAGAGTCTTCCAGCCCACCTCGCGCCAGTAGGGAGGAATCACCAATGATAGTACCAACAAGGACAGTTTTGTAGGCATAGTCCCTCACGAAGGATCTACAAGTAACACACTGTCCGGACTATTTCATCTGGTCCCGAAAACGGACGGGCTGACACTCAGTTATTTCATCTCTCTGTGTTCTACAGGTTTTATGAATGGTGATCTGTGTGTGTGGTTTTTGGTGTATATGATTATTGATGAATATTTTGAGTATTGATGTAATTTTATGTTGTTGTGATGATATGCATTAATTCCATGCTTTTTCTTCTTTAATAAATTTTACACATTTATTAATGCGCTGTTCACGACCTTTCCATCCATATTTGTATTTTTAGCTCTTTACTATAATCTCTATGTATGATAAGAGAAAAGAGAGAGAGCAGGAGGTGCTGAGACAGACATAAGTGAGTTGAGGCTTGGAGAGAGAGATCATTTTGATAAATCTTCTTCCAGGTTGTCTCAAGTCCATCTCCTATTTACACCTTATCTAAAGTGTAATCTATAACTCTGTCAGTCCACTATCCCTTGTCGATTTCACTACTGTTGTCCAACTCGACAAATACTCTACACTCTAACTCAACCACGACAGTTCGCATGGAACGTGATGCCATTTAGACTTAAAGGTAGTCCTGCGACGTATAAGGCACTTATAGACGAAGTCATAAAGGGCATGCAGAAGTTCGCTCTGGAATACATGGATGACATCTTGGTGCATACTGTGGGATCCGTTCAAAACCATCTAGAACATGTCAGGAAAGTCATCGATCGGTTGCGACAGCACAATGTAAAATTGAAGTTGACCAAGTGCAATATTCTCCAGAAGGACACAAAATACCTAGGGTTCATAATTAACAAAAACGGAGTTAGACCAGACGAGAATGAGGTCAAAGCAATCCAAGAGATGCGAACACCCACGAACGCCAGACAAGTAAGGGGATTCTTAGGCACCTGCGGGTACTTTCGTAAACATTTGATCAACTTTTCGCATGCAGCTGAGCCGTTCATCAATCTTGTGAAGAAGTACGAGTTATGCTCAATTCAAATGGACGGGCCAAAGATCGTTTGAATATGTGAAAAACGCCCTAACAGAACTTCCGTTCTTAGCTCATCCCGACCCATACAGACAAATGATCTTCTATACGGACGCATGCAATACAGTCATAGGAGCGTGTCTGGTCCAACCGTCATGAGAACACGAGGAGCCGATTATACCTTATGTCCAGAATGAAAGGCCAATTATATTCCTGTCTCATAGACTGAGCAAGTCACAGAAGAATTGGGCCACCATCGAAAACGAGGCGTTCGCCATATACTTTGCAGTCTAGAAGTTGGACTTTTATCTCAGAGGAACGCCGTTCACGATCAAAACAAATTACCAACCACTTGCTAGCTGGCTCTCTAAGACACCAGAGCAGTCCCCAAAATTGCAAGCCTGTTCGTTAAATCTCCAAAATTATGACAATATATCAAAGGCAAGAATAACACATATGCGGACCTATTGTCACGAATACCGTACCTGGATAAAGCAAAACCGTCGGACCCGGAGGATACACCAGAGGTGAGCGACCACTTCCATCAAGTAAACATAATAAATTCAAATCGTAGGCAACAGGGCACATTGTCGCATATGGAAGAATATGTGTCGGATGAACAGAGATACCCCATACAGTTTGATCCCATAACAGAACAAGGAAAAGATCCCGAGCTGGTTATGCTGAGAAATAAGATCCTGAAGGGAAGCAAAGAAGCTAAGAACTTTATCATCAGTCAGCAAGAGGGAGCGGTAGAATATATAGATCCGAAAAGTGACGGAGTACCAAGGAGGTACATACCGAAACAGCTGATACAACAGGTCTTAAAAGGATACCATGATGATAACGGGCACGTTGGGAGAGATAAGACACCGGAAGTTATCAAGAAAAGATGTTTTTGGCCAAACATCAATAAAGATATAGTGACATACATGGAGAAGTGCACATTATGCAAAACAAGGAATTTGAGAGCCATCAAGTACCCTATTCAGGAAATAGACACACCCAAAAGCATAATGGAGAAAATAAGTTTAGATGTCTCGGGACCTTACCCGACAACCCTCGCTGGCAATAAGTATATAATACATGTTGTGGATATGTTTTCAAGTTGGCCAGAGTGCTATCCAGTAAAAGAAGCATCAGGCAGGAGTATAGTGCATATTATGATGACATAATTTATACCTCTACATGGATGTCGCACCACCATCTAGACAATGGAAAAGCATTCACCGGTAACGAGTTTAAGACATTTGTGGACGACATGAACATAGCCCATATTACAACCTCGATCTATCATTCGCACAGCAACGGTAAAAACGAGCGCTTGCATTCCACGATACATAATATTCTATCCAAGGAAGTAGAAGGGAGACGTCAATTTTGGTGCCACATGCATTGGAAGTCAGAATGAATTCCAACGACTTCACAAGATTCTCACCGTTTTATAGGATCTATGGTAGAGAACCAGTATTGCCAATGGATACATTACTTAAATCCAGGCGCAAGTACATGGGAGAAGTCGCTATGGAAATATTTATGCAACAGAAGCATAGGGCACACACAATGGCACAAAATAACATCAGAAAAGCAGTACAAAAAAGGATGCAGAGTACAAATAAGAACGCCACGTTGCAGGAGTTTAAACCGGGAGATATTGAGTATTTTAAGAAGCATGTTAGGAATTCGAAATTCGACCGTAAATGGATTCTCGGGTTCCAGGTTTTACGGCGACTATCTAACACCACGTATATAATCTGGAATCAAGACCAAGAGAAAACAATAAAAGTGCACGTACAGCATTTGCGTCTGCAGGAGGAAAGACCAACTGATAGTCCCCCTCAGGATGAGAACAAGATGAAAGCATATTTGGGTAGTAGCACCGGACCACAGCGAAAAGTACACGTCAGAGGAAAGAACTCTGAGCAAAGCGTACAGACACACACGAAGAAACAAACGGATCGTTTCTAGGGCAGAAATGCACGGAGAACCCAGGATAACACCTAACTGGATAGCCCCACCCCACAAGTCACAAACTACGAACAAAAAGAAACAAGGAAGCACAGCTCGGAAGAGGATGGGATAGAAATAATGCAGGATGTATGTCACAGAGAGTTTATTGATCGTAAATTGCCTATATCTTCTTCTTTTTCTTTCACCCGTATCCTCTATTTTATTATCACTCTTTATTTTTTTCCTGTATTTTTCGCATTCGTTCGTTTGCGAGAAATAATTTTTTTCCCATTCTCACTTCGCCAGTTTCGTTTCTCATTTAGAAACGCATTTCATTGCTGATTAAACGAGTAACTAGATGACATAACGTGTCAGTCTCTACAGAGACGGGAGAGCGTTAAAATGCATTCTATGGCATTAGATCACAGTGGACGAAACTGTAACTTTCGCTTATCTCAGACATACGAGCAGACTATGTCTGCACTTTCAGCTGACAGGCGCGTTTTCTTCGGCTGAGCGCTCAGGAAAGGCGCGATAACTGACATCTCTACGGCGCAGTACGTAGAACAGGTGTCTGGGAATTCCACCTTACACGACACTCATTGTGGGCCATGGTCAGCGCGAGGTGCGAAAACTGCCTGGGCATTGGAGACAAGCCGTCTGAGAGTCGCAACTGACACGCGCCCTCTCGGTCAGTAGGTGGCAGTTACGGCATGCGTTTAAGTGTTAAACGTAAGTGTTAAAGACGGAAAGGGGAGAGTACTTCGTTTTGCGAAATTAAACGTTTACCTCTTTGTCTGGTAATAGATATAACCAGAATGTTAAACTAGATTTTCATTCTGACTCCTAAAATGTCGCAGTAGACAGATCGCTGTGCTAGATCAAAATATCTGTGTTTTGGAAGTGAGTTCTTGGTCATTTTGCCGAGCTCTAGACTACCATTAGATTGCAGTATTCTAGTTCATGGTTTAGTCTGTAGTTCTGTATGGAGGTAAATATATTATATTAAATATCTAGTATTTTGTGAAGTGTTTAAAGTGTTAAATCGCTTATTTTATTTTACTAGTTAGATTTGGTGCATAGCGCTTAATTTATATAGTCTGTATTATTTTATAGTGACGAGTTACAGTAGAAAACAGAAATTATATTTCTAGCTTAAACTCAGTCGGCTATTAAGGAATTTAATTTTACTGCTAAAATAATCAGACGAGAATAATTTTTCTAAACTAACTTATAAATGCTAGAAGCCTCATGAGTGTTGACGGAATACGCATGTATTCCTAATTCATGAGGATTGATGATTTTTAAATATAACTTACTTCACGGGAATTTAAATGATAAGTCAAGCACTACTCTTGCAATTTAAAATTATCAGTTATATCCGAGTACATAGTATGTATAATTATTTGGTATGTGTTCTTTCCATTTATATATAGTGAAACTGTGGTACCCAAACTGTGCCGGCGTTTAGTACAGAGACATACCTGTGAGAAACATAAATATTTTTATCTTTTAACCACGTGGGTTTACAAGTTAACACCTGTCTGACAGTGCGTGTGTCTTCATAAATAGACAGAGTACAACTCTCACTAACGGGTTTTATTAAAGACTAAATGTTTTATACTGGGCCTTTGAGCCAGATCAGATTTTCTGCACAAACTCTATGTACCAATTTAGCCGTTGTGGCAAGTAACATATTAACGTCAGTAACATTCCGACGGAGTTTCGACTAGTGGTGTGGTAACCAAATATAGTCTTCTCCTGAAAGTAGACCCCGATCTGACATTCCTCAATTCTAGAAACCTAAGCTATTGACACTGTGCTCGATGTTAATGTTTCGTGCCTGGACAATTTTAATGTGACCTAAGCAGACATCCGAAAAATAAGAACACCCAAGGAGTCGTTCCCGGAAGCAGAGAATTCATCCTGTCTTTTTGGAACTGGGAATTTCTTGGTCAAAGACTGCCCTTGACGAGTCTGTAGGTGAATGCCCTAAAAATTGTATTACCAGAAGTGGCTATCTAAGCTGTGAGTATGAACATGTGCACGTGTGCTCGGCTGAATGAATAAAGTGAATGCAGGACGGAGTGATTTTTTTACTGTTGTAATTTGGCACCCATTTTGCTATCTCAACTTTCTGTATGCAAGTATTGCTAATCATATTTCCATTAAAAAAGAGCAGAGATATCAAGTCTGTCCATACCTTAAGAAGGGGAAATATTAGGCCTAATCCTATGTATCCTTGTTTCCTTGGGGCTATCACTTTCTTCCAACAAGACTGTGGGCATACCTCGAGGGATAAGATCTAACTGTGGGTCTATCATTTCTTGTAGCAATTCCTTGATTTTTTTATGACTATGTGTATATGCTTTGATGTAATTTCTATGTGTTGTGAAGAAATTTTAGATGATAAATAAAATTTCTCTTGAAATTAAGCAGCGTGTTGGTCAGCTCGTTCTAGAATATTTATATAACAATTTGTTATAGTTTTCCCACGTCTGTATGTCCAACTGTCATCATATATGTGCGTGCACGTGAGTGGTTATATATATATATATATATATATATATATATATATATATATATATATATATGTTGTGTGTTTAGACTGTCTGACTCCTCGGAAGCTGTCGTAGAAGATAGGTGAGAGAGAGAAGATTTCTCGATCTCAGAGACAGCCTCTTAATCACATGCTACCATCTCACTCGTGGAAATCTATTGCTATTACTACTTCTCACTGTGACTATCACTCATTCTAATCTATTCAGAAGGGACCAACCCAAGTCTTAATTCCCCTATCAAAAATCTACGAATGATTGGTGGCTCGTTTTTCCGGGAATTGAACTCTAGTCCTGAGCAAATACGAATATCAGCTCGTTTGCAGTATTAATTTTCTTTATTCTGATATAGAGTAAGAGTGTGATGTCTTGTGAGTTTTGTACTTTTTAAAAAATAACTATCCCCTAGACATATCGATCTGTTTTATGGGCGTGCTGACCACACGGCTAATAATTGTTTTTCCACAGCATTATTGAGCATTATACATTTGGTTTACAGGTTGATTTTTTCGGAATATATGTTAATTACTGATTTTGTAATACTAAACGCTGGTAAAGTTTTGTGAGTGTATAACATTCACAGGGTTCTGAAGAAGTAGGTGTTTGAGCTAAGCTAAAGAGCGCGATCAGACTATACGTCCTGTAATTGCCTCCCTTACCCTAACTATCTTCAGGGGTGAACTTATAGTGGATAAAAACAATTAAGGGATTTTTTTTTTCCTTAAAATTTTTTGCAATAAATTATTTTGTTTCCACTGTAGCATCTTATTTTTCAGTGAGTAATCTTAACTACAATTTATTTGGCGTAGTCGTCTGCATTAGGTGATTAATAGCCAGTAAATAGCAGCGATAGTTAGATACTATATTTTTGGAGGAGGTATCCCAGGTTATAAGTATATCATCTATCGTTTTGGTATTTTCACGTAAGTGGTAAGGAACCTGCGTACCCTTTTACTGACTTCTTTCTCGACTAAGTCTCAGTCACCTATTTACTATGGCAGAGAGGGCGAAGCTTAGACAACTCCTCAGGGACGAGGCAAGAGAAGAAGGTTTGGAAGGAGAAGAAGTGAAAGCTTTTGTCAGAGACGAACTGGAGAGATATGACGCGGAGAGGAAAGCAGCTGAACCTAAAGAGGAAAAAGAAGAAGCTAGGAGGAAGGAAGAAGCAGACCGTCTATTACAACAGAAGAAGATTGAGGAAGAAATGGAAATTCGCAGGGCGAACGAAAGAGAGAAGGAGAGACAGCATGAGGAAAGAGAGAAGGAGAGACAGCATGAGGAAAGAGAGAAGGAGAGACATCATGAGGAAAGAGAGAAGGAGAGACAGCATGAGGAAAGAGAGAAGGAGAGACAGCTTGAGGAAAAAGAGAAACAGAGACAGCATGAAGTGGCTCTTAAAACTCTAGAATTCCAAAGTCGGGGTGCTGCCTCTACCTCCAGCAATGGAGAATCTTCTCCTCATTCTTCCTTAACTGATCCTTCTAACACTCAATCTACTCATCTCACTGTTATGTCTTTTGCGCTAGAATCTTTACCTTGTCCTAATGAGAAGATTGACACGTATCTAGAAAAATTTGAGAAAATTGCAACTCTGTACGGTTTAGAGAGGTCGCGTTGGTGTATGAAACTTTCCCAGGCCCTTAAAGGTTCTGCTTATGATGTTTATTCTAAACTGGAAAGTGGCCAACAAGACAACTATGACTTGTTGAAGAAAGCTTTGCTTGAGCGCTTTGAAATGAATGCGCGAAAGTTTCTGCAACTGTTTCGCAACAGCAGGAAAGAGAGCTCTGAAACTTTTCAGCAGTTCTCATCTCGTCTAAAGGGATATCTGACAAAGTGCCTTGAGCTTTCACAGCTCCCCTCTACATATGAAGGTCTGGAGGAATTTGTTATTACAGAACAAATAAAGAACACTTTGTCTGCTGATACCCGGAGATTTCTAGCTGAGCAGGGGGCAGAAAAGCTTGAAGACATCTTAGAAAAGTCTGAGCGATATCACAATGCGCTGGCTGAACTACCGGCCTCAAAACGTAAACCAACAGAAGAGCATTTTCGGAAAAATAATCTAGACCAATCTTCTCATGCTTCTCATGCTTCTAATCAGAATAACCATAGAGAAACTGGACCTCAAAACCCCCCTCCTGAAAAATCCAAGTTCTACAAAACTAAGTACCCCATCAACCACAGTAAGCAGTCTGATCAACCCAACCGCCCTACATGGCAGCGTAGCCAGAAAGGACAAGGTGGCAAGGGGAGAACCCCTGAGCACGGGACTAATGATCAGAGTGAGCACACCGAGCCTAAACGCATCGGATGCTTACTAACAGTCTCGCAAGGCGGAATTATTGATAGTGATTCCCAACCTGTTGGGATACACCCTCAACGCGAGGTACTGTTACATTGAACGGTTCTCAAACTTCTTGTTTATTTGACACGGGGCTTTCGTATGATTGCATTGTTGCCAGAAACTTGGTTAAATCCGGTCAAGAGACAGGAGAGACCGTCCAACTTTGTGGAGTTCGTAAGAGTGATGCACCTACAGCGCTTCCCATCGCACTGGTGGAGATACACTCTGACTTTGTCAGAGGCGAGATCAAAGCGGCTGTTATGGATGATCCCATCTACCCAGTCATACTTGGCGGTAGATACGTGTGTATTGGGAAACCGGGAGAGCCGACTGTGGCAGCAGTAACTACAAGAGGGCAAACCAAGAAGGAACGGGAGCCTGCGCCTAATTTGTTACCCATGGAACTTAAAGAAGCGCAACAAAAGGACCCTACTTTGGCACCCTGCTTTAGGAAACTGCCCATGGCTAAGGAACCCAGACAGCACGGGGACATTTTTTCTAAGGATGGCGTACTTTATCGCAGAACGGGCAAGCCTGACCAAGGTTACAACCAGCTCCTAGTACCGAAACAGTACAGAAGCCAAATCCTAGAAAGGGGGCACTCTCTTCCCTTCAGCGGACATATGGGACAGAACGCCACAAACCAACGGATAACCACTCATTATTGGTGGCCAGGAGTAAATACTGATATTATCAGATATGTCAAATCCTGTGCCCAGTGCCAACGTGTACCACCCAAGCAACGGACACCCCCAGTCTCTTTGGGTGAAATGCCAATAGTGGGAACACCATTCGAACGGGTTGTGATCGACATTTTAGGACCCTTAGAAAGGACTAAAAGAAGGAACAGGTTTATCCTGACCTTAGTCGATACATGCACTTTATGGGCAGAAGCTATCCCGCTAACATGCGCAGATGCCAAGCATGTCGCAGAAGCCCTCGTGCAGATTTTCACTCGGTTGGGATTTCCTCAGCAAGTTGTAGCAAAGGTAGATTTTGCTGGGGAGGTTATGATGGTATCCTAAAAGAATGAAATCCGTGTATGTATTTACCGTGTGAGGTCAAGCACATGTAGGCCCCTGACTCCATAAATGATGATGATGAATTATGTGCAGGGAACCTAACGCTACCTCCCTAGATCTCACACGGTCACTGTGTTGGCTCTAGTGTCTGGTGTATGATGTACCTAGTGTCTAGGGGAGAAATGAAATGATGGTACACAACACAAAACACTTTAAGTTACTATGAGGAAGTGAATAAAACCTGTGGTTAAGTTTTTCTTTAAATTAATTTTTGTGTACAATTTATTTTGCCTGTCCAGTCATATCGTTTGGACAGGTCTTTGAAAATGAGGACAAGATAGTTTACATAAAAAAATAACAAAAATTGTGTGGACAATCTGCCCAAATAACTACAATGTTATTATATGTATTTCCTATTTGAATGTTCACAGCTTAAATTTATTCTTCTAAGAGAGAGAGTCACTGTGTATGAGGGGCTGTAATGTCATCATACCCCACAAAAGTCCTGAGTATGACTTGAATTACCAAGGTTTATTTAAACCGAAACTGTCAGATGTACCCAGGTCCTTAACATATCACCTGGGGTTTCTTGTTGAAAGATAAGATATTGTGTAGTTGCAGAAATATCGATATCACATCACACACCCAAGCTCCTGCTGTTATCTCTTGACAGCATACGTAAAGTGTAGGAGACCGCTTGGCGTAATCGTCACTCCTCAGGTTTCCTGTCACCAGCTGGCAACAGGAAACGAAACCTCACAAATCAAGAAATATAAACAAATGACGCTGACTTTGCAAAGAAATGGCCTCAGTTTCTTCTGCTCCGTCCAGACTGTGAAATACTCATATAGTTATTTACTTTACTTTTAAAATTATCACAGCTGTTCTCAGCGTATCTGAATA
Source organism: Oreohelix idahoensis (assembly GCA_024509875.1). NCBI lineage: Eukaryota > Metazoa > Mollusca > Gastropoda > Stylommatophora > Oreohelicidae > Oreohelix > Oreohelix idahoensis. The sequence goes on along the minus strand of JAMPIV010017262.1, from coordinate 344,319 downwards.
AAAAATACAGTTCAACTGGCAATGAATACTGAAAGCTTTTTGCTAATATTTAGTAGCACTGGCCAATCGAAAGCTTGCGACTACCAGAATTCAAATGCAGTTTTTGAAAAAACAAGAATAATTCCAAACATACTCTGCGTCTGGTAGTCCATTGGCCAGTCCGCTTTAGTTATGCCAATGCAAAACGATGTTAGTTTTTGGTAACAATTTTCCTACCGCTCCCCTCTCCTCCTATACTCTTGTTCCCCAAGCGAATTTTGAATTTCCTCAATGCCTCTCTTCTAAGCCGGTGTCCCCACTAACGTTAAGAAAAAACAAGCAGGAACAACAGTCCGTCTGGTCGTGCGTCCGTAGACATTTAGTATTTTCTCAACAATTTGGGTAATACTGGGACTATCATATTATTTAAAACCCATTCTTGCTCGGTAAATTCTAAGCTATACTACCATATATTTTGTATGTTCAGTTTCATTATGGTTTTAGATTTTCAATTTTGTCACCGGTCATCGTCAAATAAATATTTTACACAAGATGACCATCTTCCCCTCTCGCTATCTCGCTAGCATGTATTTTTCAAATAACTAACTTGTTTTTGTGACGTCAGAAACATTACCGCGAGGAGGCAATACAATTGTCTGCGTGTTTTGCCTCTGTTGGCTTTGCTCCAGCGTATATATGCATGGCGGACTATCAAGCAAGGTGGGGTGTTGGCATGGCGGGTTAAGAATTGGCGTTAATAATTTGTATTGTATCGTGTAACACAACCAAAAAATGTAAGGATTACTACTTATTACCAGCGTTCAAGTTGACAGAATACGTTAATTCAGATAGTTATTTTGCGGCACACTTCCTCAAAATCGTTAATTATAAGTCTTGGCTGCAAAATGTATGCAGCAGATCTGGTAAAATGTTGGTAGTACGTTTTCGAAACCGAAACTAAAACGCGTGTTAGATTTTTTACCGTGGAATCGTTCTATAGGCTTTAGCACTGCACAAAAGGCAGCGTTGCTGGCGTCTGAGAGCATCACCGTCAGACACAATAGGGCGGATTTATATATTATTATTTTATGACTAAAATCTTACTGAAATGAGCGATTATTCTCGCAGATTTTACTACACAAGTGTTGACGGATAACGGATACCCATACCGAAACCTGTTGATGGATGAGATCGTGAAGATCTTGAGGACCAAACACATCTACACAAAGCCTTATGCTCCGGCCGGAAATGGGCTCGTGGAACGTGTTAATGGAAACCTCAACATGATGTTAAGTAAACTGGCACAAGTGAAACCTGAAGATTGGGATCTTTGTATTCCTGCAGATTTATTTGGCTACAGAGAATCTCCTCATACTTCCACAGGATTTCCGCCAGCTACGCTTTTATTCGGCAGACCCATTAAGGGCCCGCTTGAAGCCTTACTTTTGTCGCTGACAGACCAGAAGGCTGATGAGACAGTTGTCTCAGCAAGTAAATATGAGTCGGATTTAAAGGAAAGGTTGAAACTAGGATGGGACCTAGCAACGACTAACTTTAAGCGAGCACGCACAAAGCACGCTAACCGATACAGGAAAGTCGCGAAAGAAAGAGAACTGGAAGCAGGAGAGAAAGTTTTGGTGTTACTCCCTACCGGAAACAACCAACTGAGGATCGGATGGCAAGGGCCGTTTACCGTCCTGAAAAAGATTTCTAAGGCTAACTACCAGATCTCTATTCAAGGAAAGGAGAAGGTTTTCCATTTAAATCTGTTAAAGAGATACTTGGAAAAACCAGTGCCAACCTCCGACCATCTCCTGACGATCGCCAAAACTGACGAAGATGACGATAGTGGCAGGGAAACTCCACTACACACACACGAAATCTTTCAAAAATGTCAGAAGCGGCGACGCTCTTTCAAGCGCGCATGGGAGACATTCCAGAGAAAGGAAACATTGGGAGGGGACGTGAGTAGGAATTGGAGAGAGATGGAGGGGGGAGATGAGATGGAAGAGGACAGACACCCTGAAGCTACGGATATAGGAAATATATTCCGATAAAGTAGACATTAAGTGATTCCATATCTTAAAGGGGGGACGTTCTGTCACAGAGAGTTTATTGATCGTAAATTGCCTATATCTTCTTCTTTTTCTTTCACCCGTATCCTCTATTTTATTATCACTCTTTATTTTTTTCCTGTATTTTTCACATTCGTTCGTTTGCGAGAAATAATTATTTTCCATTCTCACTTCGCCAGTTTCGTTTCTCATTTAGAAACGCATTTCATTGCTGATTAAACGAGTAACTAGATGACATAACGTGTCAGTCTCTACAGAGACGGGAGAGCGTTAAAATGCATTCTATGGTATTAGATCACAGTGGACGAAACTGTGACTTTCGCTTATCTCAGACATACGAGCAGACTATGTCTGCACTTTCAGCTGACAGGCGCGTTTTCTTCGGCTGAGCGCTCAGGAAAGGCGCGATAACTGACATCTCTACGGCGCAGTACGTAGAACAGATGTCAGGGAATTCCACCTGACACGACACTCATTGTGGGCCATGGTCAGCGCGAGGTGCGAAAACTGCCTGGGCATTGGAGACAAGCCGTCTGAGATTCGCAACTGACACGCGCCCTCTCGGTCAGTAGGTGGCAGTTACGGCATGCGTTTAAGTGTTAAACGTAAGTGTTAAAGACGGAGAGGGGAGAGTACTTCGTTTTGCGAAATTAAACGTTTACCTCTTTGTCTGGTAATAGATATAACCAGAATGTTAAACTAGATTTTCATTCTGACTCCTAAAATGTCGCAGTAGACAGATCGCTGTGCTAGATCAAAATATCTGTGTTTTGGCAAGTCTGAGTTCTTGGCCATTTTGCGGAGCTCTATACTACCATTAGATTGCAGTATTCTAGTCATGGTTTAGTCTGTAGTTCTGTATGGAGGTAAATATATTATATTAAATATCTAGTATTTTGTGAAGTGTTTAAAGTGTTAAATCGCTTATTTTATTTCACTAGTTAGATTTGGTGCAGAGCGCTTAATTTATATAGTCTGTATTATTTTATAGTGACGAGTTACAGTGGAAAACAGAAATTATATTTCTAGCTTAAACTCAGTCGGCTATTAAGGAATTTAATTTTACTGCTAAAATAATCAGACGAGAATAATTTTTCTAAACTAACTTATAAATGCTAGAGGCCTCATGAGTGTTGACGGAATACGCATGTATTCCTAATTCATGAGGATTGATGATTTTTAAATATAACTTACTTCACGGGAATTTAAATGATAAGTCAAGCACTACGCTTGCAATTTAAAATTATCAGTTATATCCGAGAACATTGTATGTATAATTATTTGGTATGTGTTCTTTCCATTTATATATAGTGAAACTGTGGTACCCAAACTTTGCCGGCGTTTAGTACAGAGACATACCTGTGAGAAACATAAACATTTTTATCTTTTAACCACGTGGGTTTACAAGTTAACACCTGTCTGACAGTGCGTGTGTCTTCATAAATAGACAGAGTACAACTCTCACTAACGGATTTTATTAAAGACTAAATGTTTTATACTGGGCCTTTGAGCCAGATCAGATTTTCTGCACAAACTCTATGTACCAATTTAGCCGTTGTGGCAAGTAACATATTAACGTCAGTAACATTCCGACGGAGTTTCGACTAGTGGTGTGGTGACCAAATATAGTCTTTTCCTGAAAGTAGACCCCGATCTGACATTCCTCAATTCTAGAAACCTAAGCTATTGACACTGTGCTCGATGTTAATGTTTCGTGCCTGGACAATTTTAATGTGACCTAAGCAGACATCCGAAAAATAAGAACACCCAAGGAGTCGTTCCCGGAAGCAGAGAATTCATCCTGTTTTTTGGAACTGGGGATTTCTTGGTCAAAGACTGCCCTTGACGAGTCTGTAGGTGAATGTCCTAAAAATTGTATTACCAGAAGTGGCTATATAAGCTGTTAGTATGAACATGTGCACGTGTGCTCGGCTGAATGAATAAAGTGAATGCAGGACGGAGTGATTTTTTTACTGTTGTAATTTGGCACCCATTTTGCTATCTTAACTTTCTGTATGCAAGTATTGCTAATCATATTTCCATTAAAATAGAGCAGAGATATCAAGTCTGTCCATACCTTAAGAAGGGGAAATATTAGGCCTAATCCTATGTATCCTTGTTTCCTTGGGGCTATCACTTTCTTCCAACAGGACTGTGGGCATACCTCGAGGGATAAGATCTAACTGTGGGTCTATCATTTCTTGTAGCAATTCCTTGATTTTTTTATGACTATGTGTATATGCTTTGATGTAATTTCTATGTGTTAGGAAGAAATTTTAGATGATAATTAAAATTTCTCTTGAAATTAAGCAGCGTGTTGGTCAGCTCGTTCTAGAATATTTATATAACAATTTGTTATAGTTTTCCCACGTCTGTACGTCCAACTGTCATCATATATGTGCGTGCACGTGAGTGGTTATTTATATACAGTAGAACTCCATTTATCCGAACCCCATGGGACCGAGCATCGTTCGGATAATCAAATGTTCGGATAATTGGATTACATAATGTATCGAGTACATGTACACATATTTCTAAAAATAATTAACCATCACAAGGAAAATACACTATAAAACATATTTACTTGTACTGTAATAATAATACCCACACTGTATTAGATCACTGTATCACCAAAATCTTTTATTACACTGCAGTGCATGTACTACTTGTATTAATTATTTTTGTTAAGAAAGAGAAATGTTTTCAAAATAACATTACAAACGATTCAAAACCAGGCGCAACTTACGTATATATGTACTTGCACAGATGTAGCCCACTATCTAAAATAATGAGGAATCCTCTTTTGCACCAAACTGGATAGTCTCCTTTTGGCTGCTAAGTCCCGCATTCTCTTCAACAGCAGAAGCTGTGTAGGACAGCTGTCATCTTCTTGCTCGTACCAAGCCATCGCTGTTTCTAGTGCTATAAAGGCCTCTTCAGGACTTGGTCGACGTTTTGGTTTTTCTTCATAATCTACAAGTACATCATGTACTTCTGAGGAGTCTTCATCATCGGTCACTACACGTATTTGGTTTTCTTCTTGCACAAAAGACAAAATTTCTTCTTCATTCAAAAACTGAAAACCAGAATCATTATCATCTTCTAGCCACATGTGTGCATCATCTTTGTCACAGTCCGAAAATCCGGGCATTGCTTGAAACAGTTCCACAACTTCATTTATACAATCATCATTTGTGTCCACTGCAGTAGTTTCATTTCCTCCTTTTTTCCCACGCAATCTATTCCAAGCCTTGTTGAGATTATCTTGTGACAGTGTGGTCCAAGCATCAGCTAACATATATCAGCAGTCTTTGAGATTAAGCTTTTTGGAAAACGCCACCACACTTTCTTCATCTTCAGCCAACAATAAACGACGCAGGACTTCCTTCTTGTACATCTCTTTAAGCTTTGCTATAACACCCTGATCCATTGGTTGAATCAGTGCTGTTACATTGGGAGGCAGAAAAATTACTTTAAAATTTGCATCAACTGCATTCAATGTATCCGTCTCTGGATGAGATGGTGCATTGTCCAGTAGAAGAATTACTTTTCCAGTTTTCTTTTCTTGTTCTCTCAGCCTCTTCACATTTGGGATGAACTGATTTGTATACCAATCAAGAAATATTTCACTATTCATCCAAGCACTCTTCTGTGCTTTGTAACACAATGGGAGACATGTCACATTCTTTATACAACGTGGTTTTTTGGCGTTGCCGATCATTAGCACCGGTAAACGATGACTTCCACTGGCATTCGCGGCTACCAAAATTGTTACTCTCTCTTTGCACTTTTTAAACCCAGGGGCAGCTGCTTCGCGCTGAGATGCAAGTGATTTTTGAGGCAATGATTTCCAGTATAAGCCAGTCTCATAGGCATTATACACATCATCGAGTGAATAACCTTCTTCTTCAAAAAAGCCAAGAATGTTTCTTTAAAATTTTTAGTGGCAGTTCCATCGCTAGATAAAGATTCCCCTTGAATCTCCAATTCTCGTATGCCATGACGAGATTTAAAGTTTCTTAACCATCCCTGGCTAGCCTTAAAGTCAGGAGGACCGTCAAGTTGATTGTTGAACGGAAGTGCCTTTTCACACAACAGAGAACCAGAGATAGGTTCCCCTTTGCTTCTTCTTTGCACAAACCATATATACAAAGCCTCTTCCAATTTCACATCTTTCGCATTTCTCATGGTTTTACGTTTCTTCGACCCATTTTCACTATCAAATTTCGATGCAAAACTCATAATTTTATCCTTGTTACTTTTGATGTCAGAGACGGTAGCTTTCCCAACATTGAAAATCCTCGCAAGTGAAGACACAGTTTCACCTTGTCCTAGTCTCTTGATAATTTCTGTTTTCGTTTCAATTGACAAAACATTGCGGTTCCTTTTATATGCTTTAGGCCTACTGGAAGATGCCATATCGCACAGAGAAATACTTGTACACCAAAAATTATTCTGCTGTAGTAGCAGACACAATTATTTTAAGTTGAACTGTCTATTTAGCCAGTGTTCTACCTAGAATGCACACGTACACTGGATTGGTAAACCAGATATTAACTGACTTTATGATCTAACTGACTTCCTGTACGTAAGCGACCGACCATTAGCCATCCCATTCTCTACAAATTGTTCGCACACATTTGAAGTTTGCCGCATCAAAAGATTCAGAATTTTAGTCTAACGTGACTGTGGCATCTGATTTTTTTTTTTTCTGGAAAAAGTGTTCGGATAATTGGATGTTCGGATAATTGGGGTTCGGATAAATGGAGTTCTACTGTATATATATATATATATATATATATATATATATATATATATATATATATATATATATATATATATATATATATATATATATATATGTTGTGTGTTTAGACTGTCTGACTCCTCGGAAGCTGTCGTAGAAGATAGGTGAGAGAGAGAAGATTTCTCGATCTCAGAGACAGCCTCTTAATCACATGCTACCATCTCACTCGTGGAAATCTATTGCTATTACTACTTCTCACTGTGACTATCACTTATTCTAATCTATTCAGAAGGGACCAACCCAAGTCTTAATTCCCCTATCAAAAATCTACGACAATGTAGATACACCATTTAGAACCACCATGGATGTGGACGGGAAAAAGCAGAACAATGACATCTCAGAGGAGATGAGATGACTAAGAAACGAGAGTGACAACTCGGAGAGTGAGGATGACATTCCATTGATGGAATATGTACAAAGGTTGTAGGATGGTGAAACAGATTAAGAGAGCAGGAACGAGAAACGAACGCGAGACAAGACAAGACACAGGGAGACCCACATGCGTTTGAGGAGACAGCAGGAGAGAATATTAAGGCAGAGGAAGAGATGGAGCACGAGATTAGACTGGGGACAAAGAGATATTGGACATCATCGGATGATTCGTCCTACACTAACATCCCCCTCGCAAAGCTGAGCTGCGGCCAAAGAGGAGGAGTAGGACAAGATAAGTAGACGAAAAAAAGTTAGACATAACGCAAAGGAAAGCAGACATAGAGAATTCGAAGAGGAGGAAGGCAGACCCACCAAGGGAAAGAGTCGGTGGAGAATAAACAATATAGGCTATTGAAGGTCGAGGATGAAGGACCCCCTTACCAGAAAAGCTTTTGCGGCTGACATAAAGAAACTATATCAATTTGCCAAAAGTCAGGAAAAGACATTGACTGATGATATAGACCAGAAATTCAACACCATTTCAACAATAAATAAGGAAAGCAGCAAATCATGCTTGGAATTCAAGGAAAATAAGAAGCAAGACTGGATAACACCAGAAACATTAAACACAATAACGATGAGAAAGGAAATGAAAAGAAAGAAAACAGAAGCGAAGTCCCCCAGGTTAAAGCAACTATATAGCGAACAGTACAGTAACCTGGACAAGGAAGCTAAACGCCAATCCCGAGCCAACAAAAGGAATTTCCTAGACGATCGTGCAAGACAGGCAGAAGAGGCAGCACTGAGAAATGAACAAAGCACAGTATACAAAATAACTAAATTCATCAGCAGAAAACGAGGTGCAAACAATATTACATTAGTAAGAGATAAGCAAGGAAATCTCATCACGACAGCAGAGGGACAGGAAACAAGATGGGCAGAGCACTTCAGAGAAACTCTGAATAAGGAACCACCAGAGACACAATTCAATGTTCCTGAGGCTGAAAACAATCTAGATGTTAATACAGACATTCCACGAAAAGAAGAATTCATCACAGCAATCAAAGGGTTAAAGAATGGAAAAGCTCCTGGCCATGATAACTTAAATGCAGAGCTATTTAAGACAGACCCTGAGCTAGCAGCAGAACTATTAGAACCTCTATTTGCACAAGTCTGGAAAACAGAGACAACACCTAACAGAGTGGAACAAACGAATAATTGCCAAATTGCCCAAGAAGGAAGATCTTGCAGACTGCAATAATTGGAGAGGAATCACTCTTCCCTCAGTTCCCAGCAAAATACTAGGCAGGATAATTATACAGAGAATTTAAAAAGCAGTAGACCACAAACTGAGGAATGCAGGATTTAGAAAGAACAGAAGATGTGTAGATCATATATTTACCCTCAGAAACATTATAGAGCAGTGCTCAGAATGGCAAAGGCAGCTGTACATTAATTTCGTTGATTTTGAAAAGGCTTTTGACAGTATACATAGGGACAGTTTATGGAAAATACTGAGGGCTTATGGAATTTCAAGCTGCATAGTGTCAATCATAAAAAGCCTCTATGCCAACTTTACGTGTAGTGTTGGGCAGAACAACCTAACCTTTGAGGTGAAGACAGGAGTACGACAGGGATGCCTCTTATCAACCACTCTATTTTTAATAGTCATAGACTGGGTGATGCGCCAGACAACAGAGGGCAGTTCAAGAGGAATAAGATGGACTACATTTTCTACATTGGAAGATCTGGAATATGCAGATGACATTGCACTGCTAACGCATTCACATCAACATATCCAGGATAAAACGGATAGACTTAATAAGTATAGCCAGCAGGTGGGCTTGAACATCAATTTAAAGAAGTCAGAGGTCATGACGCTCAATGTGAGCAACCCTGAGCCCATATCAGTAAGGAATCAGCAACTGGTACAGACAGACACCTTCACATACCTAGGAAGCATAGTAACACCAGACGGCGGGGCAAGCAAAGACATCAACAACAGAATGAACAAAGCAAGAACAGCTTTTTTTAGCCTAAACAACATCTGGAAGTCCTCTAAATACAGCACAAACACAAAATTAAGATTATATCAGAGCTGTGTGCTTTCTGTGCTTCTCTATGGTGCGGAAAGCTGGAGAGTTACAGAGAAGGAAACGTCGAAATTGTCATCTATTCACACAACATGCCTAAGAAAAATTCACCGAATCTTTTGGCCGAATACCATCACCAACCAAGATCTGCTTACTCGGATCAAGTAAGAGGACATGCACACCATCATAGCTGGCAGACGCTGGAGCTGGGTTGGCCATGTTCTCAGAAGAGACCCCGATGCCATCACAAGAACAGCAATGCTATGGACACCTGAAGGAAAACGAAAGAGAGGCCGACCAAAAACAACTTGGCGGAGGAATGTGGAGGCTGAGATGCAAAGAATGAACCAGAGTTGGGGCACTGTACGAAGGATGGCCACCGACCGAGCAAAGTGGAATCAATTTGTTGTTGCCCTACAAGACGCCACTAGGCGTGATGGCCACTGACTGCTTTGACGGTCGGCGGCTAAGTATCAAAGAAGAAGGTCGAGGAGGATCAAAGAGGATTCGGAAACGTCCATATCAGATTACTCAAACAGTTCAGAGTGTGAAGGAGATAGCGATGGTAGTCGCAGGGACAAGGATCGAAGGTCCCATTAACGAGGAAATAGTAGCTAAAGACAGGAAGAAAAGGAGATTGCTGCACTTTGCAGATTTATTGGTAGGAGATATAGAGAATCCAGAGAAAAGGGAAAAAAATGAGAAAAACTAAGGATCGACGTGAATACCGGTCCAAAAGTCAGAATAGAGAGACAAAACGGAGAAATAGTAGTAAGAGAAGAGGAAGTACAGATCAATAGCAATATCGATCTAAGAGTCAAAATGCAGAGAGAAGTTGGAGAAATAATAGTGGAGGAAGATGAAATATGGATCGACGGAGATACCGATCTAGTAGCAGAGAGGAGACAAAGAGAAAAGGTAAGGATACAAGAAGCACAAGCAGACGTCGACATAGAGATCAATCAAAGAGTAGAGAAGTTGTGAGAAACACAGGAGACAGGAGAAATGAGGAAATAGTGAAACCGATAAACGGTTGAAGAAGTAAGGAGTAGAAAAATTGAGAGAAACTCAGGAGATACAAGAGATACAGATGCAGAGAGGAAGCAAAGTGTTGTGGAAGTTAAAAGTATTAAAGAGAATTAACATATGGATAAACAGATAGCGTTGGAAACGCTTAGGGCCAAAGAGGCTAGGATGATGAAGATGTTAGAGTTGATGAATTAGTTGAAGTAGAGATAAAGGTAGAAGAAAAGAAAGGGAACTTGAGAGAAATTCAAGGAATATGAGATATGAGGTGATAGACGAGAGCAGAAATGAAGAAATGTAGAAATCGAAGCAGACGGTAGCAGAAATCAGAAATAGTGGAAATGAGAATCACGCAGTCGATAAGCAGCAGTTAGCACTGGAGGTGCTACACGGATTAATGATGAAGTGAGGAAGTGAGATAGGGACTGAGGAGGAGAAGGCTTTGAGAGGGACACTCAAAGTATATATATATATATATATATATATGGCGGCAGTAGCTAAAGTATAGAGCAGTCTAAAGTGTAATCGTTCTACACCGAAAACATATAAGGGGAGCTGAGTACACCTGAAGGATAGGGTACTGCAGTAGAGGAGGAGAAAGAGGAGATAGGGAATGGAGATGAGTTCAAAAGAAAATCGGACTTCAGGAAGGAAGTCAGATAAGAGGCCATAGCGAAATTGTGAAAATAATAGAGAAGTGAGGACAAAGAGAAATGGCGGATGTAATTTAAAAGAGAGAAACCATAGGCAAATTTTAACAGTTCCATGGAGGAAACACAGAAGAGATAAAAGGAGTAGAATTTTGCGGCGGTAGTCTAGTTGTTAGAAAACTAGATGCAATCGTTCTACATCGACACAAAAAGAAACTGGGTAGATCTGAACGATATACTACTACATGGAGCAGAAGATAGATCTGAGAAGCCATAGAGAAGATGGCAGAAATATAAGAGATTTGAGAAACCATAGGGAAGATGGCAGATATATATATATATAAAATGGCGATAAAGCCATAGAGAAAATGACAGGGGTTGAAGAAGCTATAGAGTGAGATACAATTATGAGAGCTATATAAAGAACATTGATAAAGCCATAGAGGAAACAGCGGAGATATAATAGATTCGAGAAGCCATAGAGAAGACGGCAGAGATAAAAGAGATATGAGAACCATGAGTAGATAGCAGAGATATAAGACGTTTAGAAGACATGGAGAAATGGCAGAGAAAATGAGGCCATTGAGAAGTGGCGAGTGTATTGAGAAGCGAAGGGAAGATGGCAGAGACATATAGAAATGACGTTCCAGAGGGAACAAGTGGGAGAACGGACTCGAGGAAAGATATTTCGCGGCGGTTTTTTTTTCTCACCGAACACTCGAAAGAAAGGAAAGGAGGAAGTTAATAGATAGTGAGAGATTTCCGGAGGGAACAAATAGGATTGAGAGCCATAGAGAAAATGGCAGACATATATAAGAAAGTTCCGGAAGGAACGAATATGAGGTTGTGAAGCCATGGAGATATATAATGGGAGGCCCCAGAGAGAGAGAGAGAGAGAGAGAGAGAGAGGGAGAGAGAGAGAGAGAGCAAATAAAATTAGAAACTATGAGGAAATGAAAAGGCATATAATTGAAGGCTCCAGAGGGAACAAATATATAATGAAGAAGACATAATAGAATATAATTAAAGAGCCATAGGGAGGATAGCACAAGCATACTGGGAATGTCGCAGAGGGAACGAATATATAATTAGGACGTGTTGCGGACGATTTCGCTGAGTTTATAGTCTGTTAAATGTACCTGTTTAAGTTTGGAGACATTATTTGTTAAGATTCTTGATCAAAGGGGAGTCACTCATTTTTTACTTGGGTTGAAGTCAACAGTGGTTGTTATCCCACTTGTCTTTTAACCTAGTGGTCTAATTTTAGAACCGATGTCTTGTTACCTGACCATATATGGCTCGAGTGGTCAGTCTTTCCTGGAATGTTTCAGATCACCCCACCTGAGCCTAACTCAGGGGTATTGCGTCTCACGACGCATGCGCAAGTTTTTTGTGGCGCGTGAAGGAAGTCTGTTTGTTAAGGAGTCGAGCTGTGGTTTTCAAACGGTCAAGACGTTTTGGCGTCTTCGATCTGGCTTTATGCCTGGGGAAGAAAAGTCCTCTGTGTGTGACCAAGATGTTTAAAGATTGTTTCCCCATATTATTCTAAGCGCCTAGGAGGCGAGTGTGTTTTTGGTGTTTATTCTGAAGAGATGTCAAGGTAAATTATCCTTCAAATCATGTTCCTCTATTGCCAGAATTATGAATAACATTTGTTACCAGCTTAGTGACTTTTCCCTGGGCGGGAAAGAGTCCATTGAGAATACTAGGATCTGAGCTCTCGAATTATGCTGACATTGTATGTATCGGGTCTGTGAATGCCCGAAGAGCTTTATACCACTTTGGACAAGGTCTGACATACCTTGTTTTGTCCAAGGAATCATAGAGGACACTGTATTTAGGGCCCGCCATATTTCGCGGCTTGCTCTATACTAGAAAAATGTATCTGACTTGCTGGTGTCAGAGTAGAGCGGAACTAAGCTCATATATTTGAAGACCCGCTGGCAATGCGGGGTATTTTGCTGTAGCTGAAGAAAGAGAGATAGTTTGAGGTCAGCATCATTTACGCACAGCTTACTGATGAACTGTTGATGCAAACTGTACAGAACTTTTGTTATGCTTACGATGTCCTGAGTTTTGTCAAATGACTGTATTTATATTGATGTCGGCGTCCCTTGTAATCGTACTGCATTAAAGTGTTGAAAACGTCAGAGGTGTTACCAAGCTCCATGACTTTCTACGTTGTGGTGCAAGAGTGTATTGTCCAGTAGATGACTGTCTTCCACGAACCTTCACACACCCATTCGCACTCTTTGATGTCTACTCACGCACCATTACTGTAACACTTCAACACTAGGAAGTCAAGATTGAATGTCAACATTATGGCGGCCAACCAGGGCCTACAACATTTAGTATGAACCTACTGTTACCACGAATACAGGACGTTACATCTATGGTGGCCAACGAACCGATCTTAACATTTATGGTGGCCAGTATGGGGACGCCGACATCAATATAAATACAGTATGCTCAAAATCAAAGCAATCCATCACATAATGGTTCTTCTTCGAAGAACTGGAGGCGATCTGATAGTCCTCGTTATTTTGGGTCCAACAATTATAGAAACTTTCGCAGGGGTAGTCGCAATAGAAACTATCCAAGCTATTCTTCACGGAGACAACAAAAACAAACTGATAAATATTATCATCAATGGGAAAATGACAATAGTGACTATGGAAACTGGGATTCAAACCAGAACAATGGTTACAGTAGAGCAAGCAATGACAATTTCAGAGGAAATAATAATCGCGGTAGATCTCAACACAACAAATATAGATCATATCACCAGGCAAACTCTGTACAGCAAGAATCTCAGGGAGCCTGTAATCAAGTGAACGATAATAAAAACTCTAATGCTATCACTTGTTCTGCTTTCGATTTTGGGAGAGCATCTCAATGCCCCCAATGCACTACATTGTTCGAACCGACTACTGTAACTACCTTAAGTTGTGGTCACCCTCTTCCCGCTCTTCCTGTTGCAGTTCCGCATGACGGGAGAGGATCTCTTATCTTACATAAAGGTCTAGTGAATAATAATCCAGTCTCAGTCCTTTTTGATTCTGGATGCACTGCTATCGGAGTTAAGCAATCTCTTATAGATCCTTACTGTGCCACGGGAAAGGTGGTCAAATGTGTGACTTGGAGCTTGCGCATGGAGAAAGCGTGTTTGGTGAACTGGTCTGGGTGGCTGAGAGAGTACCCGGATGTGACTAGAGGGAGTCTGTGCTTGATGGTCGAGCTGTGTGCTTGAGGCTGTGAATTGTGGTCGAGCTGAGTGCTCGTATTATGTGACATTTGTGATATTACATAGTGATTATGAAAATAGTGATTATGTCTGACATATTGTTGTATAGGCGATGTCTTCCCGCCTAAGTGTTTTGGAGGAACTTTGGTTAATGTTCGTGGAGAACATATTAAGACGACGAGTTGGTCCCGCCTTTGGAGCTACGGTGGAGTAAGGCGTTGAGTATTGTTCGCCTTGTAGCTATATGGGAGTAGAATTTATATGGCGATGTTGCATGCCGCCAATCATAATCACTTGGGATAAGTGATTTACACCTGGATGGTGAATGAATTCGTGCGAGGGTTGAATGCCGCACATAGAAACGTGTTGTGTGTACTGTTAGTGTGTGGACGGTCAGCCAGTCCGTGGAAGTATTGTTATAAGTTATTTCCTACAGGCAGTGTCAGCCTGAGTGTGATGTAATGCATGCGTAACGACATTATTGATGTTCAGGACTTATGTGAATGTTCTATTAAATGTCATGGAGCTGTACAAGTGGCGTCGTGTTATTCATATCCCTAGTGTTGTTTACCATCTACACACGACACATTCATAATACAGAGCTCGTGACAACTTGGGGAGCTCGCAAAAGGAGTATTTTGGAAACCTGGGGCAGCTTTTAGAGAATCAACAGAAACGCCCAGTAACATAAGTGTTAAAGAAAAAACATAACTTTAACAGGACGTCATTGGAAAATGGCAGAAATATACGAGAAACAATGAGAATAACAAGAATGACGCTGAGACATAGAGAAAAGGAGGAAAGGTCCCAGGAGAAATGCGATATGGAGATATAAAGACAAATAGAAGAAAGAGGAAGGAAGAAGTTTTCCTCAGTAGATGGTATAGTACAGGGGACATGAGATTAAGAGAATACGAGATAGACGTTTAGACTAGGAGCATGGGAGACAAGTAGTAGCGGAGAATATTTGAGACATTTAAAGGATAATAGGACTAGAAAGAAATCTACGGATGCACAAATTAAAGTAGACGGTGGAGAAACTTGCCAACCGACGTGGAAAGGTGCACAACAAAAACAAATATGGACAAAACGAGTAGGAGATAGTATTCATGAATTAATAAAGTATTTCGATTAGGGACTGCGGCATAAGATCAGAAATATAGAGCGATTAGCAGGAGGTTGACAAAACTATTGTAGTGGCCATGATGGTTAATGGTTCACAAATGTATATTTAAAAAAAAAAACAGTAACAGAGAGTTACATAGGCGTAAATGGGTAAAAATGGAGATGGCAGGAACATGACAAACGACTAGCGCACAGTAAGTTGTAATACACATCATCGGAGATAAGATGATGGAAGACGTGTATCAGTACAAAATGTCATAATAAAGGCAGGATAAAGGAATGGGTGGTTATAGGATGTTAGTATAATGCCACAAAATAATGACCTGTGGAAGAAATCTACGAGTACAATAAGATGTCATGCCGTGGAAATGATCACCATAATAGGTACAGGTGTTGAGATAATGAAATGTCTTTTTGTGATGTTGGAAATTGTATATTCACAATTTTGTTATATACAGATGAGAAAATAATTTCAGACATGTCATGTACAGATGTGTAAGGTTATAAGAGGCTTGGCACATAAAATGAGAGATAACACTGAGAGGAGTGAGAGAAGGAGAAGAATGCAGGTGAACTTAGGTTAACAATGTTCAGAGGGGATAGAATTTTGGTAGGAAAAAAATATTTCTCCCTAGAGAAATGATGTTTTGATTGGTAGGTAGATAATTTAGCCGGGAGACTTGTTATGAAGATAAGATAAGATTCTGCTAGATAAGTTTATGATCAAAGGGAAATAACGTAGTAGAAACATGGATGGACTGAAATAGAGACATGAATTTGATACCTTTATTTCACGGACGGTCAAATCACTGAATAAGTGACATTTCCACGTGAATTTAGTGACTGTTTGTGATCGAGAATTTTGTTCTAGAAAGTTTGGACAAAGCTATAGTGGAAAATCGAGGTTCTAGATGAAGTTAGTTGGTTCTGAGTCTTGACAGAGTGAGCATTTTGTCCGCAGAGAGTTCGTGAATCGGGTGATATAGCCAATGTATCTGGTTGACCTGCGGTTTGCAGAAGTTTTATACTATCATTCGAACTTTACTCGCAAACGCCATCACTGTTGAATGACAGTTTTAATTGTGTGTGATGACAAGACGTCAATTATTTCAGTATGTCGGAGGACTGTGTGCTGTTCGGAACCCCAGGTATGCGAAAAGTTTTGATGAACTTTTATTTGTAGTGAATATCAAAAGATAGACAATCGAGAATCAGAATAAGTCTTGGTAAACGTTCATTCCTGGTGGTTAGGCCAGATTCTTTAATAAAATATACCAAAGCCGCAGCAGATGACTACAACAGAAATTCGGAGATATATTTTTGCAAGTAAGAGAAATGACAGGAGTGAAAACAACGACAGTGGTTCTAAACTTTTGGGACCCCAGTTACCACCAAGGCAATTAGCAGAGGGAGAGAGATAGTGAAGAGACAGATATAATTTTGAATGACATACTAATTGTGCTCGCCAGCTAACTAGAAGGCTGAGCTTATGTTGTGAAGTCTTTTGCCATGGTCAAGTCATCCATCTGTAAATAAAGCTTCGTCACATGAATTATTGAGAAGTCTGCTGTTGGTTTTCTGAATCTATTTTATGCATTCACCGTATCCAATGTAAGCTGCATGACACTAAAGTTATGAGTCTGCTGAAGGGCAGTGATACGAATCACATTATATGATCAATCAGAAGTAACTAACGGTAGACACGTTAGTCAACGGCCACATTGATTAGCAAATATCAATAGCTCAGCTGGGAAGACTGCACCTCAATTGTTGCAGTAAATCACTAACGACCAAAGGGTACATCACAGCCTGCATACCCTTTACGAAGGCGTGGGTCTTAAATGTATATTTAGTTCATTTTGTATGTGAATTTAAACAAATATAAATATGCTAAATTATGTTAAACCACGGCAACAGCTATTGATTGCTACAGGCGGGTTTCCTTGGAATGAACCGAAAGCAGACGTAGCCCCATACTCCATAGAGAGCAGAAAGGGAGCACTGTTGATGACATCATGGTGTATATGTGTAAATGCCAACACCGCTACAGTAGTGAGATTGCTAGAATGTTGTATATTGTACTGTGAATCACTTGCACCCTATCGCTGTCCTAACATACATTCATCTGCCTTGGTGACCTGAGATTTCATGCTCATGGTGTCGTGAAACGAGTGTGTGTAACCCCACTACTTTGTTAAATCATTATGTCAGGATACAAATTTGCCCCAGCCAATCAACGCACAGTTGCTGAGCCGGAATAAATTACAAGAAGTTACGCCAGGAAAAAACTTAAGCCCTGTTTTTTCGGATGTGGGTCGCGGCCATCTTGTTCACGCAATATGGCGGAAAAAACGGAATAAAATTAGCCTGTACGAGGCATGAGACCAAACTGCAGACAACCAATCAGCTTGCCCCGCCAGGAACCAACCAAACGCTTTCATTAAGCAGTAGAAGTTACCTCACCTGCCTATATAATCGGGCGGATTTTATGCATAATCACACATCACCGACATGACGCCAGAGATACCGACCGACTGAAGAGGAGAAGCTGTCACCTTGATTTATAGCTTACCTGAGTGCATTGACCTGCAGCCTGCTTCACTAAGTCGAGTCAAAACCTGGCCGGTTTAAAAATCTTAGAGGGTAAATATATTTTTACTATAAACTGGTAGGAAAATAGGCCTTCAGCAGATACTATAATGTTGGTATTTGTTGTGTGTCATTTATACTACCTACACCTGTATATATTTAATATATTTTGGTTCACTATGAATATATCAGGATACTGATTGTATCTTGGGGCATTAGGTATAATGATTGTATTTCCTGATATGATTGATGAAGACGAAGACTAATAGGACTCATGCTTCAACCTATTGTCTCCTATAACTTCAATCTATTATCTCAGACCAACTGAAATATAACCAAAACAGTCCTTGTTAGGACTCAACCTTTTGTCTCCTATAACTTCAATCTATTATCTCAGACCAACTGAAATATAACCAAAACAGTCCTTGTTAGGACTCAACCTATTGTCTCCTATAACTTCAATCTATTATCTCAGACCAACTGAAATATAACCAAAACAGTCCTTGTTCGGACTCAACCTATTGTCTCATATAACTTCAATCTATTATCTCAGATAAAACCAACTGAAATATAACCAAAACAGTCATTGTTAGGGCTCAATCTATTGTCTCATATAACTCAATCTATTGTCTCATATACGTCAGTCTATTCAGATTACTCCGACCTGAAATATAACCAAACAGTCCTCGTCTCACATACTCCTATCATAAGAACATAACAATATTGTTAGGATATATGTTACCAGCTAGTATAGCACTTGTAAGAGAGGGCCTGGTATATTATAGGGGGAAGAAAATGGTTGTATCACACCTAGGTGTACATATTATTGGATGTATTCAAGTATTGAATTTATATTATGGGATGTATTCATGTATTGAATGTATTCATGTATTCAATTTATATTATTGGATGTATTCATGTATTGAATTTATATTATTGAATATATCCATGTATTAGTTTATCAGAAAGAATGTTTTGCAAGTAGACACCTGTCTTGTCTCGCTATTGCTAAATCATACTGAGCCATGTGTGGCGAGAGGTTTTATTTTGGCTCTTGGATCAGTATAGTACTGACAATTACAGAAATAGGATTTCTGCAGAAAATGGTGAAGTCCCAGTGTCTGAGAGGACTACTGGTATCACAAATTAGTTACGGCTGTGAATGATCTGATCTCGAAACAATAGTATAGAGGAGACCGACATAAAGCGCCACCTCTGCTGTGTAACCAATTGTGATATTAAACAAAGCAAGGAAACATATTTTTACTTAACAATGATAAAATTGACAAGTCGTTCAAAATACAATTTCCTTATATTTTATTTAGTATATATACACTATCTACTCTTGTGCTGAAAGGTGAATGTTGCAAAAAAAATGGAATGAAATGAATTGGTAAGTTTACATATGATTTACAAATATTTATATTTATAAATATTACAACACGTTTTCCAATTATAGGAACAAAAATTATATCAGCTGTGCTGTTAATTAAGGATATAACGTTTATCAGCTATGCTGTTATTTACGTATAATTTATCCACTATGATCTTATTATTGTCTCTTGCTACGCTAATTCACGTTTTCTTCATTGACAGTTCTATGCTCACAATGCCGACAGAAATGGTACTAATGTGTACTCATCTCTCTTAAGTCTGTTCTTCTTTGTTTGGTTCACACCACCGGCAGAGTATCGTTCCTTTAGCCCACCCAAGACTGAGGGGGACCAAAGATGTAGAGTCTGGTCAACCTCTATGCTCCTGCGGAGTTCCAGGCAGCGGGATTGACTCGAACATACGACCTCAGGTTTTTAGGACACAATTAAACCTGTAACAAAGCAAAAATAGGGGCTAATTTCTGTCCTCAAGCCCACCTATTTCTAGTGTGAGTGAAATGAGCGTGTCTCCGATGTATGCATGTGGGATGAATGACAACATGGCTCAGTATGATTTAGCAATAGCGAGACAAGACAGGTGTCTACTTGCAAAACATTCTTTCTGATAAACTAATACATCGATACATTCAATAATATAGATTCAATACATGAATACATTTTATACATGAATACATCCCATAATATAAATCAATACATGAATAAATCCAATAATATGTACACCTAGGTGTGATACAACAATGTCCTTCCCCCTATACTATATCACGCCCTCTCTGACAATAGCTGGTAACATATATCCTAACAATATTGTTATGTTCTTATGATAGGAGTATATGAGACGAGGACTGGTTGGTGATATATCAGGTTGGAGTTATAGGAGACAATAGATTGGAGTTAGATGCGACAATAGAATGAGTCCTGACAAGGACTGTTTTGGTTATATTGGAGTTGGTCTTATCTGAGACAATAGATTGAGTTATAGGAGACAATAGATTGAGTCCTAACAAGGACTGTTTTGGTTATATTGCAGGTTATAGGAGACAATAGATTGAGTCCTAACAAGGACTGTTTTGGTTATATTGCAGTTTGGAATTATCAGAGACAATAGACAAGTTATAGACTGACAATAGATTGAAGTATAGGAGACAATAGGTTGAAGTATGAGTCCTATTAGTCTTCGTCTATTCAATCCTAATAGGAAATACAATCATTATACTTAATTCCCCCCAAGATACAATCAGTAACCTGATAGGTAGTATAAATGACACACAACAAATACCAACGGTTATCGTAAAAATATTTACCCTCCTAAGATTTTAAACTGGCCAGGTTTTGACGCGACTTAGTGAAGTAGGTTGCAGGTCGATGCCCTCAGGTAAGTTACCATAAATCAAGGTGACAGCTTCTCCCTCTTCAGTCTGTATCTCTGGCGTCAAGTTCGGGGTTGCGTGGTTAGCATAAAATCCGCCCGATTATATAGTCAAGTAACTACTTGAGGAAAGCTTTCGGTTGGTTCCTGGCGGAGCAAGTTGATTGGTTTCCTCCGGTTTTGTACCTGGTCTCATACAGCCTAATTTTATTCAGTTTTCATCGGCCATCTTGCGTGAACAAGATGGCCGTTAATTTATTCTGTCTCAGAGACTGGTGAACGTTGATCGTTGATTGGTTGAAGCAAATCTGTATCTCGACATAGTGATTAACAAAGTAGTGGGTTACACTTCGTTTCACGACATAGCCCCTCCTTTCCTAGCTGTGACTTGTCATAGCTGACGTGTAAACCCCTGCTGTGGTTAATCCTTTTGCGTCTGTCCTTCCAGAGTACTAGGGTGTCGACTTAAAAAATCAGCTCCTACATTGTCTCTTCCCGGAATGTAATTCACGGTAAAGGAATAAGGCGCCAGAAGCAGACTCCACCTTAACAATCTCGAATTTAGCTTTTTAGATGCAGCCAAGAATGTTAAAGGTTGGTGATCGCTTTGGACAATGAAGTGTGTCCCATACAGATAAGGTGAAAATTTGTTGATGGACCAAATTAGAGCTAAACATTCCTTCTCTATGGTCGAGTAGTTCAACTCAGCTGCATTCAGCTTCCTACTGGCGTAGGCGACTGGTAAAATTTCCTCCGGCTGGGCTTTTGATTTCTGCAAGAGAGTTGCACCAATCCCTATACTGCTAGCGTCCGTCCTTAATACAAATTCCTGTGTGATATCGGGTAGTGTAAGGATGGGTTTGCTGGTGAGTTTTGCTTTTAGCTCTGTGTAAGCTTTTTCACAATCAGCATTCCATTGGATTTTGTCAGGCTGTCCTTTCTTCGTTAAGTTAGTTAATGGTGCACACAGAGAGTTAAAATGGGGTATGTACTTCTGATAGAACCCACATAAAGACACGAATGATCTCACATCTTTCTTCGTTTGAGGTCTGGGTGCCTTCTTTAGCTTCTCTATATTCTTTGGGTCAGGAGACATATGACCTGTAGAAATAGTGTGACCTAAGAATTCCAACTCCTTACAACCGATATAGCACTTGGTTGGACGTGCAGTCAATCCAGTTTCTCTCAGTCTGTCAAACAACATGGAGAGCGCTACTATATGCTCTTCAAATGTGTTTGTAGCAACAAGAATGTCATCCATAAAGTTAGTGATATGGGGATTTTGTAGAGGTTCCAATAATTTCCTCATCATTCTTGAAAAGATACTTGGAGCATTTTTCAGCCCAAAGGGTAGTACATTAAACTCGTAGTGTCCGTCTGATGTACTGAATGCCAGCATTTTCCTAACTTCTGGTTTCACTGGTATTTGGTAGTATCCCTTGCTTAGATCTACCTTCGATAAATACCTAGCCTTACTCAGTGTAGAGAACAGCTGGTTGGTGTCAGGTAATGGGTCCACCTGAGATTCTGTGATCGCATTAAGCTTCCGGTAGTCAATACATAACCTGTGTTCACCACTCGGTTTTCTCAATAGCACCACACTTGAGCTATAGGGAGAGTCTGACTTCGAGATAATTTTCTCCTTCAACAGATAATCAACTTCCTCCCTTAGTGCTTGGGCTTTCGCATAGGGTATAGGGTATGTTCTCATGCATACTGGGGTAGGGTCGGTAACCTTCATGTCGTACTCTAACAGATTCGTACGACCTGGTTTATCTGTGAGCACATCAGCATGGGTTTCCAACACTTTCTGAACCCTCTTCTTCTGCTCTGGAGTTAAATGTTCACTAATATTTACTTGAACATAATCCTCTGTAGTTGTGAGTGGATACTCCATAGAGTGAAGTGGTTCACCGTGCATTTCTGTTGCAATGGCTAGGGTCATAATATGTGCAACTTCTGATGATTCCTTGTCATAGTATTTTTTAAGAAGATTGACATGATATACCTTCTCCTTTCCTTTCTTGTCAATCTTATAATTGGTCCTGGAAAGTTTCTCCAGTATGACATAGGGTCCCTGCCATCCAATCTGCAATTTATTATTGCTGCTTGGCAACAGTAATAACACCTTTTCACCCACCTCCAGTTCCCTATCCTTTGCTTTTTTGTTGTAGTACGCAGCATGCTTCCTCCTGGCCTGTCTTAAGTTATCATTGGCCAGTTTCCAACCTGCTTTCAATCGAGATGTCAACTCGTTGACGTACTGGTATGCGGAAGTCACTGTTTCCTCTGCCTTTTCATCAGTCCATGTCCGCAGCAATGCTTCCAGTGGACCTTTTATTGGTCTTCCAAACAACAATGTAGCTGGAGCCAATCCAGTTGAGTTGTGGGGTACTTCCCTATATGCAAATAGTGCAGCGGGTAAGTATGTATCCCAAGTATCAGGTTTTTCACTCGCCAGCTTTCTAAGGATTGAAATTAGCGTACCATTGAACCGCTCTACTTGACCGTTCCCTTGGGCATGGTAGGGACTACAATGATAGTGCCTGGCTTGAAATATCCTGAATACTTCTTGTGTTAGCTTTCCCTTAAACTGAGACCCATTGTCAGTCAATATCTGATGCGGGAAACCTAATCGGGTAAATATTGTCAACAGGGCCTCTGCCACGTGCTTTGAATCTATAGCTGACATGGCCACTGCTTCTCCCCACATAGAGCAAGTATCAACCAAGGTTAAGATGTAAGCATTTCTCTTCTTGGTCCTAGTGAGGGGTCCAACAATATCTACTGCAACACGTTCAAAAGGGGTTCCCATAATAGGCATTTCTCCCAGTGTTGCTGGTGCAGTCCTATGCTTAGGAGCTACTCTTTGGCATTCTGGACAGGATCTTACATATCTTTTTATGTCCTCTGTAATTCCTGGCCAGAAGTAGTGACAGGCTATCCTTTGTCCAGTGGCCCCTATTCCCATATGTCCACTGAAGGGTATAGCATGTCCTAGCGTCATAACCTTCTCCCTGTAAGATTTTGGCACTACAAGCTGTCCATGCCCTTTAGGTCCTGTTCCAGCTTTTCTGTATAGTAGGCCATTCTTCATATACAAGTCTCCTTTCTCTGGAGGGTTATGTGCTTTAGGCAATTTGCCAAAACAAGGCTTCAGTGTGCTATCTGCTGCCTGAGCTTTTTTCATCTCTTCTGGATGAGTATTGATAGGATTCTCCTCCATTTTCCTGGAGCTTTCCCTGGTCTGGACTGTTGCCATAACTACAGGTTTTATAGGTTCTCCAAGGAAAACATACCTACACCCCAAAATCAAAGGGTAAATAGGGTCGTCCATCACTGCTGCTTTGATTTCTCCTTCCACATAGCGAGATCTTATGTTGATTCGAGCTATGGGTAGTGTCATGGTTCTTGCTCCCTTGATCGGTCCTCTGATTTCCACTGTTTCTGTGGTTATCTGGTCAGGACTCACTAGAGAAGAGCACACAACTGAATCAAAGTCCAATCCTGTGTCATATAAACACAGTACTTGAGTGCCATTCACGGTCACTTCCTCACAGACAGGGGGATGATGGAAGTCTTTCTGACTTACTGCCATTTCCTTCCTTCCCTGATTCCCTGTTGTAAGACATGCAGCATGATGAGGAGGATTCTTCCTTCTGCAGTCCGCAGTATTGTGGTTACTCATTAGACAAGTTTTACACCACTTTCCTTCCTTCCGGTAAGGTGTCTTATCCGATCTTAGAGGGTTTTTGTCCTTTTGGTCAAATCTTTGTTTGTTCCTTGTGGTATGGTCCTTTTGTTCATATTTGGTATAGTTTTGTGATGATTTGAAGTTTTCACCCTGCTTCTTCTTATTTCCTAATAATTCTGCCTGAGCTGCTTGATATCTCTCAGCAACAGTTACAATATCTTCCAATCTCTCTGCTCCTTGTTCCATGATAAACTTCCTCATTTCTTGAGGCATGGACTCTTTCACTTGCTCCATCATTATCATTTCTTTCAGATCCTGACACTTTCCTAAACTACTCCATTTTTCCAAATAGGTTTCCAGTCTAGCAGAGAATTGGTGATAGTTTTCTCCTGGAAGAAGTTTAGCTGTTCGGAATTTCTTTCTATATGATTCTGAGTTCTTTTCATATCTCACAAGCAGTGCCTGCTTCAGGATTTCATAATCTTCCTGGTCATCTCTTGAGAGCTTCAAATACACATCGTAGGCCACACCTCTCAATCCCTGAGATAGTTTAAGACTCCATTTTTCTTTCACTAAGCCATAGGTAGTGGCTAGTCTTTCGTATCTATCCAGGTACGACTCAATGGCGTCTTCTTTCTCAACAAATGGGTCCAGATGAAAATTCATGGCCCCACTTGAGGTGCTCTGGCTGGAGCTACTCTCAGAGTGAGGTGAGCTACCACCATTATTGCCAGTATTTGCCTGAATTTCAAGCTCTTTTAATCTCAACTGATGGTCTCTCTCTGCTTGTAATTTCCTTTCCTCAGCTTCTAACCTTTTAGTTTCTCTTTCAGCTTCCAGTCTTTTGTCTTCTCTCTCAGCTTCCAGTCTTTTGTCTTCTCTCTCAGCTTCCAGTCTTTTGTCTTCTCTCTCAGCTTGCAACCTCCTTTCTTCAGCCTCAAATTTCTTTGCTTCTCTATCAGCCTCTAATTTCTTTGCTTCAGTCTCTAATTGCAACTTTCTTTCTTCCCTATCCATGTGTTTGTCCACTTCTGTTGTGACATACTGAGTGAGAGCATCACCTGTCAAATTTAATTCCTTACCCATCTGCATGATCGCAGTTCTGAACTTCACTAGATCAGCCATGGCGTTACTTAGAGAGGGTATGTAAATTTACTATAACCAAATTATTGTAATTAAACTTAATTAATTTAAATGAACAAAAAATTTCCGTGCAACTTTGTGAGCATCAACTATTTACTGAGTACTAAATGGTACTCCTCCTAAGAAAATATTGTTTTAAAAATCCTAAAATAGAATTTTTTTTCAAAAAATAAAATTTATTTTCTTATGTTACCTATGGGTGGCACAAGATAGAGTGTAGATAGATGAATAGACTAAGTATGGCTCAAGATATACAGAAATATCCCAGGAACGAGCCCCCAGTGTGGCGAGAGGTTTTATTTTGGCTCTTGGATCAGTATAGTACTGACAATTACAGAAATAGGATTTCTGCAGAAAATGGTGAAGTCCCAGTGTCTGAGAGGACTACTGGTATCACAAATTAGTTACGGCTGTGAATGATCTGATCTCGAAACAATAGTATAGAGGAGACCGACATAAAGCGCCACCTCTGCTGTGTAACTAATTGTGATATTAAACAAAGCAAGGAAACAGATTTTTACTTAACAATGATAAAATTGACAAGTCGTTCAAAATACAATTTCCTTATATTTTATTTAGTATATATACACTATCTACTCTTGTGCTGAAAGGTGAATGTTGCAAAAAAAATGGAATGAAATGAATTGGTAAGTTTACATATGATTTACAAATATTTATATTTATAAATATTACAACACGTTTTCCAATTATAGGAACAAAAATTATATCAGCTGTGCTGTTAATTAAGGATATAACGTTTATCAGCTATGCTGTTATTTACGTATAATTTATCCACTGTGATCTTATTATTGTCTCTTGCTACGCTAATTCACGTTTTCTTCATTGACAGTTCTATGCTCACAATGCCGACAGAAATGGTACTAATGTGTACTCATCTCTCTTAAGTCTGTTCTTCTTTGTTTGGTTCACACCACCGGCAGAGTATCGTTCCTTTAGCCCACCCAAGACTGAGGGGGACCAAAGATGTAGAGTCTGGTCAACCTCTATGCTCCTGCGGAGTTCCAGGCAGCGGGATTGACTCGAACATACGACCTCAGGTTTTTAGGACACAATTAAACCTGTAACAAAGCAAAAATAGGGGCTAATTTCTGTCCTCAAGCCCACCTATTTCTAGTGTGAGTGAAATGAGCGTGTCTCCGATGTATGCATGTGGGATGAATGACAACATGGCTCAGTATGATTTAGCAATAGCGAGACAAGACAGGTGTCTACTTGCAAAACATTCTTTCTGATAAACTAATACATGGATACATTCAATAATATAGATTCAATACATGAATACATTTTATACATGAATACATCCCATAATATAAATCAATACATGAATAAATCCAATAATATGTACACCTAGGTGTGATACAACAATGTCCTTCCCCCTATACTATATCACGCCCTCTCTGACAATAGCTGGTAACATATATCCTAACAATATTGTTATGTTCTTATGATAGGAGTATATGAGACGAGGACTGGTTGGTGATATATCAGGTTGGAGTTATAGGAGACAATAGATTGGAGTTAGATGCGACAATAGAATGAGTCCTGACAAGGACTGTTTTGGTTATATTGGAGTTGGTCTTATCTGAGACAATAGATTGAGTTATAGGAGACAATAGATTGAGTCCTAACAAGGACTGTTTTGGTTATATTGCAGGTTATAGGAGACAATAGATTGAGTCCTAACAAGGACTGTTTTGGTTATATTGCAGTTTGGAATTATCAGAGACAATAGACTTAAGTTATAGACTGACAATAGATTGAAGTATAGGAGACAATAGGTTGAAGTATGAGTCCTATTAGTCTTCGTCTATTCAATCCTAATAGGAAATACAATCATTATACTTAATTCCCCCCAAGATACAATCAGTAACCTGATAGGTAGTATAAATGACACACAACAAATACCAACGGTTATCGTAAAAATATTTACCCTCCTAAGATTTTAAACTGGCCAGGTTTTGACGCGACTTAGTGAAGTAGGTTGCAGGTCGATGCCCTCAGGTAAGTTACCATAAATCAAGGTGACAGCTTCTCCCTCTTCAGTCTGTATCTCTGGCGTCAAGTTCGGGGTTGCGTGGTTAGCATAAAATCCGCCCGATTATATAGTCAAGTAACTACTTGAGGAAAGCTTTCGGTTGGTTCCTGGCGGAGCAAGTTGATTGGTTTCCTCCGGTTTTGTACCTGGTCTCATACAGCCTAATTTTATTCAGTTTTCATCGGCCATCTTGCGTGAACAAGATGGCCGTTAATTTATTCTGTCTCAGAGACTGGTGAACGTTGATCGTTGATTGGTTGAAGCAAATCTGTATCTCGACATAGTGATTAACAAAGTAGTGGGTTACACTTCGTTTCACGACACCATGTTGTCATTCATCCTACATGCAGACACGCTCATTTCACCCACACTAGAAATAGGTGGGCTTGAGGACAGAAATTAGCCCCTATTTTTACTTGTTACAGGTTTTATTCGTGTCATCAAAACTGAGATCGTGGGTCGTCAATCCAGGTGCCTGGAACTCCGCAGGAGCATAGAGGTTGCACAGAATCTACATCTTTGGTCCCCCTCAGTCTTGGGTGGGCTAAAGGAACGATCCTCAGCCGGTTTTTGTGTCAACCAAACTAAGAAGGACAGAACTTTTGAGAGATGAGTACACATTAGTACCATTTCCGTCGGCAATAGTGAGCAAAAGTTAGTGTCAGTGACGAGAAAGTGATTTAGCGTAGAAAGAGACAAGATTAACAGCATAGCTAATAAATGATATATATATATATATATATATCTATATATCTATATATCTATATATCTATATAGATATATATATATATATATATATATATATATATATATATATATATATATATATATATATATATATATATATATATACTTAATTAACAGCACAGCTGATACATGTACTATAATTGAATAACAGCACAGCTGATATAATTTTTGTTCCTATAATTGGAAAACTTGTTGTAATATATTTATATATCTATATAAATATAAATATTTGTAAATCATATGTAAACTTACAAATCCATTACATTTCATTTTTCAACATTCACCCTTCAGCACAAGAGTAGATAGTGTATATACTAAATAAATAATAAGGAAATTGTATTTGAAGACTTGTCAATTTTATCATTGTTAAGTAAAATCTGTTTCCTTGTCAACTATCACAGTTAGTTACACAGCGGAGGTGGCAAGTTATGTCGGTCTCCTCTCTACTAATTTTTCGAGATCAGATCATTCATAGCCGTAACTAATTTGTGATACCAGTAGTTCTCTCAGACACTGGGACTTCACCATTTTCTGCAGAAATTCTGTTTCTGTAATTGTCAGTACTATACTGATCCAAGAGCCAATAAAAACCTCACGCCACACATGGGCATCAGGAATATTCAAAGGAAGATGCAATGGTTTAGGAACATGAAAGTCTCTTGATGTCTACATCGGGAAACAAAAGATTTACGTGAGACGCTCGTCGTATTTCTTCTTAGTTTTTGATACTCGTTACTAGTACTCAGCGCTGGACACAAACTATAAGAGACGGGTCTAGAGGACATTCGAAGTGACAAACTTGTGAGGTTTAATCGTGCAACGAACGTGATCACAAAAGTCATTCGACTTCTGACGTGAGAAGGAAAAATTGAATTCGCTGAGAACAAGCATTACCAAACCAGACTCCAACAACAAGCTCTTGCCGCCAAGTGGGCAGTTAGGTTGACATAACTAGCCAGTACATAAACTCCTTCTATTCCACCATAGATTAATTTCACCCTATAAAGTAATCAATATTTCACCTATAAGACACCAGTCTACTGAATTGTTTGTTGCTGTAAAATCAAATGTTTTCAATTTTAACCTCGGTTTGGTAATATTGGAATGACCGTCGCCGAATTTGACGCAGTGAATCTGGGGATTTTTAGAGTTATTTCCCCTTACATTTTCCTTTACCGGGCATTTCGCTGGTTCGAAGTGTGTTTCGCACTAATAATTTATTCATTCTTCGATATATCCATTCTTCCATCGCTACATCTCTTTTCATCAAGTTAAGCGCTTCAGAAATTTACCAGTAATAGGACACACAATTTTCATTTATTGATGTTATCACGCTTAGCTGCACAAATCACTATAGTTGATGTGAAGATTATTTTGAGTGTTGCTGCCAGGCGTTGGCGATTGTTGGACCATCACTGCAGAGCAAGGGGAGGCAAACCGTGACATTGTCCACTAACTTTGTGATAAGATTGTGTATTTATTTCAAGCGGGTTTTGTTTTTTTTTTGGTTGGTGTGTGCATTTGTATCAATAAATCTATTTATAACTTCTAGCAGTCGGAATGTACTTATAACCTACCTGTCACTGAATGTTAACCTGTGTTGTCCTTTATGTAATATTATACTACAGTTAGCAGAGAGGACGGGTGGTGCTATGACATTATGAACAAGTGTTGAGGCGGAGGCAAGGAAGACATTAGCCACTTAAACCTATCTTCATTATTTCCTGTAGTCATATTCCACTCTCTATTTCACATTCGTGACTCTATTTTTTATCTCTACGCTCACACAATTTACGCAGCTTTGTCTGTCTGACCTCGGACTGTGTCTCAACTCAGACATAATGTATCACCACCTGGCGACAAATATATACCCTAATTATAACCCAAATCGGGTTGAAACAGGTAATTCGAGCAGATGACGAACGCCAGATTTCAAATGCATGGTCCACAAACTAAAATAAATACTGCCACAGTGTTTGGCTTATGAAAAGAGGACTGGTGGAACCCATTAGTGCCTGAACCAGAAATAATTGTCAAATAATTGTCAACACCAGGCCAGTAAAGTTCCAAAGTACCGGCACAGCATATAGACTGTAAAATTGTCACCAAATAATCCCGTGATGATAAAAGTTAACTGTTTCATTTCCTTAAATAAAACACTAATTTTTTTCTCTATTCAACTAACTGGTATTGAAACATATTTAGGTAATCTTTACCTTTAGTGCCGTTGAGTATGTATAATATGTGTATAGGGTTAGGGTTGGGGTTAGAGTTTGAACCTCAACCCTAACCCTAAACCTAACCCCAACCCTAACTCTAAATTGTACGAAAATACACATATTATAATACTCGACGACACTAAAGGTAAAGATTACCCCTGTTTATATGTAAATGTCACGGATTGCCTCCCCTGCTTTGTGGTAGTGGTCCAACAATGGCCAAAACTCAAGAGTATCTGAATGGGTCGTCAAAGGTGTTTACCTTCTCACACGATTACTCTTGGCAGAGATGTAGATGTAAGTGTAATGACGCTTCTTTCCGAAGGGAGCCTTCACAAGATAATTCAGAAGTCAAGAACCATGCGGCATAGCGCTGAGCAATGGTTAACTTATATCTGTCCGTCGTCTTTTGTGAAGGATTTAAGTATATCTTACATATTCGGGCGTTTGCTTTCATACATATAAAAAACTGAAGCGACTATGATTGTTTTGTTTTAAAACGACATGTAACAATTTTAATAATGAATTAGTCTTTAACAGTTAAAATAAATATGGAAAGATTGGTAAAATTGTGCTGTAAATACAAGTTCTCGTTACTGAGACGTAGGTGAGGATTTATCAAAGTCCGTTGCCTTCACCTATTTTAAACGAAAACGTAACTCTAGGTTAGTCCTGCCGCCGTGGTTTCCGTCTCTTCTTTTTGGTGATGAGTGCACTTCTCCACATACTAGCGGCGTCGTAACGTTAGTACTTCAAACCGTCTGATGCTTGTAACCACGTACCCAAAATTTTTGGTAATACACAATCTCCTCGCACAGGTTTCGGATGGATACGAGCAATTTCAGTGCATATGCTCTCGAATCAATTTCGTCTGAGAAAGAATAGTAATTCCTTCTTATGACGGTGTTCTGTGATACACTTGGCCTGGGAAATTAGTAATTCCTCTTCGACGGGTGTTCTGCGAAACACTTGGTCTGGGAAACTGTAATAATTCCTCTTTGACGGGTGATCCAATTCCTTTAGATGTCCAGACTCTGTATTTAAAGTGCTGGCCCCTTAAGTTTACAGTCTTGTATTTAAAAAGGCGGGCTTACTTTTAAGGTTTTAAGTTTCCCAAATACTTCGATCTGTCACTTATAAGTATGGAATGCTAGGTTCGATTCTTCTCTTTCTGGCTTTTTGGGAGTTGCTTGTTTGAAGTGGCGAAGCTGTCTGTTCTGTGTCTCTGAGTTCGCTAGATTTTATTTTCAGTTTCCAGTTCAAATCACAGATTGTACTTCGCGGCAAATTTGCCAATGAGATTCATTGTTTATTCTGGCTCTCACTTCAATCCAATCGTAAGCTCTTTTCACACTACGTGGGTTGGGGTGTTTAAATTCATAGTTTTCCCCGTGTGTTTAAAATATTAAATTTAATATTTCCACTCGTGTCCTCTTTATAATAAGACGTAATAGCTTCCGGTGACATCTTGTGCACTCTCACAAACAAATGTGTGAACATGTTTGCCTGGCGTAATGTCTTCAGCCAAGATGTCTACCCAAACATATTATCTTTAATAATCACCAGGGATGGCCCCGCAAAGGCGACAAACCCATCTACAACCTGTGTAATCTACCAGACAAACAGACACGGTCGTCGGCAACCTAGACAGACAATCTTGGGTTCTTTTCATGTCGATCGAACGAGACCGCATTTCGTGATAAACGTATCGCTCGCTGGCTGGTTCAATTACCTGGTATTGTTACGAAAATACCCCAGTGGCGGAACGTAAATAAGTCTGAGGAGTGGTAAAGCAAAAATGTAAGAGTTAAAGATAGTTCCATAGCAGATACTTCCGTAGGGGAGTGGAGTGTTAGAGACTTCACCCTACTAGATTCAGCATAGAGCAAAACAATGAATGAAAGGGCAATAAAAAATGCCAAATAATAAGCGATCGGAGAAAAAAATGAAGAAGAAGAAATGATGCTGCCGGAGGGCTGAAGGTGTGAGAGATCACACAAAAGAGCCTGTTCATACGTTCTGTGATAGTAAATATAAATCTCTAGTTGAATTAATCAGTACTGAGTGAATTGGCGCTTGTATGAAATAACAAACTGTCTGCTCATCACTCACTCTATCAATACATTTGTCAGTTAGTTCGTCATTCATTTATTCAGTCCGTTATTAACTTGACATTTAATATATTTTGTTAATCTGTGAGTCAGTCCTTCAAGGGGAAAAAAAAGGGTGGGGGGAGGGGAGAGGCTGTTATAAAAAATTAATTTTGACAAAAAAAGTCTATTAAACTATAAATCAAAAGCATGAAGCGTAAGAAAAAAATTTTTTTTCTTCAAATTTTGTAATTAAATCTGCTTTTTTGCACCCGAAATAGTATGACAGTTCATAATTGTAATCGATACTTGCACACTACGATACATGTCCAGGAAACTCTTCTAACGGCAGGAAGGGAAATAACTGCAAGTGAATATTCTGTGCGGAATATTCGGCGACGGTCATTCCGATATTACTCATGTTTTTCTAAATTATTTCATTTGTATATGTAATATAAATTAAAGTTAATAACTTTGTTGATTGAAAGATGATGGTTGCACATTGACGAGCCATTTTAAACATTTACATACGGAGCTAAATATCTTAATGTTTTGCTGAATGTGCGACTAAAGCATTTTCATTTTCTACTTTTTAAAAATAAACTACGAGAATGCAGGGGCGTTCTTAAAGAATTTGGTATCAGGGGTGTATCCTTCAGTTGGCACCCACTCCCCACACATAAAAGTATATTATGCCTGCAAGTAGATTTTTTTTTTTTCGTGCGTCCGCTAATACTCGAGGCGAAATCTCAGGTTATTATTAATGTCTAGCCTGACATTGATTTTACGTGAGTATCCCTTTTTTCTTGTACAGAGACAGGTGTCCCTCGCCATTCAGGCAGATACTCGCCGATTTCGGAGGTACCCATTAGAGCTGGGTCGGCTCAGGAGCCGCAAATCCCTGGTCGACGACACTCCTTCAAATGTACTCGCCAGGTCTCGAGGTAATCCAGACCAAATCCCGGTCGACGAAAAATCCTCAAATGCCGTCGCCCGGGTTTGATCCTGGATCACCCGGTCGCCAGAGCGGTGTGGTAACCAGTACGCTAGCGCGGCTCCTTAAAGTAGATTTTAAAACAGCACAGTACTGTCACAATAGTATTTGGATGGCACCTCCCTTCCCCCCATTTTCGTCCCCCTGGTTGTGGTAGTATTGAGCAAGGACAAAAATACAAATGGCTTGGTGGGAGCAGCAAAGTTTTGTGAAAGGCTCGTTTCATCATTATCATTAGCATCATCATCATTTTCTTTTTTACACCGTCTGGAGCACGGAGCCACCACCGAAGCTGACCCCTTGCAGGAAGCATACACCAAGAATTATCATGCTCTTGCAGCGTAGTTTATGTAGCAATGTGCTGTACATGATGAGATTGCCAGCTATAAGCATAAACTCATATAACTCGCCTTGTACAACATAAAGGCGCGTTTGCTAGCGCCTTTTCAAGTGACACCTTTCCGCCTTAGAGGTTGTGATGAATAACCAATGCCGCACTTCGTCCATAACCAACAACCCTATAACTCAGTGGCGTACCCTCTTGATAAAAAGCCTGCACCAAATCACCCCATACTCTCTCGCGTGGTAGTGGTTTCTGTAGCAAATCCATTTACATTATGAGGTTACCAGCACCATACACAACCTCACATTAGTAGCCTCCTATGAATTGCCTGAAGGAGGAGTAGTGATATTCTTTCTTTGTCTACCCAGGGGACATCTAGATCAGAAACCAATAACATCACGTCTGTCGTGTCATGGCTTAAGCATGAGATAAAGGACGGAGATGGATGAATAACGTAGCACTTAAAGTAAATTAACTGAAACAGCTGTAGACAGAACGTCACTGCTGAAACCAATCCGCGAACGTCTGCTAAAACAGTTCAATAGAACTCCAATTACCCAAATTAATTCGTGACTAGGGTTGTTCGTAATAATCGAAAGTTTAGTTAACTGGATTAAAGATGGAAAAAGCACTCTTACCCACGCAAAAAAAGAAGACAATATTATTAATTAAACTTTATTAAATATTAGAGCATTCTCACATAAAATAGGTTTCGAAATAATCTATTGCGCACACTTTTGTTGTAGTTTTTTTTTTGTATGAACCATTTTGTATTCATTCCTCTGCTTTATCTTTGTCAGCCTTTTAAAATTGTTTTTTTTTCTGCTAGATCTACCAACTTCAGTTTATAATGTAGAAACACACTGAAGAAGTCACTAACTAGTCCTAACATCAGAAATTTAATTCACATCTTTCGGAATCTTTCTTCACTGATTCGCCCCAATTTCCACAAATTAATTGCTGTATTTTCACATTTCATATTATTCCTTGGTGTTGTTGATTCGGTTAATTGCCACTTCGGATGTTCCAGGTTCAGTTGAATGGAATTTTACTGTACTCGGAAAATGTACGAGGATAATGGATGCTCTCGTCAAAAAAAAAAAAAAAAAAAAAATACTTGACTAACTTGTCTGTCATAGTAAGACAAACCTGACGGATGACAGGCTAAACTTGGAACGGGGCGTTGTTTCATGCACGGCGCGTAATGTAGTTAATGGCTGACATTTCAACTTTGTACAAACATTGTTGTGTATACCACAAAACAGAAAGTAAAAATTAACCCTTCCTGTCCCTGGAAGGTTTTAAGATTTACTCAGCCAACAAAATGGATGCACTGTGTGTTTTCTCCCAACACGGGATCTTGTACAAGAAGATATAAACACATATTTATGAAACAAATATTTCGTAATATAAATTCTTAACTCTTTGACTCCGGAACAACGCTCAGAGCGTTGGTCAGATTTGACACCCGTACCAAAACAACTCTCTGAGCGTTGTTTTTAGTCTATCACGAATTAAAATTACGGCACAGGATGGACGATAATTGCGGAGTCAAAGATTTAAGTGGCTGAAGACTGTGTTTACGTAATTGTTACGTACCATGCAGTTCCCCCGGGGGGGGGGGGGGTCCATCTGAAGATGCAAAGAAAGGTTAGGACTACTGTACTATCAGGCAACAATATGAGGTTGTGTATGAGGCTGGCTGGCAACCTCATACAAACAAATTGACACAAAAGCTACAACTGCAAGAGTATGTGACTGCTTGAAGCAGGGGGGTCAGCTACAGTGGTGATTTCATTCTCCGCAAGGATCGCAAAGGACAATGATAATAAATGTAAGGTCTAAAGCAACAAAAACGTTTGTTTATAACGTATAAAGTGCAGACGTGAGAAAATCTGATTATAACTATCAGGCGTACCAGAAGACCTTCAGGGCATAATGTAGAATCATCATCATAACCAGCTGCCATCTCAGCTTGGAAGGTCGGATGCAACAAATCTCCAACGTCTTCTGTTTCTTGTCTTGATGGTGCTTTCTGAAAGACCTTTCCTGTCCATCTCTTTGCTGTCCCACGTATAACGCTGTCTTCGTCTTGCACGCTTGCCTTCAACTCTTCCTTCTATTATGATCTTCAGCAAGACGTTATACCTTTTTTAAACGGCCAAAATAGTTTAGATGTCAAATTTTAATCTCTTTCATTAATTCTCTTTTCATTCCAAGGTTTTCTAGGACCTCTTTATTTGTTTTCTTCTCTTTCCGTGAGACGTGCACGTAGCATAATGGAAAAACAAACAAACCGAATGAATAGGAAAGCAATAGATTTGATTGGGCCTATACATTGTGTGGGTCTTAGCCCGGTCCTATCTTCCTCAGCTGCTTGTACTGTTGTGATAATGACTACTGTCAACAAACAATTGTGTTGTGGTGCTAAATTGTCAGGTCTTTTAATCACATTTCAGTTCAGTAGCGCAGAGATAACGCCGGTTGAGTGGTCCTGGGTTAGATTTCCCGGTAAGCCTATCACTTCTGTTAATTCTCTGTCGTCTAGTATTCTACTTGGTTATTTCTTAGGAGCGCCTGCAACATACCCAATTATGTTTTTTTATTTATATGAGAATAGTGTAACGCAGTGGTTCTCAACGTAGACCCTATGACGCCCCAGGGGAGGGGGGCATGCCATATGTCTAGGGGGCTACAGTTCGATGGTAAAGTACCTTTTTCCCGCTAACAGCTACTATGAGGGGGGTGCACAGAAGTAAATGTGGCTCAGAAAGGGAAAGGGTGAGGAAAAAAGGGTTGAGAATCCCTGGTATAACATATTGTGGCACGGTATATCGTTTTTTAAGTGTAAAGAGTTCATGCATTTTTGTTGCTCAGAAAATCTTCTTCCTTCTATTGGTTTCTTCTCTGTCTCTTCTTGTATTTGTTGTCTTCAACTTCATATTTCTTCTCTTGCTTTTTTTTTGTACTTTAATTTTTTTTTTCTTTTCTTGATCTTTCTTTTTCTCTTGATCTTCATTTTCGGTCATTTCTATATCATTCGTTTTATTCTCTTAGTAGATATCTTTTCTGCTTGATTTTCTTTTCAACATTAATTTTTAAAGAGTGCTTGTGAGAAAAAATAGATAGTATAAAAGATGAGAGAAAGGAAGGGCAGAATGTTGGACGGGATTGCGTGCCCAATTATCAACCTTGTGAAAACAAAGTTAGTTAATTATTTCGTTCCTCTTTCAAGCCCCACATGGAATACGGTTGGGATCTTTAAAATGTACTATGATTAATCTTTTTGTCATCTAGTCCAAACGTTTTGTGTGTTTCCGCGTGCGACACATGACCTCTTTTACCAGTTACTTATTAACGATTATGGGGAGTCGTGGAGAATTAGCACATTAGCAGGAAGGGCCCTGGAGGCCACAGAGATGTAGTGTTACGGACGAAAGATAAGAATATTATGGTTAGCTGAAAAAAAGTATTGAGGGTGTACTGAAAGAGGCCAGTGTGCAGAAAAAGCGTATTACTCATGTCAGAAAGAAACAATCCACATTCCTTGGGCATGTTATGAGAAGAAGGACGCTGGAATATACTGTGACAATAGCAACGAATGAATTATAAAGCAGACAGAGAACGGCAAAGAGAGAGGATTCTAGACAGTGTAACGTCGTAGCATAGAAAGATGCCAACAACAGAAGTGATAAAAATTACTGAAGACATAAAGTTGTGGAGAGACATAATCGCCTATCCAACCAATCATGGTGGTAGAAGAAGAAGAAGTAGAAAAAGAAAATGAATATTCCTACTCATATTAGCAGATTTGTTCTCACATATTTTCAAGGCATTTTAAGGAAAGAAAGATCATGTCAACCATGGACACGTCATGATAAACACTTGGTTATGTATAAGTAAGAGGTAATGATAATCCCATAACAAATACTGCAGCTGGGGTTAAATGTTAGAGACTCCTTAATTCTAGGTCTAGCTTTATGCGGTGAGGTGAGGTGACCGGTTCCCTTGCTCGATGCCTTTGCCTTCCCTAACTTAAAGCAAATGTAAATTTACAACAGGGAAGATGTGAGAGTGATCTCCCAGGTTTCGAACTTGGGCACTTTTTCGCCAGAGTCAAGAGCTCAAACCACTCAGCTAATAGTACAGTTATCGATCTGTAGTAAACTTTAGAACACAAACAATTTACAGTGTAACTAACGATAGCATCAAAGATGCCATAAACGTGGTCGAAAAATCCTTCCTCATGATAAAATGGACACAGAAACTTCAGAAATTGATTTCAGAAAAGAAGTAATAACAATGTTATAAAACAATTCAGTCTCGTGAAGCTGAGTTTGGTTTTTGGTTTTAAAGGACTATCTTCATTGCCCGCGGACAACGCCATCAGTGCTCCGATCTCCTCCATCAGATCACACAAGGAGGATCTCAGCGCAGTGCACGAACTCCGTAGCACCGGCGAGAATCCCAATGTGTGCATTTGCTGTTATAGGAATCACACATTTTATAAATATTTTTGTGGTTTGTAGCTTTCCTAATTTTTAAATTTTGCCAGGACAGCGGAGTTATGGCCTACTCTTTACGAGTTTTCAACTGCCGTGGGATTTTTAACGTGCGCAACTTGCACACGGGACCTGCTATTTTTTCGCCCTAATCCGAGAAGGCTAGGCATCCGATCTCCCTACCCATGAGACCAGGGGGGAGTATGACATAATTAGGACCACTGGTTCTGAAAAAAATATTTCCATAAATTATAATCCCTCAACTGGGATTCGAACCC
The DNA here is from genome assembly GCA_024509875.1 of Oreohelix idahoensis. Classification (NCBI taxonomy): domain Eukaryota; kingdom Metazoa; phylum Mollusca; class Gastropoda; order Stylommatophora; family Oreohelicidae; genus Oreohelix; species Oreohelix idahoensis. Next base: position 305,533 of record JAMPIV010017262.1, on the reverse strand, counting down.
AGTACCTCTTGAATACGAGACGGACGCAATACCTCTTAGATACTCCAACCCCCGAAAGCTGAGTTAAACAGTGATTCACACGAATTTCTTCATGTCATTTGTGGAGCTCCTGAATGAACGTAGAGTAATATTTACAAGTGATATCTGTACAAAAAGCCTTCGTCAAGACACTTAATGTGTTCTTGCGCTGTTGTTTTCTCTAGTAGTGTGTTTCCCATGATGAATAATGATTTGTGTTTCTGAAAGTTGCTAGAATGATATTAACTAATTTTGTTTAAAAGCAGAAAACACAGACAAAAAAACTCACCTAATAAAACTCCTACAATACAGGCTTTCATTTTCTCCACGTGCAAAGATGCCGAAAGATAAAAATTAGATGAACTTTGATATGAAATAAACGAATTTTCCACAGAGTTGTTCCGTACTTTCCTTCAGAGATGAACTTTTTGCGTGTCACCTTTTAACACTTTGATCACTTGAAACAATTCCCTGAAATTTTAAACATAGTAATCTATTTTGTAGAAAAATAAATATTTTTAATAACTTTTTTAGCCCAAATCACAACATTTCAACAAGAATATTTTAAATGACAAATAAATTAACACCTCGCTTGATCTTAAAGTTGTCATTAGAAAAATGACAAAAAAATTATTTCCTCTACCGGTTGGTTGCTATTAAAATGATGAAGGTTTGACAAGAATTATATCCCAGATAATGTGAATAATTAACTTAATGTTTAGAAATAGCAGCAAAATTCTCGAAGAAAATAAACTACACCTGTTTTTGAAAAAAAAAACCAAATATGCTCAAAGACCTAACAGTGTAAAAGGTGATACAACTTGTGGGGAAGTGTCAGCAATTGGTTTCTTCAAAGTCCATTTAGTATTCCACTTTGTCCTTTTGGCCACAATTAGCTCGGCTCCTTTCAGACCAACCAAATCCCGGCAAAGATTCTGACACACCGGTTATAACTCATTCCGAGCAAGGTGCATGAGGTCTTCCTGCTATGTCCGAGTACGACAGAAACATACTGTGAAATCGAATACTTGAAAATATTTAACATTCGATACACGAGGTGGTAAGACTCGAGAATAGTTATTCCCAAACAACGTGTCTTGACGTAATGATGTGGGCACTGAACTACGTCAGAGATACGTTAAAAACAGCAAGTAACCCGCCAAAATTTTACTTAATAAAGTTGTGCTGGTTCTGCTGCATGTTCTGATAACGGCACTAAATCTCCTGAGGTCTTGCCATTCTTTTCCACGAAAATGGGTGTTCACTTTAGCTGTCACGGTGCAGAGAACGCCTTTTCTGTATTTTTCCGAAAAGCTAGTGGGTATTTACTTTAGCTTTGACGGCGCAATGCTGGTTTTTTTTTTTCTATATTCTCCCGAAAAAAAAATAACGGAATTTTTTCATTGTTCTTTATAGGACGTTTCACTTAAACAAAAGTAATATTATCATCATCATCGTCATCACCATCATCATCGTCATGTTCCTTTGCGCTCCTTACGGAGCATGGAGCCACCAGTGTATCTGGCCCCGCAGGAAGCCATCACCAAGAAGTCACATGCTCTTGCACCAGTGGTTTCTGTGGCTATTTGTTTTACATGAGCAGATTCCTAGCCACATGCACAATTTTATCTTAGTCGCTCTGTACGACTTGCCTCCTCAGCGACACCAGAAACTACACGGGACACCAGGAGAATGTCTAAACAAATAAATCGTAAGCTTCTGGTTTTTCTTTTTCACACTTTTTCTGGTTATCTTCAAAGACAAGTTTTTTTTTTTTTTTTTATGTCACTGCCGCGGCATAAGCTCTACGGAGATATAGTGTCGTCTGCGAAAAGTAAGTGTCGTCTGCGAAAAGTAAGTGTGGACTGCGATAAGTAAGTGTCGTCTGCGAAAAGTTAGTGTCGTCTGCGATAAGTAAGTGTGGACTGCAATAAGTAAATGTCGATTGCGATAAGTAAGTATCGTCTGCGATAAGTAAGTGTCTTCTGCGGTAATTAAGTGTCGTCTGCGATAAGTAAGTGTCGTCTGTGATAAGTAAGTGTCGTTTGCGATAAGTAAGCACCGTCTGCGATATGTAAGTGTCGTGTGCGATAAGTAAGTGGTGTCTGCGATAAGTAAGTGTTGTTTGCGATATGTAAAGGGCGTCTGCGATAAGTAAGCGTCGTCTGCGATAAGTAAGTGTCGTCTTAGAGAAGTAAGTGTCGTCTGCGATACGATATGTAAGTGTCGTCAGCGATATGTAAGTGTCGTCTGTGATAAGTAAGTGTCGTCTGCGATAAGTAAGTGTCGCCTGTGAAAGAGAAAAGCGTATGAAGATAGAAAGTATCGTTTGTGGAGTGTCGTCTGCGAAGAAGGAGTATCGTACTTCAGCTACAAAACTAGGCGTATCTTAATCTAATATCGACTTCCTGCTCGTGTGAAACAGTCTTGTTTTATCACTGGCGACGGTGAAGTTCACGTATTGTTCACAAATCAAAGTAGAACAGGAAATAGATAAGTAAAATTTAAAGTTGGATATGATAATTATATCATGGCAAAAAAAAAAAAAAAAAAAAAAGCTTGTGCCATTAAAAGTCGTCCCATAGCAGAAACCAAAGTAGGTAAGTCACGTTTAGAGATTTCACCATACTAGATCCAGGTTAATGGTACTGGGTGACAGTTTCCTTCAACGCTTCTGTAGCCTTCCCCAACTCAAGAGCAGAGTCTGGTACCCGTTTTCAGCTGGATAGACTGGTGCATGACGTTAGAAGATTTCCCTACACTAAATAACGTAAGGGTTGGAGCTACAGTCAAATGCTTCACAAATAACTGTGGGATTTCGATACAAATCCACAGGACTAATGTACGACAGAAATAGCTATGCATATCATCAACGCAGTTGACTGTATAATGCTTGTTGAAGAGCTGCGCACGATCATTGAAGACTTCGGGTTTTCCCGCTATTTTGTTCCTTTAATTATCGTTGCGCAGACTACATGAAAGAAGTAAAATGCGTTGTTAAGGATGACGTCAGAGTAAATGTGTTGGACGTTGGTCGAGCTGGTAGAAGGACAAGGTGTCCATTTTAATTGCAACTGTCAGAGTTTCGTAACAATGCTATTTTTTGCCATGGAAACGGCGGCCATGTCGGGATTTACCCTTTTAATTCAATTCCTTAAGGCTTTTTTTATTTGTTGAGATATGATCATCAAAGTTGAAACTGAAGCTCATCATTGTATTTTAAAACTTTTGCCGGACGAGATTTTAGATAACCTAGTTAGATCATGAGATATATTACTTTAAAGTTTGTATCTAAAAATAGTAACCTTTTTCTTTTTCAAAATTTTATATTTTTGTGTGTTCTGGAAATCAAAATTTTGATCAGATATTAAAAATCCGATCTGAAAAAAAGTTTTACTATCCATTGGATATTTGTGTTTTGTTTTTTTTTTGCGTACGCCCGCTGTTACTCGAAGCAAAATCTCAGGTTAGTATGTCTAACCTGAGACTGATTTTTACGTGAGTATCTGTTGGGGTCGTTCATTCTAGTGGTAAAGAACTTCATTACGCGAATGGTTGCAAAGGAACAAAAATGTCAGAAAATGTTCTTCAAAACGAACTCCAACAAGTAGTGTTTAACTGGTCACTTACTGGCAGCACACAAGTCTGTGATGACTGTACATATATTTTATTTAACGTGACACATACGGAGTGGAACAGACAAGACGATCATGGTTACAGATTACAGATGCAAATGTCATACTTTAAAGTTGCTGATCATACTCTTAAATTCTTGGAGATTCTTCAACAATCAAGTCCTCTTCTATCAAAGTGAGCTGAGGATCACTTCTGTTACCCGCTAATATACATTTACAATGAAGTCCGTTGACCTTCTTCCAAGGACGTCTATCGTGGTAAACGGATTCATGTTCAAGGATCAATCTTTGATATCATACCCGTAAAATTCCCAGACTTTCTTCATACAATACTTATGTAGCATATAGATAATCCAGACAAAGTCATACACGGCAATACAATCAGGTTAGAGTCTTCTCTTGACTAACCTCTCCCAAAATCCATGCCATGACTTTGGCATTGGCGAAACGGCATATTAAAACATGTGAAGCATACAAAATCAATTAACTTCGTTTCCTCGTAGGTATCCTCCCTCTACGGTAATTCAAACAAGGCAATCGACTCCGTTCGTCCATTCTAGGAATGACATACTACGATGGATTCCCGCTAGACCATAACTAGGAGCGGCCTGATACTTCAATTAAAAATCGATAAACATTCAATGTGAAATGGGGCGACACTTACATGATACTTCCACTATTGGCTTCGACATGAAGACCAATATATATATCAATAGAAATAATGGCTTCCACCAACTTGCCACGAATACAAGAAATATTCCACGGACATCAACATGGTCCGTACTGCCCCATACAAAACATGACGTCACCATCCCTAAACTAGGTTACCCGTGCGTCCAAAGCAACTCACACTGCATTGTGCACGTCAGTGCGTGAATCAATCGAACGCACAAATAATATAACTATATTAAGACTGGTGCGTACATTTGGCAGGACCGAAGACTACCCCCTTAGGTAATAAATGTACGTAACAGCTCCCTTATTACCTCCCCTTAAAAAAATTAATTCTATTAATTTTTTTGAACTTAGTACCCGAGAGAGGTGAGTCAAAACTACCACAAGATATATGAAATGCATAAAGTTATACCATATTAAGAAAAGAATATTAAACGAAATCAATATAACTAAATGATAGTATGCATTAAAGCACACATCCACAATCGACCTACTTTGGAACGATGTGGTAATATTCGAAGTAAAAACAAGTTGAAAATGAAAAATGAAAAAAACCATAAAAAAAAAGATGATAATAAAATTCAACTAAGTTTTCAAAAAAAAATTTGAAACATATGATTTCAAAAATGAAAATGAACAGCAACACTGATGATGATCAATGACAAGAGAATCAATAAAACAGAAAAATTGAAAATACAATGTGCAAAAATGAAGCAATGCAAAATTAAACACTTTAAGAATCAACACCCTTAATGTTTTCTAACACTAGTACGGTTGACTAGTGATCTAACAGTGAGATATCATAACTAAGACCCGTGAATGCAGGTATTACGTGACAACTAAGAAAGTTAGTATGTGTGTGATCCATAATCAATTAAATAGATTAAATTGAATTATTCTAATATATATATTTCTTAATTACTAACAAATAACCAGTTACTAATATATTCTAAGTAATTCCAATATCAATCATTGTCAATGTTCAGTTACAACTAGTTAGTAATCGACGAGACGATGTTCTCAATGTTCCATACACGATAAAATATATTCTCGAACACGATATGTAGTGTAATATGTTCCATAGGAATAACAAATGTATATTTGTCGCTCTTAACAATGTTTCCATACTAATAAAAAGTTACTGTAGTACCAATGTTCCCGTACTAATAAAATGTTACTCTAATACCACTGTTCCCGTTCTAATAAAACGTTACTATAGTATCAATGTTCCCGTACTAATAAAATGTTACTACACAAGAAGTAATGTTATAATCTATAAGTAAGTATATCCTGAAAGTTATACTTATACGAATACTTCAGTTATATAAACAGTCTTTATAGATGTACTATCAATGATAATGTACAAAGTTATTCATGTTATCGGTGAGGATGTTTCAACATCTGGAAGTGGTTTAGTTTCGACAAGTTCGCTTGGGCATCTCGACAAACAGTCTGCGAACACATTCTTCACTCCAGGAATAGCTCGTATTTCAAAATTGAATGGTTGAAGCGCTATAGCGTAACGCGCTGACTTCGATGATTTAACGTTCTTCGTGTTCAGTGCGGTAAGAGCTTTTTGGTCAGATTCCACCACAAAGTGTGAGCCGAGGAGGTAACGTTCCAGTTTTGTGATTGCCCATACTAATGCGAGGAGCTCTTTATCCAGAACGGAGTATTTGAGTTCGCTCTCCGTAAGTTTTCTGGACACGTACATCACCGGAAATAAGGTGCCGTTATATTCCTGCATCAAAACTGCAGCAATAGCGTAAGAAGATGCATCACTGCGAAGAATGAAAGTGAGATTTTTGTTAGGCAACCTCAAAAAAGGTTCATTTGAAAAAAATCGTTTTATATAGTCTAACGCCGTTTGGTGATCCTGCGACCACTTTATTACATTAGATGTGCCTTTCTTCAGTAGAGACGAAAAAGGTGCAGTTATAGTAGACAAATGAGGGATGAATTTTGAATAGAACTGTATTAGTCCTAAAAGAGATCTAACTTGTTTTTTTGTCTTAGGTGCCGAGATGTTTAAAATTTTAGAGACGTTACTGTCTTCTGTATACATGAAACCATGACCTATGCGGTGACCCAGAAATGAGATGTCATGAAAACCGACAAAAGCCTTTGAAGGTTTCGCTGTTAAGTTATAATCCCGTAAGGTAGAAAGTAAAGCTTTTAATCCATGAATATGTTCATCCCAAGAGTCACTGAAAAGACAGATGTCATCTATATAAGTAATGACATCGGGACGATGAGACAATATGCGGCGCATCATGCGTACAAAGGTAGCTGGCGCATTCATTAATCCGAATGGCATAAAATTCCATTGAAAAAGACCCCGTGGCGTCGAGAAAGCGGTGAATGGCTTTGCTTTAGGAGTGAGTGGCACTTGCCAATAGCCCTTTGAAAGGTCAAATTTCGAAAAGAATGTGGCATGAGATAATTTCTCCAATAAGTCGTCTAAAAGAGGTAACGGTTCCGCATCGAATTTTGTAACTTTGTTTAATTTCCTGTAATCTACGCAAAGACGTATATTGTTGTCCTTCTTCCTAATGATTACCATAGAAGAAGAATATGGTGATGAAGATGGTTCAATTATATTTAATTGAAGCATCTCATCCAATTCCTTATCAACCTTATCACGAAAGTGTAAAGGGATAGGATATGGGCGAACTCGAATAGGCGTTCGTCAGTCAGAATAATGTCATGTTGGATGACTGACGTATGACCTGGGATGTCAGTGAGGACATCCTCATACGAGTGTAGAATATTAGAGACTTGCTGACGTTGATCAGCCGAAAGAGTAGATGAGATTGTAACATCATTCCATTTCTCAGTGGAATGGAGTGGTACAACTGGTATTGGTAGTTGTACATCATCGAAAGAAGATTCTTCTTCTTGGATGACTGACAAACTAGAATAGTGTTGAATAGGAGGTGTAGGATCGTCAGTTGCCTGGAACACTGACTGTAGATAATCAGGACGTGAGTAATACTCCTTCAACATGTTAATGTGGAAGTTTTTATGTTTACCATTAACATCAACGATGTAGTCGACATCGGATATTCTTGAGATGATCCTGAAAGGACCTCTCCAGGTAATTAAAAGACGATTGTTATGCGCAGGGAGTAATACAAAAGCTTCGTCACCAGGAATAAGCTGGCGAAGACGTCTATACTTGTTTGCAAATAGACGAGCTTTTTCTTTGGCTTGTTCGGATGATGCAGTAGCTAGTCTACAAGCATCTATGATTCTCTTTCTCAGAGAGATCACATACTCATAAGAGGATTGAGTTTCCTCTTCAATATTCTCGTCAACCAATAAGTCGTGGATTAACGACATCGGACCGCGTGGTTGCATGCCAAAAACTAGCTGGAATGGAGAAAACCCCGTGGCTTGATTTTGTACTTCGCGATACGCGAACAGAGCAGCGGGTATGACCCGATCCCAGTCTTGGGGATGGTCTTGGGTCATCTTACCCAACAACTGCTTGAGTGTCCTATTGAGACGCTCAATTAACCCATTTGACATCGGATGATAAATAGAACTAAGAGATCTGTCTATACCTAATGTCTTCATAACTTGAGACATGGATTCAGAAATGAACTGAACCCCATGATCCGACAAGATTTTCCGTGGAAAACCAATGCGTGAGAAGATTAACATCAATGCCTCTGCTACACTGGCAGATGAAGTGTTCTTGAGAGGGATGGCCTCAGGCCAACGAGTGCACATATCAATGCACGTAAGAATATGCGTATGCCCTCTAGCAGATGGAAGCATCGGACCAATAATGTCTATAGCCATTTTATCAAATGGTCTAATCGGGATGTCCGCAGCTTGAATAGGAGCCGCATGAAATGGACCCCGTACCTTAACTTCCTGACATATCAAACAGGACCGACAATAGAGAGTGATGTCCCTATGGACGCCTGGCCAGTAGAATGCCGAAAGCACTCTGGATTTGGTACGCGAAAAACCCATATGGCCCGCACATTGCGAGTCATGCGCATGTCGTAATATACGAGATCTCATAGAGGATGGGACTAAGATCTGATAACATAAGGATGAATCCTTTTCCCGTATTACTCTAACCAAAATCCCATTTTTAAGTATAAAGTCATGTCTAGATTTTGCAAGTTTGTTGCTGGTATTCTTTTTGTTCACATACTGAAAAATTTTTTTTAATGAATCATCATTCTTTTGCAATGTTGCAAACAACTCCCGTGAAATAGGAGCATCATCATCACAAGTGGTATGAACTGTAGGTTCAATAGGTGTATCATGCGACATATTAGTAGCTTGCGCTCTAGTCACTACTGCATTTGCAGTTTGAATATGTCGCTCTTCCCATTCAGCTATTTGCTGTGGTGTACACTCTTTAATACCATGTATGCGACCAAGTATTACATCACAAATTGGATTCGGAAGGAGACATGCCTGGATCTTTCCTGAAAAAAATGGTGTATTAAGGTCAATAATAGCAGTGGGAAATGTTTCAACGGTGCCACCAAAAGTCACACACTTGACAACCCTGCCCGTGGCACAACTTGGGTTGATCAGCGAAGTCCGGACGCCCACAGTACTACAACCTGAGTCAAATAGGAGAGAGCATGAAATGTTGTTGACAAATCCCTTGTTAAACTTAAGAGAGCCCTGTCCCTGGTGTACTGACGCAGCAGTGGCCGTACAGACTACAGGTAGACTAGGCAAGGTATGTCCGCAACGCAGCGTCGTGATCGCCTTAGGCTGGAAAAGAGTCGAGCATTCTGGACAGTCTTTCACCTGGGTACAATCAAGAGAACAAGACATAGCATTGTGAGTTTCAGCTACTTTACCCTGTTCAATGTTAGCCTGTGTATCACTTAAAGCGACATTAGAATGTCTACCCGTATTACTCGACGATCTATCTCTACGACGCGATCGATTTTGATTATTTGCATTAAAATTGCCATAATTGTCGTTTCTGCTTGAGTTAAAATTTGGATGAGTCCGATAATTTGTATAATTAAAGTTATGATGTTCTTTAAAATTTTTATTCCAAGAACCTTGTCTGTTTTGCGGACCCTGAGATCTTGATCTCCAGTTTTGTTTATTATAATGTCCTTGATTATTTTTAAAATTATTGTTACCAAAATCTCGCGATCTGTGAGCTTGGTTCCAAGAAACATTAAATGGAGCAGATTGTTGAAATTGCTTCCCTTTGTAAAAGTTATCATTGTTAAAATTGTAATTATTTCCCTTATTGACATACCTGTCAGCACTAAAGGAACGATTTCGTGAAAAATTGTTTTGTTGTGCTGCAAAAGCAACAGGCAATTCATTCTTAATCTGTGCATTACTTAGATCCATGGTTGGGTGAGCAGTGCAGAAATTTTTTGCATGTTCTTCTAAGTCTTTCATTGATAAAGGTTTCCGTTCGTGTAAAAATGCGAGAAATGTAGGATTTACAGACGATAGTACCTTATCGCGCATCAGTAAATCGAAGAGACCTTCATACGACTTTTCAATTTTGGATAATTCGATCCATCTTTCTAGGGTTAGTCGTATTTGTGACAGAAAATCACTGAAATTTCTGCTTGATTGCGGTAGTAATGTACGAAATCTTAATCGGTATTCATCTTCTGTCATTTGAAATTTCTTCAGAAGTGCGGCTCTAAGAGCATTATAATCATTCTTCTCATTAATACTGGTAGTATGATAAACTGCTAAAGCATCCCCAGTAAGTAACCTGGATAAATATGTGCAATACAGTGTTTTATCCACGTTATAAGACCTACAAGTGGCCTCAAATCTATCTAGGAAAAATATTACGTCATCCGACGGGGGATTAAATTTAGGTAATTTAAGGTGAATTTCCTTAAAATGATCATGTCTGGATGAAGTTTGGCTTTCAAAAGTTCTCTGAGAATTAGCTTCCTGAGTTAACCTAAGTCTCTCATATTCTGACTCTGCTAATTTTAGTTCATGCTGTCGTTTTTTATCATTCTCTTCCATCTCAAGCTGAAGTCGTAATGTATTTTGTTCAGCTATTAATCTTCTTTCTTCCATTTCCTTTTGTTTATTTTCCATTTCCTTTTGTTTAACTTCCATTTCCTTTTGTTTAACTTCCATCTCAATTTTAAGTCTTTCTTCAGCCTCCCTTTGCTTCTGTTCTGCCTCTCGCTGAAATCGTTTCTCTTCTAATTCAGCGGCTAATCTCATTTTTTTCTCCTCTTCCTCAGCTATAAATTTCCTCTTCTTTTCATCCTCCTCAGCCTCAATCCGTTTTTGATCTGCCTCAAATTGAAGTTTTTCTAGTCTTAAAGTTTCTAACTTTCTCTGTTCGGCTTCTATTTCTTGAGCTTTCTTATATTCTGCAAGTGCAAATGCTTTTGCTTCATCAGGAGCCATCTGAAGAGCTTTTGCTTGCTTAATGAAATAATCTAGTGAATACATTATGCTTTATAAGTAGTCACAATACTCTTGATTTATAAAATGATAATTAATCAATGTAAATTAATTAACCTTGTTACTATAACAAGTGTTCTTCGTTCCTGTCCTAGAACGGTATCTTTTGTTATCATATAGTTATGAAATATATCAATAATCAATATAGTAATTTATGTAATGAAATGTCATGAAAGCAACAACGTGAAAGACAATAGAAACATTACCGACAAGACACGATAATCAAAGACGAGTGAACACAATCGTAGAAATCAACAAAAATAGAAATGTGTAACTAAAATAGAATATCGTAAAAATTTACGATGACAACTACGATCAGATACTCAACAGGACAATTGAGAATACAGTGTAAAAACATAGGTTTTGTAAAAAACTGAACGACAGGAAAGGTGAGACGGACGCATAATACAAACAAAATTCATCATAAAACTAAATACGAGTAAAAATAACTACGAGAACAACAATTAAAACTTGACGGAACAGCTAAACAGATACTATTATAAGGAACAATTAGCGATCGGAACTTCGGCAAGGTTTCTAGCCTTGGACCGGAATTATCGCTCAATTGAAACTTACAAGTTGAGCCCTACAGAACATCTGACGAAGAGCCCGAATTGGCTTCGAGATGGATCTCGTTCGTCAGATCAACCTCCCTACCTCCCACGACGAATGTACAACATATAACATATAACATGGAAAATTTAAAGATGGACATAAGTATATAAGGCACAGCTAAAAGTAATAAAATGTACAACGAAAGCACGTTATACTCATCTCGCGTGTGCCGGGAAAAAACAATGTGCCTCGTCTCCGTGGATGTACGTCTGAGGATAAAATACTTCGCTCTGCGTATATAATAACAGCTCGCACGTAATAATGACGAATAGGTGATCCCAAGGCAGTCAGTCACTGTAAAACTTGACGTGGAGGTTGATTGATGACCTTGAGCATTTGGTAACCGTAAGTTGATTCTGATTCATCATCACACTAGGTTCCAAGTTTGAGATGTTGTCGCCTTGAAAGTTCAAATCTTCTTTTCAACCGATACTTGGATTGAGTACGTTCCTGTGAAATTATTTATTTCCAGACCACACTGGCATACCATTTACTGTTGGGGTCGTTCATTCTAGTGGTAAAGAACTTCATTACGCGAATGGTTGCAAAGGAACAAAAATGTCAGAAAATGTTCTTCAAAACGAACTCCAACAAGTAGTGTTTAACTGGTCACTTACTGGCAGCACACAAGTCTGTGATGACTGTACATATATTTTATTTAACGTGACACATACGGAGTGGAACAGACAAGACGATCATGGTTACAGATTACAGATGCAAATGTCATACTTTAAAGTTGCTGATCATACTCTTAAATTCTTGGAGATTCTTCAACAATCAAGTCCTCTTCTATCCAAGTGAGCTGAGGATCACTTCTGTTACCCGCTAATATACATTTACAATGAAGTCCGTTGACCTTCTTCCAAGGACGTCTATCGTGGTAAACGGATTCATGTTCAAGGATCAATCTTTGATATCATACCCGTAAAATTCCCAGACTTTCTTCATACAATACTTATGTAGCATATAGATAATCCAGACAAAGTCATACACGGCAATACAATCAGGTTAGAGTCTTCTGTTGACTAACCTCTCCCAAAATCCATGCCATGACTTTGGCATTGGCGAAACGGCATATTAAAACATGTGAAGCATACAAAATCAATTAACTTCGTTTCCTCGTAGGTATCCTCCCTCTACGGTAATTCAAACAAGGCAATCGACTCCGTTTGTCCATTCTAGGAATGACATACTACGATGGATTCCCGCTAGACCATAACTAGGAGCGGCCTGATACTTCAATTAAAAATCGATAAACATTCAATGTGAAATGGGGCGACACTTACATGATACTTCCACTATTGGCTTCGACATGAAGACCAATATATATATCAATAGAAATAATGGCTTCCACCAACTTGCCACGAATACAAGAAATATTCCACGGACATCAACATGGTCCGTACTGCCCCATACAAAACATGACGTCACCATCCCTAAACTAGGTTACCCGTGCGTCCAAAGCAACTCACACTGCGTTGTGCACGTCAGTGCGTGAATCAATCGAACGCACAAATAATATAACTATATTAAGACTGGTGCGTACATTTGGCAGGACCGAAGACTACCCCCTTAGGTAATAAATGTACGTAACAGTATCCCTTTTTTTTCTTGTACAGAAACAGGTGTCCTTCCCTATTCAGGCAGATACTCGCCGATTTCGGAGGTACCCATTAGAGCTGGGTCGGCTCAGGAGCCGCCAGTCCCTGGTCGACGACACTGTCACATAGGTTATGATCATTAAATTGCCTATTATCCTCTTCCTATTCTTTCACCCGTATCCTCTATATTTCTTTACATTTTCCTGTATTTTTTTCGCATCCATTCGTTTGCGAGATATATATTTTCTTCCCCATCCTTAACGTTGTTTCTTTTCTCAAAACTGAGAATCGCACTAGTGATGGTATTACGTAGATGTCAGTCTCTGCGGGTCGAACGATAGCTGTGAACATACGGTTCTCGCCAGACATTCGTCTGCAGTTTTCCCGGTCAGAGCGCTGCCTGACCAGATTTCTGGGCCTGGGGTGTGAGAATTCGCTCCGTCGGACATGGCAGGCAGACGAGTTGTCTACCTTTGCAATTGACACGCACGTTCTCGGTCAGTTTGTTAAACGTAGGTGCAAAAACTGCCCTGCATTGCAGACAAGTTGTCTGAGATTCGCAACTGACACGCGCCCTCTCGGTCAGAACGTGGCAGTTTATGACAGTTACGTAAGTGATATAGACAGAAAGGGGAGATTATTTCATTTGCGAAATAAGTTGGGGCTTTTGTCTAATTTTAAGATATTGGCCCGAGTTTGAAACTAACTTCACTCATTCTCCATTTTACAGTAGACGTGGTCACTTCGTTCTAGAACACTTAAACTTATAAGTGATGTCTCTTAGTTTCGTTGAGATACGTAGTTCTGTTTGAGGTAAAATATTATATCTAGTATGTCTAGTATTTTGTGAAGTGATAAAGTGTTTAATCGCCTATTTCATTTTAAACTAGTTCTGTGTGCAGAGTGATTATTTTAATAGTTTGTTATATTCTTTAGTCGACGAGTTACAGTGGAAAGCAAGATAAATTATAAATTTCTAGCTAAACCCATTCGGCTAATAAAAAAAATTTCATTTAACTGCTAATACTCAGGCGAGATATATTTTCTAAACTAACTTATAACTGCTAGATGTCTCATGAGTGTTGACGAAATATATTTACATGTATTTCAAATTCATGATGATTGATTTTTTTATATAACTTATTTCACGGGAAGCTTTAAATATAAGTCAAGCTGTAGGCTTGCCGTTTAAAATGTAAGTTATAACAAGTACATATTCTGTATATTATATTATATGTTGTTTTTTCTTCATTCAGCGAATACTGGGGTAAACCCAACTTGCCGGCGTTTAGCAAAGAGACATATTTGTGAGAAGCATAGACATTTCCTATCTTTAACCACGTGGGTTTTTTTTCCAAGTAACACTGGTCTGACAGTGCATGTGCCATCAGAGATAGACAGAAATACCAATCCCACTAACGGTTTCTAAAGACTAGAAATATATATGTTGGGCTTTTGAGCCAGTTCATATTGCTCCACAAATTTAAATGTACATGCTGCCTGGCGGCGAGAATAATTACAAGAAATAACATTAACATTTCCGACATTATCGAAAGAGTGGATAGTGAACCAAGACTATCTGTTGAGAGCAGTTGTCCACTGGTCAACTTTTTCCAAAGTAAGGGAATCCTCGTGTTTTAGACTCTGTGTGCCCGTTTAAAATCGCTTAACCAAAACTGATTCAAGTGACGTAAACAGTAAATCTAAAATTTAAACTGGTAAAGTGAACGCTCCCCGAAGACAGTGGAAGAAACCTGTATTTGCAGAGCTGGGATTCGCTTTATCCAAAGAATCCAGATTAACTGTAGAAAAGTGTCCTAAGGTTGCGCCAGACGGTGATCAACATCAAGTTGTTTTAGGTAAGCATGAAAGCCAGGGTACCCTGATGAAAGAACCGAGTGAAAGTGACGGAAGGATGTTCGTTGTTTAATGCACTCACTTCGTAATTTTTCCTTATGAAAGACTTGCTGCTTCATTTAATTGTTCCTTTAGAATAGATACTGCTGTCATAAGTCAGTTCTTACCTTCAAGAAAAAGGAAAATATTAGACCCTAACCATATGCATCTATAACTCTTTGGGCCATCATCTGTCATCCTAACGGGGCTGTGGGCTAAACCTAGAGTCAAGATCATAACGGGGCTATCATCCGTGTAGCATTTTCTTGAATTTTATGACTATTTGTATATGTTTTCCTTGATGTATTTTTTTTGGGTGTTGTGAGAAGATTTTTAGATGATAATTAAAATCTCTCTTGAACTAAATCAGTGCGTTAGTCAGCTCGTTCTAGTATATATATATTCATTGTTATAGATTTCCCACGTCTGTGTGTTTAACTGTCGTCACGTGTATGTGCGTGCCCGTGAGTAGATAGAAATATATATATCTGTGTTTAGACTGTCTGACGCCTTAACAGCTGTCGTAGAGGATAGGTGAAAGAGAGAAGATTTCTTCGATTTTTCAGAGACAGCCTCTATATCACAGTCTATCAGCTCAATTGCGGAAATTCTTTTCTTTTTACTAACTCTCACTGTGTCTAGCACCTATTCTAACCTATTCAGAAGGGACCCACCCAAGTCTTAATTCTCCTATCAAAAATCTACGACAGACACTTTTTCAAATGTTCTCGCCAGGGCTCGAGTTAATGAGTCCAAATCCCGGTCGACGAAAAGTCTTCAAATGTCTCGCCCGGGTTTGATCCTGGGTCACCCGGTCGCCAGCGCAGTTTGGTAACCACTACACTAGCGCGGCTCCCGATATTTGTGTTAAATCTCTTATTGACTTACTAAAAATACGGAAGTTATTAGAACAATCGTAACATAAAACAAGATTCTGAGACAATCACGATTGTTTTTCATAGGAAAAGCATAATTTCTAAAGAAAAAACAATTTACAAAATCAAAATACACCTACATAGAATGTGTTCTGACAAACAGTTTTGACACACTTAGTTTTAGAAGAATATCAATTATATATAGACTAATCCGTATTTTCATTCTGGTGCTAATTTGACTTAATATGCGCTGTAGCTCCACCCCTTAATATAACTGATGAACCTTGTGTTTAAATCATGGCTTTGGAGCAACGTAATTTTTTAATTGTTCCGATTCAGCTCAGCTCCTGCATCAGTAGTGACTGCTCCAACTCCGCTCCTGCATCAATAGTGACTGCTCCAGCTCCGCTCCTGCAACAGTAGTGACTGCTCCAGCTCCGCTCCTGCATCAATAGTGACTGCTCCAGCTCCGCTCCTGCATCAATAGTGACTGCTCCAGCTCCGCTCCTGCATCAATAGTGACTGCTCCAGCTCCGCTCCTGCATCAATAGTGACTGCTCCAGCTCCGCTCCGGCTGCTTTTCAAAATTATTTCTTGTTTTTTTTTAACATTTTTTTAAATGCGCATTATTGTAACATGGAAAATGAAATGCTTTATTCAATAATTTTCAAACAATGTAAATGTTATTGAAACTAGAATCGCTCGAATATTGTCCCTCTGGTCTCTGGGGAGACAATTAAAGAATAGATCTAATGTTTGTTCTGGCAATGTAGAAAACACCGACTAAAATGGACCTGTGTGGAGCTGTGAATGGAGCTGTGTATGGAGCAGGCGACTCATCATGTAAAACAAAATGTTACAAAAACCATAACTGCAAGAGGTCATGAATACTTTGATAAAAACTGTCTTTACGACGACCAGTTGTAGTGCAGGCACGATACTCCATGGGGAGTGAAAGGGGAAATGATAATATCTAAATATAACTGGAATAATTTTTATATTAATAGTTCATTATGGAAATATAAATATAAAAACAATATTTTAAACACACGCTTTTAATGCACTAAACAGCCAAAAATAATTTTTCAAGGAGTTTATAGCTTGCAGTCAAAAAATGTTACATCAAATTGACAGAAAGCGTGGGGCGCTTAAGCGCTTATCATATATTTTATCCATAAGTGTCTAATGAATTATAAAGCAGAAGTTAATTTCATGCAGAATCTGCGCGCCATGCAGACTGGAGCAGGATGGTACAATGTTTCTATCCCGATAGCCCAGCGCTCTCATCACTCTGCCAATAGTGCTAATTTCTTTTTTTTTTTTTTTTGCTTTTCCCAAAAGCCTAAATGTGTGCCTGTCAAATTCAAATATAAAGACATAATTGTTATCTATTTCCGTATCAATCATGTGGGCACATTTGAATTTGTTAATGTCACGACTTAATTTGATTTAATTTCTATAGCAACCAAAGATTTCCTCTTACTGCCGCCAAATAGTAATTAAAAAGACAGCCAACTTTTTTTTTCATAATGTATCACCTTGTAATATATATACTAGAAATAACACTTAAGAGCTCCAACTTAAGCCTTATAATTGATTAATTATTTTTTAATTTTTATAAATAACATATGTAAAATTCCAAATTCGATGGAAAGAAAGTGGTACATGTTTTAAAAATAAATTTGTCATTTTTTAACAAAATGACATTTCTATTATATTAAATATCAGTGCTGCCAACTTTTAGATATTTTACACGTGTTGTTATTTTGAGTATAGACCAAACTGATCTGTCATCATACCAGTTAACAATTTTTTTTTCCGTAAAAAAATGAATGTGTAAAAGATTTAAATAAAGTCAAAGTTCTAATAAAGCACACCAATGTAACACTTTATTTCAGCTATATATAGCTAGTATCATATCATGTTAGATTTAAAATGAAAAAAAAAGAAAAGAAACTGGAGCAGTCACGATTTTCTTTGCTTCCGTTCCGCTCCAGCTCCGACCAAAAACCTGCCTCTCCACTGCTCCCGCTCCATCTTCCAGCTCCGCTCCAAAGCCCTTGCAGAACAACGAGAAAAGGATGGAAAAATAAAGTACAAAAATTGTGCAGAATGGGGCGCATTTTACGAAAAACAGAAGAAAACAATCAAAGAGTGTCTGTGTAAAGCATTAATGGAAAAAAGGACATAACAATATAGACAGGTAAAGTGTTTTGGACATATAAAAATTCACAGCACGTTGTTCAAAATTTTAATTCAAGAAAAAAGTGTTCATTTTCGTGTGTGACTGTTCCCTAATGAAATCATCAACGTCCGCTTTGTCTTCGTATGTAATCGTGTCCAATAAAGCTCGTGCAGATAATGTCTCAGATTTCTTAGATTATACTTTTTGATTTACACATTCACTGTCAGAGAATGATTTGTGATGACCCTCACAATAAAAATAATGAGCAATTATTATGTTCCTGAACATAATTGTAAAATAGGCGGCTCCTGGATGTTTTCAGATGTCACCATAAAAATGATTTCCCTAAAGACAGTGGGACGTTCTTTACTTGCAGAAGATTGCACTTAGCCCTCGCATCGTCCTGGGATGACACGTTATGCAAGCGGGATTAACTTTGTCATTTCTGAAAGCTTGCATGCTATTTATAAACCAGAGCTGTACCTCTGAGGCGTACATTGTTATTGCAAGGTAGTTTGACTGACGGACTTTGTATCTAGGCTGAAAGAAGACTTATAGCCAAAACCAGACTAACGCCTTATCAGCAACAATTACTGCATTACTAACAAGCTTCCCGCCAAAAATTGACGGGAATAGATTATAGTGTGCTCTTATGGCTGCATGTCCTGATGACGACAATATTTCTTATGTGGTTTTTTTCATTCTTCTCCAGTATATTTCAACGTCAATGGATTTTTGAAGTCAAAATCTTGACTTATGGTCAATGACAATTATGCACCACAAAAAAAATTCAAAGACATGTGTGTTCTTTTCATGGGTGTTCAATTCAACTTTCCCGGTACAGTACGAGCCGTGTCAGTACTTTCCCGACATTGCATCATATACGGATTACAAGGAATGCGTACTGTTTAAATAAGTGTTCCATTTATTTTTCACAGGGCAATGCGCAACGTTTCCGTCTTTTCCCGAAAGACTGTTGTCATTGTGTCATTGTTGGTTACAAATGTTTCATTACGCGAACTCTATACATTAGAATTCTTTTATTCCTGAGCTCAAAATAACACCACACCACAAGGTCTTGTTATATTTGGACAAGCACCCTAATATAACCGATGTTCTTTGTCTCTAGGTTGAACGAGGCCAAACTTCTATTATTTTTTTTTAAATGTTCCTCAGTGTGGTTATAACTAGTGCCCCTAGATCTATAGAGAGTTACGCCAACTATGTCAGAATCGACAACGAGGCTGACCGACGTAGACGCCATTTTCGGCTGGACAATACCAGGGCTAGTAGCGAGGATAAGCATCGAGTAAGACTTTTTTTTTTTTTTTAATTAATGAAAATAAATATCCTTTTCAACTTCTGATGGGTTATAATTAGGATATATATTGTTTTCAATTCAAAATAATATGAACACATGCCGATAAGAGAAAGTGGCATCACATTTGTCAAATCATTGTAAATAGGGACAATCACAATTATGCTTTTACGTTAAATAAATAAACAAAAAAACAAAAAAAAAATAAAGAAGAAACTCTGAACAAGAATAATATTAAAATGGAGGGGTGTAAAGACCTGGTGGTTGCAGTTATATAACTGACTTTAACAGATATTTAATTGACTTTCGCCTACTAAAAGTCATATGTATTGTAAGAACAGCATTAGACCTTCACATTCCCAGCCACTATCTATTAACATTGTTCGTATTAAATATTGTTTGACTATATTATGCAGTTCCTTAGGACTATTTATTCTTAACGCCTCTTCTATATTTATAAGATTATATTTATATATATTTAGATTTATAAATATATTATAAATATAATTATAATATATGTATATATATATATATATATATGTATATATATATATATATATATATATATATATATATATATATATATATATATATATATATATATTTAATAACATAAGTCTTGGGCCTGACCATGAAGGAGTCACAGGAGGAAGATGAAACTTGGCACATTTAAAGTTCATCATATTTGCACTGAATGTTTAAAGTACGCGTTTGTTTCTTCAATGGGTTTTCCCGCTACGGTGCACGGCGCAATACACCCTATTGACCGGATCTGCTGCTCAAAGGATTTGACAAAACAATGGAAAAGAAGGAGGCCAGAGCTGTGATAAAATTTCTGATGTTTCAGGGAAAAACACCTACAGAAATACGGAGGGAGATGGAACCAGTGTTTCGTGATTCGTGTCCTTCATATACTTCGGTAAAAAAACTGGTGTCAACAGTTTAATTGCGGCAGCTCAAATGTTGCTGATCTGCCAAGATCTGGTAGACCAGCCTCAGAGTGCAACGATGAAAATGCAACAAAAGTGAAGAAAATCATTGACCAGGATCGAAAAATGACAATTGTGGAGATAGCTAGTAGAATAAAACTGAATGAAAGAACAGTTTATAGAATTTTACACAAAAGACTGAACATGAGAAAAGTGTGTGCACGCTGGGTTCCGCGACTGTTGACACGTGAACAGAAGCAAACGAGGGTAAATTGCTGTCAACAGTTGCTCAAAAAGTGTCAGTCAAAAAACTTTTTGGAGACCATGGTGACAGTAGGTGAGACTCGGGTACACCATTATGACCCCGAATCCAAAATTGCCAGCATGCAATGGAAAACCCCGGACTCCCCAACACCTGTCAAGCCGAGAGCGCAGAAATCTACAGGAAAAGTGATGCTGACTGTTTTTTGGGACGCCAAAGGTGTCCTGTTGAAAGATTATCTGCCTCGTGGCAACACAGTTAATGGACAGTACTATGCAGATCTTCTCACCAAACTAAGAAAGGTTGTGATCAGGAAACGAGGGATAACGCACACTCAAAATCTTCCTTTGCTTCAAGACAACGCGCCTTCTCAAAAAGCACGGCTTGTGCAGCTAGCAGCCAACGATTTGAATATTGAAATTCTTCCACACACACCACATTATCCAGGTTTGGCTCCATCAGACTTTTTTCTATTCCCAAATCTTAAAAAACAGCTAAAAGGAAATCATTTTGACAGCGATGAAGAAGTTATACTGGCATGTGATGACTGGTTTAGTTTGGAAAATAGGGTGTTTTACTCCCAAGGTCTTTTCAAGGTCAAGCAGAGATGGCAGAAGTGTGTCAATTCAGACGGTGGCTATATTGAAAAGGAATAAACACTATACAAAATTTCAGCCCTCTGTGACATGTCCTTCATGGTCAGGCCCAAGACTTATGTCAAGCCCCTTGTATATATATAATTTTATAATTATATAATGTAAATTATATAATTTTATAATTATGTAATTGTAATATATAAAATATAAAATTATAAAAAAAATTATATAATAAAAATTATATAATGTAATGAAATTTTATATTTGTCTCTATTTTGGCTTCCTTGTATTCTATGTTTTGTTTAATCTTTTCAGTAAGTGAGTAGTCTTTGATTCGTCTATGATCTCATATTATATATATATATATATATATATATATATATATATATATATATATATATATATATATATATATATATATATATATATATATATATATATAATAAAACTATAATAAAATTGTAATTAATTTTTATTATTTTTATTATATTATTTTGAAAGGTAGTATGTTTTGCTAAGTGTTGCAATTCGTACGGAATATTTGTTGCTAAATAGTGAAATTCTAACGGAATTTAAAATTAAACGGAGAATGTGTTAAAAATTCACACTACTGATTATATTCAATAAAACGGTAAGTAAACTAGTTTTCTTCTTTTTGTTTTGTTAGTTGAAATACAAAGAATAGTACACATATGTGCTACTGTATTTGCATCTAATTTTATTTCAAATTATTAGTTAACCTAAACGAAAATGCATATTGGGACTGAAACTCGCGATTGAGTCCATTTTCCTGCTATTCGGGTACAGCCAAAAATGGCGGCCAAATTTTAGTTGGCGTAACTCTTATATGATAAAGGGGCACTAGTTATAACACTTAGTTCTTGAAGCAAAGTTTCCTGGTTAGAAATCTGGAAGGGTATAGCCGTCATTCGTATATGTCTTATTTGAATGCTAGTCATACGCTTGAATGGTTTAAGGGATGACAGTTAGCTATTTGCTTGTGTATCAGACGCGAGTGTTTTTGAAGATGAAATGTATGAGTAGTTAAAGTCCTAACGGTCACATCAACATCAACAGTGTCGAGGGAAGGACACTGGAACTCATGATTGGTTAAAGTTACAATCCATGGTTTATTTGACAATCACGTTGACAAGGACGATACGAAAATCTTGCATATATACGAAACTTCCTTCCTGATAAACATGGTAGGTAATGTTCCATCAGGTACATGGTTAATCAACATAAAGTACATCGGCATAACCTTGAAGATTCATCTTACAATAGTGAATAGTTGGTTTAACAAATGTTCTCAAATACGGTCGACCTTTCAAGGACAATCCCCTCATCGTACAACCAAGAGTATAGGATCCAATCAAATAGATATTCCCTCCTATCTAGATTGTCAATAGAATACGACTTCCAGATATCTTAATACAATCATTAACTTGATACATATATCCTAGGATGAACTTCTAACTTTTGGTTCACCTTCCATAAAAAAGCTGTTAATCGTATGACGGCAAATTCCAATATTCAATAACGTAGATCCCGTAATTTCAATCAACGAGTTTCATTATAAATATGCTCGAAACTTCCAATGCATAAATGTTCAAGTTTGATCCATTCTGGTCCCAACGCATGAGGGTACCAGCTAGAGGTCGACTTGTATAATGTATGTCAATGACTACATGAATTCAATAAAAATATTAATCAATTATATCAATACCTTACTTTGTGATACTGGGGCTATGTCTTGAGTGCAGTGAGCCAATCACCAAAGTAAAAATCAATATGCCCGAACACAGGGGCTGAAAATATCAACAGACCATACTGTCTGGTAGGGATCCTGCTTGATTCTCTCAGCAGATACGTCATCTGCCTTTGTTTGACAACAAGCGCGTTAATTTCAAAATCCCTAAAAATGTGCGTTCTCGTGCACAACAAATTTAATATACAATACGTATTACTAATATCTCAGTTGGTGCGTACACTTTTAACAAAGACAGGACCTGAGACTGTCTATGTTTGTTAAAGCCTGTTAAGGACTTAAAAAGGACGCAACAAAGGGTCATGGTCCATTGTATCCCACCTAAAAAAATGGGTACCTGACTCTGCTCCTGATTTAGGACAGGCAAAGACAGCGGGGAAGAAAACTAGTCAGCCCATCTTTTACTGAGACCTTGTATAGTGAAGTCTTCAACCCTTTTTTTTCTCCTACTGCAGTATTTGCATACTTCTTGTAATTGTATTGCACCGTGAATGAGAAATCGAACACTCATTAAATGAGAACGCAGGCATTTAAGTTTTTGTATGTGATGCATTCTCAACTCTTGTTCCACTGGTACTTGTCTTGTTCTTGTCATCAATTCCAAATTTGTGACTTTGTCATACCGCAGGGAAAGAGAGGCAGAGGTACACAAAAAAACACACTTGAGCGGATGGCACAGGACGTGAAGACTTGGCATGTGTTTGTTGAAGGCCTATGCTCCTCGGGTAGCTAAAGGGTATTGATTGATTGATGTGATGCATTGACCATTAAGTATAAGTAATGATATATTTTATTTCAAAAGTCCAGTGAAGTTAAAATGGAATAGAAATAAATAAAATGAATTACAGGAGAATTAGTCGCCGTCATCAGAAAGTGCACAAAATTACGATTTCCCCGTTTTGTTTTGGCGGGGAACTCGCTCCTTTATTAGAAATGTTCAGTATTCTACCATCGTAAATGTAAGACAATAATTGTAATTATAACCTTTATTTTACATATGATCGTGTCAAAAGCGAAAGTAAAATCAAAAGTGTGGTATACATTTTTCTTCTCCACCATTTATCCGTAGCTTCATCGTGATCACCAATGTGGACCTGATGACAAGACCCTGACACTTGCCAGTGGAACAATAGATGAGAAGAAGATGATGAAGATGGATGGGACACACATTAAAGAAACCTGTTGATAGCATTACAAGGCAGTCCGCGTTCTGGAATCCCCAAGGTAAAGAAGGTACAGGGAGACCAAGGAGAAGAGAACTGAAGACAGACATGAAAGGGATGAAGGCGACACGGACAGATTTTAAATTGATGGCACGGGACAGGAAGAATTGGTAAACTGTTGTTAAAGGCCTATGCTCCATGGGGTGCTGAAGATTGATGAACTCATGATGATGATGATAATGATGATGATGATGATGAACTCATGATGATGATGATGAACATGATGATGATGATGATGATGAACATGATGATGATGATGATGATGATGATGATGATGATGATGATGGTGAACATGATGATGATGATGATAATGATGATGAACTCATGATGATGATGATGATAATAATGAACTCATGATGATGATGATGATGATGATGATGATGATGATGAACTCATGATGACGATGATGATGATGATGATGATGATGATGATGATGATGATGATGATGATGATGATGATGAACTCATGATGATGATGATGATGATGATGAACTCATGATGATGATGATGATGATGATGATGATGATGATGATGATGATGATGAACTCATTATGATGATGATGGTGATGATGATGATGATAATGATGATGAACTCATGATGATGATGATGATGATGATGATGAACTCATGATGATGATGATGATGATGAACTCATGATGATGATGATGATGATGATGATGATGATGATGATGATGATGATGATGATGATGATGATGAACTCATGATGATGATGATGATGATGAACTCATGATGATGATTATGCTTTGATGCATTACATTTACATCCTATCCAGTGCACTTAATGAGGCTTGTTGTGCTGTCATTTTGCGTTTATTTAGGGACCCCTCAACTAATCTTCTGCTTGGCTTTTCTCTTTTCCCAGGTGATACGTGATTACTAGTAACTAATATGGCTGATTTTTAAAAAAAGTATTAAAGCTGTTTATGAAAACAGTGAATAAAGCTGTATTTCAAAGCACTTAATAAAACTGTTTTTGAAAGTAATAAATACGACTGTTTTTGCAAGCAACTAATAACGCTGTTTAGGCAAGTAACTAATAACGCTGTATTTGCAAGTAACTGAAAAAGCTGTATTTGCAAGTAACTAATAACGCTGTATTTTCAAGTAACTCAAAAAGCTGTATTTGCATACAAATAATAAAGCTCTTTCTGCAAACAATTAATGAAGCTGCCTTTGCGAGACTGCAAAAGTTCGTTCAGTTATGGCGACAATTAGAGAGGAAGGCAACCACATACTACGTGTCGTATAAGTGTGTGTTTGCACGCGCAGAGATGTCAGAATACTTATCTTAGCGAATTAAGCCTAACACAACACGGAAAACACTGGATTAAACTTTAGGCAATGGAGAGGGAAATAGAAAGCTCATACGGTGGAAGACATGACAAAACGATAAGGCAAGTATATTTATATTAACATAAAAATAAACGAAAAAAAACCCCGTTAATTTTGACTCGTGAAGGAAGAGAGGGCAAAAGGGAACTGAAGTAGCATGAAATGATTATTTGCTATGTCAATATGAAACTTCGTAGAAATCCGACTTACACAAAAGAAGACAGGAGAGAAATTAATACTTTTTATCACGAACAGTGTAGTTTTGATGTGAACAAAGGAAAAACGAGAGTTTATGAAAAACAACAGAAAAATATCAATGAAGAAATTGTTAAGAACAATATGGAAAGATAAAGTTATGAAACATTTGATATAAGAAAATTAGTGCGAAAAATAACAACAATCTATACAGAAAAGTCAAATCCGAAAAATAACCACAATCAATACAGAAGTAACCAATTTCGAAACATAACAATCTCTTAGGAGAAAACTCAGTTTGAAAAATAACGATGTCAAAAAGAAAGAAAAGTCCCAAAAAAAAAAAAATAATACTAATAAAATAATAAAAATAAAAAGAATTTCATAAACGAAAATCAAGTTAGAAAAATAACAACCATTTCATAAAAGAAAAGTAATTCCTTACAAGCAAAAATGATAGGAAGAAACTAAGTTCTTTGAAAATAAACAGCAATTTAAAAAAAAAAAAGTAAAAGTGAAATCCTATAAAGAGCTCCAATTTTAGAATTGAAACGAAAATTTTGAGATAGTGCGGCAGTGTCGGTTTTAGGTACGCGAGGTCATCTAGGAAAGCCTGAACTTGCATATATTTGTGCGCGAGGACCTAGGCAAAAGCACAGGTTGCTTAGACCTAAAACCGCTACTGTAGGGCAGCATGAATGTTTCATCTTCTTCATCGTTTATCATCATCTCCATTCATCTCCCTCTGGTGCAAAGGCCTTAAACATGAGGTCGACAACGAATCGATCTCGATCTACCGGTAGTTCCCATGGAATCGTTTGGAAGATCTTTAATATACGGCAAGGGAGGGGGGGGGGGGGGGGGGGGGGGGGGGGAAGAGAAAAGTTGGAAAATTTTGCACTAACTCTCTCAAAATGACATTTCAAAGCCAGGTGCCCTCCCCCACCCCCAGGATTAAAGGTAAAGGCAGTGTTACGTAATGTTTTTTGCACACAGGCGTATGCCCATTCTTTGTTGGAGATACAGCTGTATGCATTAACGATTTAATACGATAACACACTCTTAGTGAACGACGCAGCATTTGGTAACGATATGACGTAATTGTAACTATGTGACGTAAGCACCGTCTGCTAGTAAAGGGGAACCGTTAATTCTCTTGGCCTTTCTCAAGAATCCGTCGAAGCGGGAGGACGTTGAAAGTATATGCTCCCATGTTGTGGAGTGTTACGTCCATTTTCGCACAACCATTTATGATGCGAGACTTAACAGATTACCAGATGCCAAAATCTAACTTTGTTAGACGTACTTAGGTACGCATCTATGTATGTAATAATAACTTAAATTTATTATGCACCAAAGTGCACAAATTCGGTGCGATATATTCGTTGGTTGCCTAAGAGCGCGGATGACGTCAGAGACACGTCAGAGAGAGAAGAGACAAGATGCCGGTTTTACATGACAGACGTTGTTCTGGTCTTTGAGTCCCATATTGCGGGAATAGTTGATTGTGATTATATATATTTGCTACCTTCCAGGGCGAAGCGTTAGCCGCAGCCAAGTCTGACTCATACTCTTCAGTATCTCCTTGTGATACTCGATGTAAGTACTTTACAAGATTCTGACAGGGCTTCAGTAAGGCTTCATGACCTACTGCTAGTGTGTTCATTAATCCTTTTGCGAAGTAATATTGAAGTCGATAATTTTATGAAGTCTCAAGACAAGATGTCCAGCCAAAATTATACATAAGTATCTTCGATAAAAGATCGGATATGGAAAAGAAGTGAATAATCTTCACCTCAATACTTTGCCGTTTGCGGGTTGTTCAACGGTCATTGAGGTCAGTCAAGTTTGACATTGAAATATTATCTACATGCAGAATTCGTATTACCATGCCTGATGTTCCAGTATGTCTTCATGATAATGTCGTCTACGTTTCGTCTAATAAACTTGTTATATAAACTGTCAGTTAAGCCCTGAATTCAGCGTCCATCAATTACACCTGAATGTTGGTTTGCATATTGACATTGATTCAGTATTCTCACAGCCCATAAACGTGTCATCATTAATGTCACCATATTAGTCGGCCACCTGTAAGCCCGACCAAACTGACAGCATTCCTAGTCAGTAGCCTGATGAACTATTAGTAATAGACATAACCAATATTCACAAGAAAGAACTGTCGTATCGACGAAAGGTCAAAGCATATACAGAAGTAAACAGCGTATCAGCCGATGGCCAAAAACAAAGCTACTACATCTGGTGTGCCAGTTTCAAGGGAAGCAGCTTCAAGAACTCACGTAACAAGTCGAATATATCAAGTGTTCTTACCAGGGCAAATCTTCAATATCAAGGACACTGTTTGCTCTTTGAGAGGTCTACCTAACGGTTTTCAAGACTGACTTTCAAGCGATCCTGATCCAAGTTTGGTTGTTATCTATCAACTGTGGATTTCTTCTGGATTGTAAGGCTCATATGCAACATCCGAGATCCAAAATCGCTAGCTCTGCGAGGACTGGGAAATTTTTTCTTTGAAAAAGATAAGTGAACTGTTGTTCTGTTCACCGTTGCATGTTTTAGTTGAGCCTATTTTTAATATGTTCATAGTCATGTTATATGTTACATGTTCATTGTTTAACGTGGGCTGGTTGGGTTGGCGACTCACATAGGATATATCCCGAAGTTAACTTCTGGGCCTTCGTGAATGTTCCTTAGGTACATTTTTACAGACCTCCCTTAGTGGATGTTCCCAGCACATAGTTGCTGGAGGATTATTTTAGTCCACTGCGC
This sequence comes from Oreohelix idahoensis, assembly GCA_024509875.1. Lineage (NCBI taxonomy): Eukaryota > Metazoa > Mollusca > Gastropoda > Stylommatophora > Oreohelicidae > Oreohelix > Oreohelix idahoensis. Next base: position 277,154 of record JAMPIV010017262.1, on the reverse strand, counting down.
TGGTTCTCTGTGAACTATATTCGTTTAGCTGTGACGTTGAGTTTTTATTTTTGTTATCGTTATATTTCTTCTATCCGTACCTTGGTTTTATAATTGACTTTGTTCGTGATTGTTTTTCTCAATCTTGCTATTGTTAATTTCTATACAAACTTTATGTTTATACCTTGTGTCGTTACTTGTCTTGTTTTTATTCGCAGCTGTCATTGCATGCTTTGCAATAGTTGTCACTTTTATTTCTGCCTTATTATTTAGTTGATTTCTGCGAACGTTGTCATTTGTTCCATTATAGCTTGTCATTGTTACTGTTGTTTTATTGGTCTATATCGTGCGTAATTTATTTATATGTCTTATTACATGACTGTTAATGCATTAATAACTAAAGGATAAATAATAATTATACTATAGCATCTACTTCATCATAACATATATTTCGACTAAGTCAGTCATTGTGAGTGGGAAACATGGCCACTCTAGAGTCTTTTATGAGAATTGGAAAAGAGTTTGGCTATAAAGCAGATGCTTTACGAGAATTTGCTTTTACATAATTAGCTAAAGCAGAAGAAAAGGCAGCTAAAGCAAAACAAGAGAAAGCTGAAAAGGAAGCTAAATTAAAGCAGGAACTAGCTGAAAGGCGTCGAGAAGATAAAGAGGCGAAAGAGAAAAGAAAAGAGGCGGAAGAGAAAAGAATGCAATTTGAAATAGAGATGGAGGAGAGGAAAGCTCTGACCTTAGCTCGTGAAAAGGAAATGATGCTCCTTTACCTACAGGAATTAAAATTAAGGGGTCAAAATGCAAACAACGGTAAGTCCAATAATTTTGCACCTTCAGATGAAAATTATGGCAGTGATAAATTTAAATTGCCTAAATTTAACCCACATAGTGATGACGTGGCATGCTACCTGTCACGCTACGAAAGTGTATGTGAGTCACGTAAACTGGATAAGGCTCAATGGAGTGTTAAGCTGGTGAAATTTTTGACAGGAGAACCATTTACTATTGTAGAGACAATGGATCTCACTCTGCAAAAGAACTACGATAATGTCAGAGCTGCTCTACTAAAAAAAATATCAACTTACTGAGGAGGGGTACAGATTGCGCTTTAAATCCTTACTGCCGGAAACTGGGAAAGATTTCGCTGATTTTCTATGCAAAATACGTCTCACACTCGATAGATGGATAAAGCTGTCTAAAATAGACCATTCCTCTGATGCTCTTCGTGATTTGATGTTGCGTGATAAAGTACTGTCATCAGTTAATGCAACATTCCTCTCGTTCTTACATGAACGAAAGCCTATGAATTTTAAAGATATAGATCAAATGTGTATACAGTTCTGTACTGCACATCCTAATATGCCATATGGTCATCCTCATATTAGAGAAGAATTGCCCGTTGCTTTGGCCATGCCACACAATAATCACATTCGAAGTCGCTCTCTCAGTCACGATAGAAACTTCAGAAGGGGAGAGTATAAGAATTTCAATGGTTTCAAAGGGACACCATTTCATGGTGGTTCTCCATCTCAACAAAACTGGAGACAGTCCAATAGGCCATATAATTTCAATAATAACAATTATGGAAATTATCAAGGAAATAATTATAACAATTCTGATCGATCGCGATCTCCCTCATTTTTTAATAAGAATAACTCACCATACCGATACTACGGTCAAAGGGACAATAGTTATCACCGTAATTGGCGTTCAAACCAAAATAGTGATCACAACAGGTCAAATAATTGTAACAATTTCAGAAATGATGATCGTAATAGATCTAGAGGTAGAGACAGAAACGTAAATAATAAACAACATCGCCAGGCTAATTCTGCTCATCATGATCTTCAGGCTAATATAGATCAGAGTACAAATGTTGATGCGCATAATGCGTCCTATTGCTCTTTAGATTTCGAGCAGGCTAAACTTTGTCATGAATGCACAACATTGTTCCAGCCCGAGGCGATCACGACGTTGAGTTGCGGCCATGTCTTGCCAAGTCTCCCTGCGATGTCTACCGCCATGTCAGCATCTACACACGACGGAAGAAGGTCTCTAACGTTACACAAAGGATTTGCCAATAAAGTTCCCGTGTCTATTTTATTTGACACTGGATGTTCAACCGTAGGAATTAGACAATCCTTAGTACACCCGTCATTAGCGACAGGGAAAAGTGTTAAGTGTGTTACCTTTGGTGGTACAGTTGAGACATTCCCAACTGCGATTATAGAATTAAATACACCATTTTTTACAGGGAAAATCCATGTCTGTTTACTTCCTTCACCAATCAGTGATTTGATAATCGGTCGTATACATGGTGTTAAAGAGTGTACCCCACCACAGATTGCTACTTGGGAAAAGCAACACATACATGCTGCCTATGCAGTTACGACCATGCCAAGAGTTTTTCTCATGTACATACTGCTAACTGGCTATGTACTGCTAAGGTCCTGGAATCTAGCATTTAAAATGGTTCCGTTATTCATTATGCCAATTTTGGTACTTCGTTACATCCTTTACGACATGCTTCTGATCGTCGGTGTGCAAATCTTATCTCTTCATTACATACTATTATTAAGGAAGATTCCTCTGTTGTGCCTGACACACACACTAATATTGTCGACGCAACTGAATCTACATTCAGTCATTTTGATTGCACCTTTAATCCTACATTAACATCCGATTTCTTTACCACATTTTCGGACTTAGTTATCCGTGCAGCAGTATTTCTTGTCGGATTGTTTACTTTTCTTTCTGGGCCGGTTAGCTCAGTATCTAGCTGGTCATGTGCTTTTTATCGCACTCACTACCATACATTTCAATTACGATGCACATCCAGATTCACACATGTCTGGTTTTGTATCTTTGTTATCTTTCTAATGTCTTTCTTGTCATTACCCAGAACACAAGCTATGACATTAGTTCATCCTGTCCAATCTATACTATTACCGACTGAATTTTCTTCGTCTTATAATCTGACGTCTAAAACATCAAAAGCATATATTGGTTTCCATGAAATATCATTTTTAGGTCATCGTGTGGGCCATGGTCTCCTTCATACTGAAGATAATAATGTTTCAAAAATTCTTAATATCACTGCGCCTAAGACAAAGACACAAATTCGCAGTCTTTTGGGTTTAATTCAATTTTATGGAAGATTCATTCCCCATTTATCCACCATCACTGCGCCTTTCTCTAGTTTATTAAAGAAAGGCTCAGCTAACATGATTTGGTGGTCGAAAGAACATCAAATCACTTTGGACCATATTAAGTCACTGTTTTCATCTGCACCTGTGTTACGTTTACCAAACGCAGATTTACCTTTTGTTCTTCGCAGTGACGCTTCTAATTTTGGAATCGGCGCAGTACTGCTACAGTCCTACGCATGCACCTTACATCCAATGATGTTCTTGTCCAGGAAGCTTACACCTGCTGAACGTAATTACTCAGTTCTGGATAGAGAACTCTTGGCGTTGGTTTGGTCCATAACCAAGCTACAACGGTTTCTGTTGGGCGCACACTTCGTTGTGGAGACGGACCAACGTGCATTTACAGCACTCCAAACCAAGGATTTAAAGTCTTCGAAATCTACTCGTTATGCCATAGCATTACAGCCATATTATTTCTCCATTCGAGCGATTCCTGGTTCTGAAAATGTGTTTGCGGACGTTCTTTCACGTTGTCCTCAAGATTCTACAGAGCCACTGCGCCTTACCGAGAGTTAAGCCTCTACACCAAATCAGTTCTATGTTACCACTTGTGACACATGACTTTATCATCGTTCAATGATATTATTATGTAACATGAAACACCTTATCGATGATTAAATTGACTATGCATCGTTGCTTCAACATTAACATTTCAAGGATTTTATACATATAACATTCCGTTCCTATAGTGTGACGTGGTGAAATTAAGAAAAATGCTAGAATCGGAACTTAACAATTTCGACATAATGACATCTGCACTCCAACTTCATATTAATGCTACGCGTTGTTGACAGTCTTGCCATATAACATTATGACTTAGTAACTTTGTTGGTTACTTCATTTATAATGCCGTGAATAATTCAGGAACTTTTGAAACAATGACATAACTTAATTAGGTGTAGTATTTATTACATATATGTGTTATAAATCAATTTGATAATTAGATATCACGCTTTCATAGCGCTGTTAATTTTCACATGACATATCTTAGTTAGCAACTTCATCATTCATGCTTCATTGGCGTCGCTAAGTAATCCTACGCCCTACTAGGAGTATTGTTTGATTCGACTATTTTCTTTCATCTTTTCCTCATTCTTACATTTAAACTTTTACATGTATACTTTAATTTCCATTTTTATGTCTTCATTCATTTGGAATTTTTTCGTTAGCATTTTGTTGGATTACTATCTCCATTCATCACCTATTATCACTAGTGCTATAACATGTTCCAAATTTTAATTGATAGTTATTGTACTATTTCGTACATTCCATCTCATTTCTTTGAATTGAATTTAGTATCACATCTCTTTCACTACTATTCTTAGTTTCATACTCATATTTTAATAATATTTAGTGATTGATGTACCAGATAATTTGATTGACCTCGTCGCGATAATTTGAAAAAAAAATGATATAATTATTTTTTTTATCCGGGGTCGAGGTATACTGTTACGTCCATTTTCGCACATCCATTTATGATGCGAGACTTAACAGATTACCAGATGCCAAAATCTAACTTTGTTAGACGTACTTAGGTACGCATCTATGTATGTGATAATAACTTAAATTTATTATGCAACAAAGTGCACAAATTCGGTGCGATATATTCGTTGGTTGCCTAAGAGCGCGGATGACGTCAGAGACACGTCAGAGAGAGAAGAGACAAGATGCCGCTTTTACAAGACAGGCGTTGTTCTGGTCTTTGAGTCCCATATTGCCGGAATAGTTGATTGTGATTATATATATTTGCTACCTTCCAGGGCGAAGCGTTAGCCACAGCCAAGTCTGACTCATACTCTTCAGTATCTCCATGTGATACTCGATGTAAGTACTTTACAAGATTCTGACAGGGCTTCAGTAAGGCATCATGACCTACTGCTAGTGTGTTCAGGAATCCTTTTGCGAAGTAATATTGAAGTCGATAACTTTATGAAGTCTCAAGACAAGATGTCCAGCCAAAATTATACATAAGTATCTTTGATAAAAGATCGGATATGGAAAAGAAGTGAATAATCTTCACCTCAATACTTTGCCGTTTGCGGGTTGTCCAACGGTCATTGAGGTCAGTCAAGTTTGACATTGAAATATTATCTACATGCAGAATTCGTATTACCATGCCTGATGTTCCAGTATGTCTTCATGACGATGTCGTCTACGTTTCGTCTAATAAACTTGTTATATAAACTGTCAGTCAAGCTCTGAATTCAGCGTCCATCAATTATACCTGAATGTTGGTTTGCATATTGACATTGATTCAGTATTCTCACAGCCCATAAACTTGTCATCATTAATGTCACCATATTAGTCGGCCACCTGTAAGCCCGACCAAACTGACAGCATTCCTAGTCAGTAGCCTGATGAACTATTAGTAATAGACATAACCAATATTCACAAGAAAGAACTGTCGTATCGACGAAAGGTCAAAGCATATACAGAAGTAAACAGCGTATCAGCCGATGGCCAAAGAACATAACAAAAGTTATAAGAACACTAACTATACACTATACATCAGATCCAAACAAGAACTCAAACTACAACAGTCAGCAAACCAAAAGTATACAACATCTGGTGGTCAATGCTACTACAGGAGTCTTTCAAGTATTTCTTCACTGAATGTTTAATTGGAGATTGGTCGCCACTATGATATTTATTGGCCATGATGGTTTGCAGTTTTAACGATAAGTATTGCAACCAATTTATGAAATATTTTGATGATGCCGTAAAACTTATTATGCAGCAGTACTTCGGTCAAGTCGTGTTCGGACTGACCTCAAGTTGTAACGGTCACAGTTAAATATATATGCATGTTATGCCTTTGATACCCGACGGACTATGGACTGATAAAAATTTGCATCAAATTATTGTTTATTCCTGAAACATGGTCATTAAAGGTTTGAATCGTGGACAGGTCTTCGCTTGCAGTTTGATTTTTACTTGTTGGATTCACAAGTATTAAGGTGTAAAATTTGGGCTTAGATGATCCTGAGTACAAGAACTACGACATTCGCGTAATCAGTACGAATTGCTACTACCAGCCAGTAACATTATCTCTTAAGTCCACTAATATCTGAAACACCGAAACTACCACAGTAACACTTATTTGTAAACTCTTAACAGTCAATCACTACCCTTTAGCTCGCCAAGGAGCATAGGCCTTCAACAAACACATGCCAAGTCTTCCTGTCCTGTGCCATCCGCTCAAGTTCTTTCCATGTTTTCCTCATCATTTTCACCTCTGTTTCCAGTTTTCTTCTCCATGTGTTTTTTGGTCTACCTCTGCCTCTTTTTCCCTGTGGATTCCAGAACAAGGACTGCCTTGCAATGCTATCAACAGGTTTCCTCAATGTGTGTCCTATCCATCGCCAGCGTCTTCTTCTCAGCTCTTGTTCCACTGGCACTTGCCTGGTTCTTGTCATCAATTGCACATTTGTGACTTTGTCATACCATTTCAGTCCTTCTATTCTACGCAAGCACCCGTTTATAAAAGTCTGTAGCTTTTTGGTTGTTGTTTTTGTTGTTCTCCATGTCTCAGAGCCATACAATAGGACTGACTTCACATTTGAGTTGAAGATTCTTATTTTCGTGTTGGTCTTGATCTCCATAAGTTTCCCAATGCAATGAAAGCTCCTCTTACTTTTTGTATTCTTATTTTGATATCATTGTCTGTCCCTCCAACTTTGTATATATTACTACCAAGATATGTGTATGATTCTACATTCTTTAGCGGTGTTTCTTGAAGAAACCCTTAACAGGCAGACACTTATTTATTCGAGAAATACAATGTCGAGAAACGATTTAAAACTGTTCTTTCTACAACTGAAACTAATTTTCCACAAAATTCTGCAGACACACTTTCATAAAGGTAGATCTTTGGAGATCACAGTGTTTAAAAAAGTAGATTACCTATCAGTGTGTTAAACAAACCCCCCCCCCCCCCCCCCTACCCTTTATGTCCTCTACCAGCTTTTCAAGGGGTCTCCATGTCTTCTTTGTCTTTTTCTTGCTTATTTTTTCTCAATATGCTTTTCGTTTATTTAGTCTTCATCTATTTCCTTTACCACGAGACTACCAGAACAAGGATTGCCTTGTAATACTATCAACTAGTTTCCTCTATCCAACATCCTCATTTAATCTCCGTAAATGCTAACGAATACAAAGCCTACGGTAAGTGAAATTCGAGGACATAATAACACATCTACCTGGAGGAAAGAGAAGACAAATATTCCTGTCACAACCTGAAGTGACAGTCACGAAATAACGGTCATAAGTTTCTCACGTGACATTGCACCACCTAAATTCCTATCCTAGTTTCCGTACGCCGCACGTTCTGGGTGACACATAACAAAACACCAGATGTACTTTTCATTCTCAGAGTATGTTAACATTTTCTGACTTCTATTTACATACATAAGTGTTTTTGACTTCATATGACCTTTCCATATATGCTTTATTTTTTTTTAGTGACTGAAGAAGGTGTTTCACCGAAACGCCCATCGCACATTGAACATCTAAAAAACTAAATACATATTGTTTGATATTTAACCTGTATCCTAATGTCAGTTTTAATTATATTTCTTCTTTTAATCTATTGTGTATGCCGTAAAGAGTCGCGGGTAGGGTAGATACTGGTCTCCTACCCTGTATAAGCATTGTGGCCTTGTGTCGTGCACTTTTTAAGACGTTAGCCTTCAATGGATCTTCCTCTGGACCATCCTCTATTCTTAGTCTCTTAAATTTGTCTATGTCTTCAGTGTTGTTAATTAATCAAGATTCATTCTTCAAGCTGATCTTCTGTTTCTCAAAACGCTGTTGAATTTATACTGTTTTGACATCATCATCACCATCATCATCATTGACGTCATCATCATCATCTCCATCATCATCACCATCACCACCATCGACGTCGTCATCATCATCGACGTCATCATCATCATGGACCTCAACACCATCATCATCATCATCATCATCACAAACATCATTATCATCATCGACATCATCATCATCATCATCATCACCATCATAATCATCATCATCACCATAATCATAAATTATTGACATCATCATCACCATCGACGTCATCATCACGATCATCGTCATCATCAACATCATCGACGTCATCATCATCATTATCGTCATCGACATCATCACCATCACAATCACCATCATCACAATCATCATCATCATCACCATCACTATCATCATCCTCATTATCGACATCACCATCACCATGATCACCATCACCATCATCATCGACGTCATCATCATTAACATCATCATCACCATCCCATTCTCATCATCGACATCATCAGCAACATTACCATCATCAACGTCATCATCATCATTTCCTGTTTTGCTCCTATGGAGTGTAACGAGTTGTAAACACAATGCCTTGTTATGAGAGAAAGAAGAAGAATAAAGCCAGTCCGCGAGCTCGCTTGTAGACGAACCGGTTTTTATAATGGCGTTCTGCAGAGGAAAGGAAAGTGTGCTAACATAAAGATGGAGTCGTGTGTCGTACAAGTGAATGCAGTGACTGAAAGTGATGATAGTTATTTCGTTTTTTATAGGATAAGACCAACTTTTATTCAGTTCAAAGGAATAGTTGCTGTGAGCAGTGCTTTTGGAGAAAATTGTAAGTAAAGGCGCCAGCAAGCTGAAAACTGCTGCGTCGATTGTCTTCAAAAATTTGATCTAAATCGAAGTCGGAACCAATTACGGAAAACGTTGTATAATAGGAAAGCATAAGTTATGGAAAGTGAAAGGAGATATAGATAAAAGTCATGGATTACAGGGTTGAGAAGCATGAAGAAGAATTCTGGACCCAACTAACATAACTCAAACTCGCTCAAGTCTGCACCAAAAACGCAGTCTAATAACTGTGACACCGCATTGCTCTCTGGTACGCCCGCCCACCCTCTATAAAAGGGCAAGCAGCGGAAATTTCAAACTTCACAAACACATAGCAGATGTCAGATAGACGGACGGAGGAAGACGCGTGTGAAGGCTAAACTTTTACCATCTGTTGCCGTGCAGTTCTTCCATCATCAAACCAAGTCAATTCTGTGCTTTACATTGATTCTAGAGGGTATGTAAATTTATGAACAATTAACTGCTTTATTACAGCTTGTTTAAATAGAATTGTATCAGGACCAGGCCAGAGGACTGAACTGTATTTGAGTTGTGGATTGAAAGGAATTCGATGATTACCAACGGTAAGCAGAAATGTTAGTAGAAATTTTCAATTAAAGTTATTAACCTGGAATAAAGGACTTGGCACTCCAGAGTGTAAAAGGCGACGGTAACATCATCATCATGTATAAAAATGTATTATATTTATTCATGTATTATATCAGAATGAATTATGCAGTTAGACATTTGTCTTGTCTCGCTATTCTAGAGAACTGATTCATGTATCATTCATTTACATGCAAACATCTGAACACTATCATTCATGGACACATAGACATGTGGGCCCTATAACCAAAGGCTAGCCACTTGTCCCATATTGTCCCCATGTTGATCTGTGTCATACATCAGTGGTCTAGAATCCTAGGTCGATAGTTGCCTTCTTGAACAACACAGGAGCATGAGATATTGTCATCTAGAATTCAGCTCTTGGCCCCATCAGTGCTTGGTAGTCTAGTGCCAGACCTTCAACTGATACTGCTGTGTATACTCATAGAGGACAGTCACAGAACTTTAATATAAGTATTCTATGTGACCACATTTCTGCAACAATTGTGAAAAGTCAAAAGAATCAAAGCTTATTAACTTTGTGTAGGGATGAGAAAACAATTCTGAAACATTAGACCAGACAAGATATACTTAAGTGGTAAAGGAACATTTGGATGAAACATTTTATGCTATTCAGAAGATTCCAGAAAGGATTTCTTATTTAGTTATTATTTAATTCAATTTTAAAGCAATTTTATAATTAATTTTTATTCATTCAAATTTAATCATTTTTCATCATTCACTTTTGCACAAGGAAAAAAGATAGATGTACATAATAAATTGATTCAGTAATTGTAATCAGCTGACTTATTAATTTTATATGGTTGAACTGAGTTTTGCTGAATTTGTTTGATTATCATAGGTTAGTTACATAGCAAGGTGGCAACTTAAGCTCTATCTTTAACCTGAATACTACATGAAGTAGAGACCTTCACAGCCGTGACTCTCCTGTGATACCAGTGCTCGTCTCTGACACTGGGACCACATTCTTGTCAGACTGAATTCTTCTTCAGTTCTATTCAGTAACTACGTACTACTGAATACTACACTCATAAAAACCTTTCGCTACATGGAGCATGGTACCACTACCTTACCTGGTCCGTGTGCAGAAAGAATGCATCAAAGCATTCATGCACTCTTGCAGCAACGGTTTCTGTAGCAATTTGTTTAACATGATGCGGCTGTCAGCTGTATAGGAAACCTCATGGTGGTCGCCTTTCCCGACTTGCCTGAGGGAGCAGTTGTTCTATTCATTCTGTCTCCTCTGACGCCTCAGGGAACTACACACGGCGTTCATGTGTCTCATTAACGCTAGAAACAATACAAGCTTGCATAACGTCTGGAACAACAGAGAGAGAGAGAGAGATAGAGAGAGAGAGACAGAGACAGAGACAAAGAGAGAGAAAGAGACAGAGAGAGAGACAAAGAGAGAGAAAGAGACAGAGAGAGAGACAGAGACAAAGAGAGAGAAAGAGACAAAGAGAGAGACAAAGAGAGAGAGAGAGAGAGAGACAGAGAGAGATAGAGAGAAAGAGACAGAGAGAGATAAAGAGAGAGAGAAAGAGACAGAGAGACAGAGACAAAGAGAGAGAAAGAGACAGAGAGAGAGACAAAGAGAGAGAAAGAGACAGAGAGAGAGACAGAGACAAAGAGATAGAAAGAGACAGAGAGAGAGAGACAAAGAGAGAGAAAGAGACAGAGAGAGAGACAGAGAGAAAGAGACAGAGATAGAGAGACAAAGAGAGAGAAAGAGACAGAGTGAGAGACATAGACAAAGAGAGAGATAGAGACATAGAGAGACAGAGACAAAGAGAGAGAAAGAGACAGAGAGAGAGACAAAGAGAGAGAAAGAGAGAGAGACAGGGAGAGATAGAGAGAAAGAGACAGAGAGAGATAAAGAGAGAGAGAAAGAGACAGAGAGACAGAGAAAAAGAGAGAGAAAGAGACAGAGAGAGAGACAAAGAGAGAGAAAGAGGCAGAGACACAGAGAGAGATAGAGAGAAAGAGACAGAGAGAGATAAAGAGACAGAGAGACAGACAAAGAGAGAGAAAGAGAGAGAGAGACAAAGAGAGAGAAAGAGGCAGAGACACAGAGAGAGATAGAGAGAAAGAGACAGAGAGAGATAAAGAGACAGAGAGAGACAGACAAAGAGAGAGAAAGAGAGAGAGACAAAGAGAGAGAAAGAGACAGAGAGAGATAGAGAGAAAGAGACAGAGAGAGACAGAGAGAGACAGAGTGAAAGGAACAGAGAGAGAAAGAGAGAGAGAGACAGACAGAGAGAGACAAAGAGAAAGAAAGAGACACAGAGAGAGATAGAGACAGAGACAAAGAGAGAGAGAGAGAGAAAGAGAGAGAGTCAGAGAGACAGAGAGACAGAGAGAGACAGAGACAAAGAGAAAGAAGGAAAACTATATACTGGAACTAAACTTATTCAATGAAGATAACGAAATAAGAATATTTTCCAGCATATTTAATTATGTAAAATTACTTTATTCACAGATGCTTGTAAAGATGCGCATAATACCCTGCTCTGGTGTCCAGATCCTAAAGTTTTGAATGACCCTAGCTATTTTTAGTACCACATAATTTCTGTCATGTGCAAAAGAAGGGCCATGGGTAATTGTATTATGAATTATATATGAACAAATTAAATCCAATATACGAGTAAAAATAGAATCTTCAACTCAAATGTCGAGGCAGTACTATTTTATGGCTTTGAAATATATAGAACAAAACAAACAACAGCCAAGAATTGACAGACTTTCAAATTGGTGCTTGGTAGAATATAAGTACAGTTGACATTCAAAAATCCGGCAACCTCCGGACCTGAGGAGTGCCGGATTGTTGAAAATGCCGGATTTTTGGGTTATATATGCTGTATATATTTAACAGAAAATGACTACCTGTACAATCCTTTAAAGAAAGAAAATTAAATGTTTACGTTTTACACCACTTCTTTTATTTGCTGAATCCATAATGGGGCTATACAGCAGCAAATAAATGATAAAATGAGAAGGAATGAGCAGGAATGCCTGTTAACACGTGCAAGCAAGACCCAAACAGCTGCATCAAAACATAAACGGCTCCAGAAAACAGTGGCGCGCCAGCGAGGTAAATTAAAAAATGCGCTCCGAAATCCATTCCGGAAAACTGAAGGAACCGGATTATCGATGGCCGGATTTTTGAATGTCAACTGTATTGAAGTGGTATGGCAAAGTCACCAATGTGGAACTGAAGACAAGAACCAAACAAGCCCATGTGGGACAACAGATGAGAAGAAGGCATTGGCGATGGATAGGACAAATATTGAGGAAACCTTTTGATATCATTGTCAGGCAGTACATGTTCTGGAATCCACAGGATAAGCGAGGTGGAGAAAGATTAAAGAACACTTACTTACTTAGTCGTTCCCCTTCTACACACGGAGAAGAAATTAAATCATGAGGAGAAAAAAAAACCTAGAGCTGAACACTGGAAGACTGGCTTGATCTTCGCCCCTGTTCCTCAGTAATAGTTCAACAATGGCCACATTTTGAGATAACTGATGGTATCAGCCTTCACTCAAGGTTACTCTTGGCAGAGATATAAATAGAAGAATAACAACTGAGATTGTCTAAGTCGTCATGGACTTTAGTAGTCTCCCCCCCCCCCCCCCCCTTCTATGAAGAAATATTGACTCGTGTTTTCTGAGTCCCAAGCTGAAGGTGATTCAGCAATTATTAGTTTTGTAGCTTTACATGGTTCTGTATTTAACACACTATGAGTTATACAGCTGCCGACATATAATTCACTCAACAGTGATTAATCAAAAGATAGCTTTAAAGTTACAGATAAACAGGTTTAATATTCACAAGATTTAAAATAAATGTGATTTATTAAAAAAAATGATGATATTGATCACCATCGGATGATTGAAACTGTGGTGTACTTTGGGAAAAGATTTCAAATGTCCGTTAGTTGAGCTGTTATAGTACTTAGCTTCCAGTGTGGAGTTGGTTGGTGTCTGCTTTAGCCACTGTTGGTTCCCACAGGTGCTTCGGACTGTATTTCTTGTCAATAGTCAAATATTGAAGCAGCAGCACGTCACATGCTTACGGCCAAGGTAACTGCTTAGGTTGTCAGGTCAAGCATCTTCAAGACTCTTCTGATGCTGGTGTGTAACGTTGACTACTGGCAACTTGTACCACAGACTATAAGGAAAACAAATGCTTCTTTTGAGTATCGGATCAGTGATCTGAACATCAGGCGCACTCTGCTTTCATTCACCATTTCCATCTTCCTCAGAATATTTTACCCTCCCCGAGTGTTAAGGTTAACCTCAATGAGTCGGATGAAAGTGGTTTTGGATAGCGAAAGACAAAAATTGCTATATATATATATATATATATATATATATATATATATATATATATATATATATATATATATATATATATATATATATATATATATATATATATATATATATATACAAGGGAAGGTCAAAAAGTAATGCCTCCTATTTTTTATGTATGTAAATACTGCATCGGTGTGCAATTTGTAAATTTAGCAGGATTCCTAAAACACTCTTCTGCACTGTATAGCATTACCAACCTGTTTCAGTAACAGGTGGCACCACTGTAACAGTTTAAAAATGGCTGCCAAAGACGTTCGGTTAAAACAACGTTATGTCATAGAATTCCTCAATGCTGAAGGCAAGACCCTAATTCGCATCCACGAACGTTTGAAGAATGTTTATGGATATTCAACAGTGGATGTTAGCAATTTCCGACGTTGGGTACATCGTTGTGACGAAGCTGAAGTAGGTCAATCCTCAATGGCTGACGCAAAGCGGACTGGCCGTCCGTCTACCGCAGTGACTCCACACAACATTCATCGAGTTGATGGCATCATTCGTGGTGACCGTCGGGTAACTTTCTTCCATGTTGTCTATTAGTAAAGGCAGTGTCCAGAACATCATTAGAGACCTGGGTTATTCAAAAGTTTGTGCACGGTGAGTACCCAGAATGTTGACAGACAGACATAAAGAAACAAGGAGAACCATAGCCATCAACCTCCTGCACCGTTACGAAACTGAAGGAGAAGAGTTTTTATGGAATATTGTGACAGGTGATGAGACTTGGGTTCATTTTTTTGAACCAGAATCCAAGATGCAGTCAATGGAATGGCATCACACAACATCGCCGACAAGAAAGAAGTTCAAAAGTTCACCATCTGTAGGGAAAGTCATGGCCTCCGTGTTTTGGGATGAGAAGGGTGTGATTCTTCTCGACTTCTTGGAACAGGGAAACACGGTGAATGCAGACCGTTACATTGACACTTTGAAGAAGCTTAGAGGTCGTCTTCGGCGACTTTACCCATTAAAAGATCAGAGAACTGCACTACTGTTGCATGATAATGCCACGCCATACACCGCTAAACGCACCATTGATGCGATTGCAGAATTTGGCTGGACATTATTACCACATCCCCATTACAGTCCCGATCTTGCACCTTCTGACTTCCATCTGTTTGGACCACTGAAAGAAGATCTTCGCGGACATCACTTTGAGGACACCGAGACCCTTAAACGCGCCGTACGCCAGTGGTTTAGGAAAAAGGACACACATTTTTAACGTGCGGGGATACATGCCGTTGTGAGAAGATGGACAAAAACTGTAACAAATAACGGAGACTACATTGAGAAATATATTTTTGAAGTTCAGACTTGGGGCTACATTTCAATGTGAATGTTATCTGTTTTCTTGCCTATTGAATGAAATTAAAAATTACGAGGCATTACTTTTTGACCGTCCCTCGTATATATATATATAACATTTACTAAGGTGCTTGTATAATAAATAGGTACACCATGATTTTATCATCCAGTCCCTGCTCTCTGCGGAGTCTTGGGCCACCTCTGCTGTTGGTTCCTTGTGAGGAAACCCGCACGAAGCAGTCATGAGCTTTTGCAGTGGTGGTTCATGTGTCAAGGTATTTAAAGTGACGAGGTTGCCGTCTTATGCCACTGTACATCCAGAAGCAAATTAGACATGTCAAAATGCAAAATATGAAATGATAACACACAATACAACTTACACCGAGTTTTCCGACCGAATTAAACTCAGACTTTTTGCAGAGGAAACGTTCGCATATTGTCAGGCAACTGATTTAAGATGCCGTCTCTTCAGGTGGGTTAGTTGTCTAGCTTAGAGCACTTGGAATAGGATCCTAGAACTTAAGTCGACTTCTGTGGGGTGTCACGGGATTTTCTCCCCTTGCTCTGCAGTGATAGTCCAGCAGTGGCGAAACAGAGTATCTACTGAGGGTCTTCAAAGGTATCTACCTTTAGATAAAGATTACTCTTGGCAGAGATGTGAATTGAAGAATGGTGCTTTAATTCTAGAGAGCCTCACAGGAGTTTAAGAAATCAAGTTCTACGGCCGATAGGATCCAGGCCGTGTAAACTTTCTATCTTCCTTGACCTTCTATGAGGAGTAAGAATTTAGCTCGTTTTGATGAGCCCTCATCTGATTTAATTAGTAAAATATGACTTCAATAGCTCTGTTATATGTACTTAAAATGACTGTGACATACTGGTGCAGTTCCCTCAAAATGACTAAATCAACTATAAATTTGTATAAATACAGATATCAAATTTAATAATCAATTATAGTTAACAATGTAAATAAATGGGGGGGGGGAGGGGGGGATTATAATAGGACTATTTCTTTAAAGGTTCATCACTGGTGGTTATTTATCTGGATATGGTTTTGAAAAAAAAATCTTCTTAAAGAGTTCACTTGGCAGCTCTGAATGGGTACTTAGCTGCTAGTAAGATGTCGATTGACTTCTGCTCCAGTAGATGATTGTTCATGTAGACTGGTTCTTCTCGTCACTGGTCAAGTCTGGTTGCCGCAACACGTTCCTCAAAGTATCGTGGGTTAATTAAGAAAATGGTCCAGCGTCTGTTACGACCCGTCTGATATTGATGTCTAGCTTTTACTGAAGGTCATTTATACCACACACTTGCTTCCACAGACTAATACCACCAATTTGTGACACCGACCAAAATATCTTTTGGCATACAGACTTCTGACTCAGAGACATAGGTTCGACCATGGTTGAGATGCCTCTTACACGTGGTTTGGGGGTATTACTTTGCAATAGAATCCCTCCATGTCATAGTGTTCAGGTTCTTAGGATTCCAAGCTTTCCGTATTTATAAAGGTAGATTTTTCTTGCGGTGTAAGTCCACAAGAGGCTCAAACACATTGCGCGGTCCTTTAAAGTAGACTCCTGATTCTATTTCTTATTCTGGCTTATCTCGTCTTGACAAACTGAATTTATCAGTGCCTTAGACTCAGAATGTGCTAGATTATAAGCATCATTCGGCCCATGCGTCCATATTGCAACTATATCACAAGGTTACAATCATAAATGTTGTATTTTAACATCTTAAATGCCAAACCATTAACAATCAACTTGATACTTTTGTAGGGGTATATCCCCACTACCTCTCTGGGAAAATTCCTGCGTGACACATAAAATGTTATTTTTTTCACAAGTCACTCTCATATAAGGTATTCTATCTTCCGTTGATATTAATCATGTTTACAACTCCCCAGTTCACAGATCTATCACTGATAATAGCTTTCAAGATTGAAACTTGTCGTAACTATTGCCTACAACAAGTGAGCCCGGAAATTAGTCCAAATCCCATGAGTTATCTTCAGTGCGTGTCTATAATCTATCACCAGATTGACTTTGACACTATCAAGCAACAACCCAGACAGACAGAAAACATTACCAGTCTTAAGACAACGGACGGTGGCCATCCCAGCGTTGTTTACGTATTAATCGGGCGCTCTCATTCACTGTCTGGTAGGAAATGTGTTACGCACTCTTAAAAAAAACATTTCACGCTAAAGATCCAGGAGTCAATATGAGTTAAAACGAAAGGTAGTGATTACAGTACAAGCATGGTTGATGAAGCACAGACATGACTAGAACTGAAGGAAGCAATTGTAGCCAATATATGTCGCCCATGATCAAGTACAGAAAATAATACGTAGCTTGATAATGTCAGTGAGAAGGGGAAAGCGAGGAAAAGAGAACAGACAATTCTGTCACATAGGGTTACTCTCTTTTACTGATAGAATTCACGTCCATTCCTCTGGATTGTTCTATATTTTCATCATTATAATGTGCTACTAGCAATCTATGATTTCTCCTTGACGTGTTTTAAAGTCAGTGAAATAGGTTTATAATGCTCTAGGTTATAACGAATATTTTCGCTCACATACCAAATATTGGAGTCATGGTAGCGCAGTGGTTAGTGCACCTGGCTTCCTATCTCGGTGGTCTATGGTGATTTAAATTACAAATATTAAAGTGAACACTTCTTGTTTTCGACAAACCAACAATTACACGTATTTTAGGTCTATTTCTTTTTTTGTTGTTGCAATTCTATAACACTGTGGTCTTTTTTGTTGTTGAGTACACAAATCTACTCTAGAATCCTAGAGCAGAGACACCGACGCCTAGCTGAGCCACAATTGGATGAGGTCCAGTGCGGATTCCGAGCAAACCGAAGTACTCAAGATCTAATCTTCACACTCAGACAGCTGAGTGAAAAGGCCCTTGAGTATAAGAGTGAGATCTATCTTTGTTTCATAGATCTGGAAAAGGCGTTTGACAGGGTCCCCTGGAGCAAACTTTGGGACTGTTTGGCAAGGAATAACATTCCAGCACATCTGATTCATGCTATATAGAGCTTCTACAAGTCTTGCAGAAATTATGTGAGGACAGCAAACCATAAGTCAGAAGAGTTCAGGACTACCACTGATGTAAGACAAGGTGATATCCTGTCACCTTATCTTTTCATACTCCTCATGGACGATGTTATCAAGTCATGTAAGGAGAGAACAAGAAAGTATTCAGTGGGGTACTGGAAGATGAGACAGGTATGTATTTCAGAGCTGGCATTTGCTGATGATATTGCCCTGATTGCTAAATCAGAGGCACATCTCCAATCCAACCTGCAAGTCTGGAAGAAAGAGCTGGAGAAGAGAGGGATGGTCATAAGCAGCTCTAAAACAAAATCCATGGTGATATCACGAGAAGAAAGAAGACATCAGATTAAGCTGGGAGAACAGGTCCTGGAACAGGTCGACCACTTTAAATATCTCGGAGCTATTATAGACCGAAAGGGAGGCATCAAAGAAGAGTTGTCCACTCGAAAAGCAGCAGCTGGGAGACTTTTTCAGGCCATAAATCGAGGATTCCTCAGCAAGAGAGAAGTTGGTAAGAAAACGAAGATGGCTGTATACCGCTCCACCTATGTCCCAGTCTTGACATATGGATGCGAGTCATGGGCAATGACAACAACCCATAAAAGCAGATCCAAAACTCAGAATTGAGGTATCTGATGAAGGTGGTTGAAGTAACAAGAAGAGACATGGTCCACAACCAGACGATACGTCAAGGCCTAAAATCCCACCCCCTGCAGACCCAAGTAGAACAGTCCCAACTAAGATGGTTTGGCCATGTCTGCAGAATGGGAGAAGATCGGCTACCACGACAAGCATGGGAAACAAAGAGCCAGGGATCCAGACCCCCAGGATGACCCAGAGTCCGCTGGGAGGACAACATTAGACAATCTTTGAAGGACCGAGGACTAGAATGGAACCAGGCCAGGAGGAAGACAGCCGATAGGATAGTCTGGCGCTTTCTCTTCCAAACCTCTACACCTCACGGTAGAAGGGGAACGACTAAGTAAGTAAGTAAGTAAGTAAGTAAGAGTACGCAGTTAAAAAAATTAGGTTTTATAATGTTTAAACAATCTGTGTATAGATCCCACTAGTGTTCCGATGGTCAAGAAAATATGAGTCTAACACCATATTCCCAATATGCCTCAATGTATCGGGATCCTTTACCTTTTTTTTTAAAACTTATATTGCTTCGCGGAGGAGAAGTCCAATCAAGAGCAGCTTATCTTAGATTTCTTATGCTGGGCCAACTATAGTCAATGCGTCTGATAGTGGTTGGGGTTCATTTCCGACCCGTATCTCTCATGTAGAACATTCTACGTGACACATAAGATATTGTTATTCAAACTCCATTGCTGTTAAGTTATTTTATAATCATAGAAGGGGAGTTAAATGTTTGAGATTCTCACATGTACGTCTAGTATTTTGTAGATGCACATTTGAGCGCGTATAGGTTAATTGTATGTTCTATTATTTGCGTACGACCGTGCACCATTATTAAACGGGTATGGCGCGGTTTGTCGCGGTGATTTGTTGCTATCCGGGCAACGTACTTGAGGCAGATCCAGATATCCTCCGTCTTGTATAGACGTGAATTTTTCGTGTGCTTGTCCTTAATCTAGGAAAGACATGGTTATAAAGAAATTGTAATCATCTGGAGATGAAGATGATATTCTTGATGAGCAATACCAAGAATAGTTTTATTTCAAATATTTAGCCAGAAACGGCTCGTTTTAAGTATCTCGCCTCCGATACTTAGTCTCCTGTAATCGTTATGGCAGAGCTTCAGCTTGACCACATATGTGTGTTCCACTAACGTTCGGAGTTTATTGGATCGTAATTAAATAACTATATAGATGCTCAAGATTGTTAACATGGTCACTGTGGTAAACCTATGTAGTCTACTGGTACGTTACTGTAGAGCTTATGTTAACCTCCAAGTGGTAGCGGTTAGTGCCGTCAGTCAACGTCCATGTTGATAGTAATGATTTTGTACTTTTTCTGCCATGAATATTATGATGATGATCGTCTACATTACTGATGTCAAAGTATATCTACAATAAATCTTGTTTTGTCGTCAACTGTTCACTATGAGTCCAGCATCTATTTATCGCCAGTTTGGTCATACTGTCTTGACCCTTTAAACATTGTTACCGGGCTCCATCGTCAGCACCATAAGCCAAAGTAACGGCCCACATTAAATTCGCGTTATCAAGAAATACGTCGGCCACATGTTGTAACCCCGACAGCCCTGCCAACATCATTGTCAATGTCAATTCAGAAAAGAAAAATACATCTCTAGCAATTACTTTATAAGGTCTTGCTACTTCCGTGAGTATTTATCATGTTTACAACTCACTACTTCATAGATCTATTACTGGTAATCTTCTCCAAGATCTCACTTTCTCGTAATTAGTTATTACAAGGTCTGTGCGGAAGCGATTACGTAGCTTTCCGTGCTCCAACGTTTTGTGATTTTACTGTCCGTGTCTTAATCTTCATCAATATTGTCATCGACTGTGTTTTAGGGCACTGCATATTTGCTAACTGCTGCATTATTTCCAAATAATGTCTGTACATCTATATTGGAACATTGTGAACAACATGTTTCGTGTATCTTCCTAGACAAGAATTCGCTCAATGTAGACTCTTACTCCGTCTGGAGCGGCGATAGGTGAAAAGTCAATGTGGCAACTCCGCTTTGCACAAACAAAAGTCAATGTCGTGTCAAAACAGGTCAAACGATTAAGGTAATTAGTAAAGGAGCAACAAAAAAAATAAAATAATAAGTAAACCTTGAACTATGAAATCGCAAGCAACATGTACTTGAAGAATTAGTACGAAAGCAGTAGTGTGACCGTTTGTGGGTGTAGTCTAAGCTACACATGATCTTAGTGATGGTTAGTTCACGCTCCTGGTGTTGTGTTGAGTCAGAACTAACTATTCAGGACTTCACAGAACATTTAGTAGCACAGACGTTTCACTCATGGTACGATTTGAATGATTGTATTGGGTGCTACCAATCACAACGTATGTACAATCAAAGTGTGAATATAACGTAGACATCTGAATTCTGACAATCTTCTTTAGGTATGTCACGATCACGTACACTGTGTGGTAGACAACAAAAAACAAAACAAAAAAAAACTCGTACTGTATTCTACACTTGACAGTTATTATAGCTTTTCCAATCTACGACAATCCTGTAGGTTTCAATGGTCGCTGTTATTTCTCTCGATCATGACTGTTTATTAAGTTAGTCTGACTGTCCATCTTACTATACTTCATTACAGTTGTGTTGAAGGTGATGCTTGAAATTATCAGTTGACCGGTCGACATTGGGGAATCTTGCTTTGGTTTAAAGTGTGATACCCTGTTGATTTTAAGCTGGTACTCAACATGACTGTAGTTTTTGCAAGGCATAACGTTTAAAAATGGAATAACACGTACCTTCTATCAAGTGTGGACATCTCCGTCCGACAAAATAAATCACAATGAACTTCTGTCTAAAACAGAAATAACTTTCTTCTCACACACGATTCGTTGTGGAATCATTTCCTTGGTGTTGGGTTTTCATCTGTGTCCACAGACGCCATTGCACAAGTATTGCAAATCGACCACACCAAACTCATCAGACATAGTTTTTCCTCGACGAAGACCTGGTAGAACTGCCTACGCACATATCATTGCGCTATTTCCGTTTCTCTTCCCTCACGTGTCGAACGAAATCCATATTCGATACATCTGAATACAACTCACGTCATGTAAACTCTAGGGACTTGTCTTTTTGACTCGGGGGAGGGAACTCTTGCTCTTACTATTAACTAAATGGTATTACTTCCCTATTATTACTACCCTTCTCAACCCGGCCATATTAGATAATACAGCCGGAGTGGAGTGAAATATAACATAGAAAAATAGAACGAACGTATTTCATGACAAAGATTTGGCATGCGTTTGGTGAAGGCCTGTGCTCCTTGGTGAGCCGCAGTTAATACATGAATAAATGAATGAAATATGGAAGTTTTGGGTTGAATGACACTTTATTGCATGCACTCGTCATCTTGTCGCCTAACTCGCTGTTGCTAAGTCGCCATTGTCGCACCTTTTTAGTTTTGTAATATCTTGAAACAGGGTAGGCGTTGGGTTAATGTTACCACTATCGGTGTTTGTTTTATGACATCATATTCTAAGCCTAAACCTAACCCTAAATCCTAACTCTAAATCCTTAATCATAAACCCGCAGACAGAGCAATACCTAATAACGGAAACCTTCACCCTATTTTTTTAAAAATAATATTTTGCATCGCTTTGGCGAGGCGCGTCCCGTTCAACCTAGTCGGTTATATTAGGGCGCATGTCCTTCAGGTCTGAGTTATCACCCCTACCTGGGCCCAGATTTAAAAGAAAGAAAAATGTGGTATAACGAAAAATAATTGCGGATGACAACGCAAAATTGATCAGGGAGATGCGGAAATGGCTAATGGCCAGGGACAGGAAGCTTTGGCATAAGTTTGCTGAAGGCATGTGTTCCTTAGAGAGCTGAAGAATGATGATGATGGCTGTAAAAGCGAGTCCAGCGACTTATCGATCGCCAGTTGGGCGACAAGATGATGGCGAGCGTTCAGTAAAGTGTGATTGAATCCTTTTAATTTCCAACATCTTTGTTTTGTGAAAGAGTACAAATAAAGATTAGGAAAACGAAAATAAAAAATAAAAAATCTCCATTCTATTTTATGAAGTTGTGACGGCATTGCCTCCCCTGCTTTGCAGTAGTGGTCCAACAGTGGAATTCTTATTATTCTAGTATAGTTCTGGTTAGAGTGTGTGTAGTAAATTGACTGAGACGAACATTCAGTACATTTTAAATGATTAAATCGAAGTTAAATTTGTATAATTACAAATAATAAAATTTAATAATCACTTAAGTGTCAACAGTTTGAAAATAATTTGAATAGTTTAGAAGAAAAGTTTCATCATTGATTTATAGTAGAGACGATGGAAAAAAGTTCACTTTGGCAGCGTATATTTTTCACTTAGCTGCCATTAGCAGTTTCTGCTCCCGCTGACGGGTTTTGTGTACAATGCTTTCGATCGTCAAGGTTAAAGGGACCGCACGTTCCTAGAACGTCAAGGAGTAACGGCCAAGCTGGTCCTGCGTCTGTCTATAAGACCCTCTTATGATGGCGTCTCGCACAACGTCAGTCCACTTCTACCTTCACTTGGTTCCAGAGATAGTACTTTCTGCTGGTACCACCAATAACTATGGTCAAGAATAGAAAAGAAACGCTCTTCTGAGTATTGCGTTTTCCAACCCATGGTTATGGGTCCCTATGTTCCCTTTCCACCATCCCATTTATCTCAGAATTTACCCTCGATAAGAATTAAATTTAATCCCTCGAGATAAATTTTCTTTACATTTAAATTGAACAGCTTTAGCTTTACATTACATTTAAATGACAATACATAATACTGTTAATAATACAGATAGAGTCTGTTTACATTTACATCTCCACTGATTGAAAAGGGTTCACAATATAAATTGAATATGTTTTCATTTATTTTTACACTGATTGAAAAGTTTGAAAATTTCATTAATTTTAAAATGAATATTTTCACACAGACATTTACACTGGGTTAAAGCTTGAAAACGTACGGTACATTAATTTTAAAGTGAATATATTTATATGGACATTTACGCTGCTTGAAATTGTAAGTATTATAATTAAAATGTACATCATTTCTTTCATCTTTCCCTCCCTGCTCCATATGAACCTGGGATTACCTTTTGATTTTAGTTCTCTTTAAGAAACTAGCAATAAAGCAATCACCACCTTGTGAGATGGTGGTTCATGAGTCATCTTCCTATACGCTGAGGTTGCCAGCCTCAAATGACTTGGACATCCACGAGCGATTTTCAAATATTAAAATTAACATGGAAATATACATATATGTTAGTTCACATGTTAGTAATGAAATATATAATGTAAAATGACAACTTACGCCAATCCTGGCTCACATACGTTTTGCTCCGATGAATAAAAGACACTTGAATAGGCCTCTTACACGCGTCTGGGGTGTCGTTAATTTAATAAGTTCCCTCTATGACTTTATGAGTTTTCAGTTTCCACAGTCCTGCTTTCCTTGTTAATATTGATAGAGATTTCCTGGGCTATTTTATAAGTCCGTCCAGATTCTCCAATAAAAGGTCCAAGCTGATAAAAGGAAATTCTGAATTCTAGTCTTCACTCTAGCAAGGTCTGGTATCTTGGCAAGCAATTTTCACAGTGGAATAACACTGAAACGTGTCAGGTTATATTCCCAGTCTCCGCCGAAAAATAATTCCGTCCACTGTGTGGAAATTTCCAACTGAAGTATGGGTTATCTTGCTCTGACTCTGTTCAGAGTATGGCGCTAAGGTAATGTCGTCCATCTGCGCTTCACGTAACTCTGTTTTACTACACATAAATTTCGAGTTGTGGTGTGAGTTATCCAACTGTGGTTGTTGGTTACTCTGCTCAGACTCTTTCTTCGTAGTTTCATCCTTCTGGTTGTCTGGGGGATGGAGAACAGAGCAATCTCGGATAAACTGTCGAACATCAGGTTACAAGAAGTAGTTCAAGGAGACCTGTGTTACCAGGGCATATGAATCTTTAATGTGATGGGGCATGGTTAAATGCATTTCCTGCATGAGGTGGGTGCGATAGGGTAATGGGACAACTAGCTGACTCTTATTACCCACCCGTCTATATACCAAATCTTTCGCCCTGTAATATGCTTAATGTGGAGTATGGGTGTAATTTCCATAGAAAACTTGGAAAAGTGTGGTGGATTTGATGTTAAGAAATGTTGTTATGTACTCTTAGTGTACTGAATGAGGTCAGCTGTGAAGGTCCCTGAATATAACAAATATTATGGTAAATTTACAGGGTACCTTTCTGCTACCACCTTTATGATCTCATTCAGACTTATTCTTTGACTAAAATGTATGATGACTACGTTTGATGTCTAGGGTTATGAATATGTAATGTAATGTTGCATTAACCAACTAAACATATAAACCACTATTTTATTATCCAACACAACACAACAGTACTACGACAATCACATACAAACTACACTTTAAAAGACTATCTTTAGTAAGTCAGTGGTTGAATTTTTGGTAAACGTTAAATTTTTACAATTTATTGTCCTGATTCTAGTT
Source organism: Oreohelix idahoensis (assembly GCA_024509875.1). Taxonomy (NCBI): domain Eukaryota; kingdom Metazoa; phylum Mollusca; class Gastropoda; order Stylommatophora; family Oreohelicidae; genus Oreohelix; species Oreohelix idahoensis. The sequence continues at coordinate 251,765 of JAMPIV010017262.1, read as the reverse complement.
TGTTTTGAATCAGGACTGACAATCAAAAGTGAAATCGAAAGAAGTATTTACATCAATTACATAACATAATGGATCTTCTGTCCATAATACAAATGTTATTATAATATAAGTGTGTAGTTGTAGTTTTCTAACTTTGGTTAATACTGGTATATAATGGTAGGTTGTTGGTTAACATCATATGCCATCGTTTATTTGCTTTTTCGTTTTACACTTGTGGAATGTTTTTCCAATATTCACAGTCTTTATTTAAAAACTAGAGGTTGAGCTTCCTGGTGCCGAACAGGCACTTATCTTCGAAGGATAACACCGGTAGATCTTTTCATATGCTCGCTGGACACTCTGTTTCACTTCTTGAAAGGCAATGGCGGCCAGTATGTGCCCCGAAATATGCAAACAGTGTCAGGAATCGAACAGTTCCCACAAGCTTGGTACTACGTTAATGTCAGTACCAAAAACCCTGAAATAAGAAGGTTATGCGTCCTTCTTTATAACAAGTATACAGTAATATTCCACAATTAATTACAGGCACAGTACAAACAAACAAATAGGGTCAGCTCTTTATGACAACCTATTTCACCATTATATTTTGAGGTGACAATGTATACCAGTATTCCCCTCCCCTAATGGTTACAACGCCTCTGCAATTCGAGCAGTAATTTTTTTCCATACAATAGGATAGGTGTTATGATCCTTGATGACAATCATATATAATGTTGTAGTTCTACACCTCTCTGATAGTCTATCATATGATGGATCAATCTCTAGGCTCTGCCTAAGTCTGCCATGGACCCACTTACTTACAGTCGTATTGCAGTATCTCACATTCAAACTTTATTTTAAATAAAATGTTAATAAAATCAATCTTACCACAAATTTCAATGAAATATACACAAGCGAAGGATGACTGGCAAACAATTATGGCACACTTTAGATCTGCCCTTCTGTCCAGACTGCTTTCTATAGGTTTGAAAAGCACAAGCCTGCTCTCATCGCTCCTTGTTCATCAGAAAATTTTTCTCAAAATGGCAACGAGCAGTCTACGTTTCCGATAATATATAATGCATTGGCCAATGGGACCATGCACACATTTATTTTTGAATCAAACTTAAAAAAAAAAAAACTCTCAAACTACTATGTTTACTACTGCAAATATATTTTTAGTTTTAGGTCAACCAATCCTATCTCGCCTCCCTTTAAACTACAGCCAATCAAATTACAGGTACCTTTTAGTCCTTATTTCCCCAAATGCTTTTTTCAAAACATGCTATGAAAAAAATAAGCAGGCATGATTTTTTTCCGTCAGTTCTTCTTACAATACATAGTATTTTTGCCAATATCTTGGTTAATTATTGTACTAGTGTGTAACTAACACGATATTATTGCTCAGGAAATCCGAATATATAATTTTTATGGCCCTATGTATTAAGGTTCATAATTCCATATTTTTTTCTATGTTAGTCGTTCAAATCTAGAAACTGCCACCTGTTTACTTCTTTTTACAACTATTTTCAAACTAAAAACGAGAATCGTCCGTAGTCCGTTAGAATTACGTCATTTTTTAAATAAGAGCTAAGGATGTCTGCGTGACCACATTGACGAACATTTTTTAGTTTTAGTATCGTAATTTGAAAATCGCCCAAGGCTATGTCGCGCGAGTTGGCTTTTTTAAATCAACGCGAGACGGCGTACCCTAGGTTCTGTCTTTCCATCTCTCCCCTCCTTTTCTTTTATTCTTTCACTCTGTCGTCTTGGAAATACGACTTGAACTTGCAAAAGGGTTACATTTAATCTCAAGGACGAATTTGAAAAGACAGTATTCTCCATTCGCTATTAGGCTTATCAAAACCCGCATACTAGCTGGCGTGGGGGAAGAAGACGCTGGACTCACTTTTTATTTTCTATCTTATTTTTGACTTTATGCACTATAATATTACTTAATTTAGCTATTGTATTTAGAATATCGTCACAAAAAGCAAAGCTTGAGGATTTGATCTGCCCTTTGTGCCTGCTTCAGCTCTGAAATATTCAGGCTGTGTAAAAATGAAAACTCAGAGGCCGCTGAGGCGTGTCCTGGGTTCTATATCTTTTGTGTTGGCCTGCAGTCATCTGAGGGATCTCCAAGAAACACATATTTCCTTCCTAAAATGAGAGGGTAGACTAAATCGTCTAAAACTGCGGCATTAATTTTTCCCCGGACAAATTGGGTTGAGACATCAATTTCCGCAACCGGAAGAAGCATGGGCTTTATGCTCTTCCGGTGCCCCTATATTTCTACAGTTTCACCAGAATATTGGTGGTCCTTCACCAAAGATGGAGAAACTAAAGCCGAGTATTCGAGGCCCGGAAACACGCACCGTATTGTGTGGTAACCAACGGTTACTTGCTCGGTAATAGAATGGTAACTATGATTTTGTTTATATGCCTGGGGGTCATATTTCCCTATCGGCCTCCTGATCAAACATGCGACATTATAAGGGCGTGATTTCGGCCTCTTACAGCCCGATGTAAAATGCGTGTCAGTTTTGCATGGTTTACAATATCGTCTTCCAGTTCCCTGGGCTGAATTGCTCTGTTTCTGCCTCTGGTGATTCTGTGGTTGTTGTTGCTGTTGGTGGGCTGTTTTGTATATTGTGTTGTCCGTACTTTTTGAGTTATTATCTGTGTGATCCTTTTGTTTGGGGTGACTATCGTGTTGGCACCTTTTAGACGGATTCACTTCCGACTGGGCGCTCTGGTACTTATCAGCAAATAGTACCACCTGCTCAAGATTTTCAGTTCCATGCTCCGCCAGGAACCTTCTCATACCAGGGGTGAGCGAGATATTGAACTGCTCCACAAGAATCATCTCCTTCAACCCTTCAAAAGATTGATCGAAGATGCTGAGGGATCCCCACTTCTCAAGGTGCGTTTCTAGCCTGGTTGCAAATTGTCTAAATATTCATCTTTTTGCTTCTTATCCTCACGGAGTTTACAACGAAAAGTCACTGCGTTCAGCCTAAAACGCTGAAGCAGAGCCTTCTTCAACATGTCGTAGTTGTTCTGTTCTTCCACGGGCATCTTCAGAAATACATCATAAAAATATCCCCCCAGACTCTGGGATAGCTTCATGTTGTTTCTCTCCCTCTCCAAGCCATATGTAGCTGCTAAGGATTCAAACCTAGAGAGATTGATGTCTATTTCCTCTGAAGCCTCAGAGTAAACATCTAATTGGAAGGAAACCGCACTAGGCGCCACTGCCTGAGAGGTGGTTCCTTCATCGCTACTTTGAGAACTGCCAGACCCACTATTGTTAGAACTAGAATTCACTCTTCTTCTTTCGATCTCTAATTCCTTCAGTCTAATGGCTCTGTCGGCGTCCTTTTCGGCCTTTGCGCAGTTGGCCTGTTCCTTCCTTTCTCCTCTTTCGGCCTGTTTCGTCTTTTCTTGGAAAGCCCTCTCTTTTTCTCTTTCCGCGGCTTCGTTTTCTGCTTTAGCTTTTTTTTGCTCCGTGGCCATCCTTTTCTCTTCCCTTTCGGCCGCTTTCTCCTCGTGGAGTGCGGCTTTCTCTGCCTCCATCCTGTATTTTTCCTCTTTATCATTTTCCTTCTGTTCTTGCACCAAAGTAAGCACAAAGTCAGAAAGTTCTTTAGCTGAAAAACCTAGTTTGCGGCCTAGATTAAGGTAAAAGGCATGAAAGTTTTTTTACTCTGCCATTCGGAGCGAAAAGTCTGTTTACAAAGCTACACAAATGCACAACAGCTACTACTAGTAAAATAACAAATTTACAACACTGATTTCGCCGCACCAAGTGAACTTCATATTTCTTTAACTTTTGTTACAGAAAATTTTGCTTCTTTCAATTATTTAATTATTGTTTACACAGTTACTTTTACTGTTATATATGAATGCAATGTATGCTCAGTCTTACAATTAAACACACTCTTGACACTATCCTTTCAGTAAATCTGAAATTTATGTCAGTCAAGTCTAGGGGAATAACTAGATAAATTCTATAATCCCGGCGCGTGTCGCTCAACTGTGACTTATCACGCTTGTGTCAATCCCTAGTCGAGACCCCAATTTATCTCAGAATTTACCCACGATGAGAATTACATTTAATCCCTCGGGATAAAATTTTCTTTACATTTAAATTGAATAGCTTTAGCTTTACATTACATTTAAATGAAAAAGTTAATAATACAGATAGCGTCTGTTTACATTTACATCTCTACTGATTGAAAAGTGTTCACAATATAAATTGAACATGTTTTCATTTATGTTTACACCGATTGAAAAGTTTAAAACTTTCATTAATTTTAAAATGAATATGTTCACCTAGACGTGTTAATCCGTACCGGCCAAGCTTGGTACAAGGGAATTTTACCAACCTGCCACTCGTAATATTATTTCTGTCGCTTCTTACAAATATGAGGTGTTTATCATCTACAAGGAGTGTCAGATAACAGACAAGACACAATTTACTGAAAGTAGTGAAAGAATACTTGAAAATATAAACTATCTGCTACAAAGTGTGATAAAGTCACTCCATTTAACACCCCCCTCAAATTCCCCCATTCAAAACCTAGTAACGTACATTTTCCGCCTATAAGCACTCCTACTATATTTGAAAATCGTTGAGGACAAAGGTCACACAGTTACTAAGAATTGGACGCAATATTTGAATATTTTTCTATTACAGTTGGAAGAGGGTACCTATCCCCCAGAAACCGCATAGACACCCGCCCTATTATTTAGAGACAGGTTGTAACTATAAATAACTACAACATGTTTGAAATTTTTTTTGCCCAAGGCCATCGCTTGTCCAAGATTTGAATTAACTAATGCCAAGCGTATGATACCCACCCCCAAAAACCACAAGCTTTTTCGTTACCCATCCTAATATTTAAAACGACCATTAGACAGTTTGGCAGCCGGCCAACGCGTTGATTCGTTTTCAAAGATCGGGCGACAGAGAGAAAAAGGAGGGATTTACATGGAAAAAAAATCTAACCTAACTTGGGTATTGTGAAACTGAAACTAACAAACCAAATGTGTGCAGGGCATAGAAAGGGGCAAGAAAAACTTAGATAATTATTTCTTCGGAAATAAAGAAAAGGCTATACAAGGAAAGGGATGTTTGGAACGATAACGATCATATTTTTTATTCAATACCATATTAATCGTTATAATATGTTATCTTGCCTTAGAGTAAAAGTATGTTGTTCTGAACAAATAAATAAGAAAAAGTAAGAAGATAAAAACTAGGATAAAGAAGTAAATGAAAACATACTTGCTAGATAAAGGGCAATTGTCCGGTTAATAACACTGGCTAGTAAAAAAAAAATTTTTTTTCTTTCTCTAACATTTCTATGTTTTTCTGGTCAATTTTAATGCGCTGTTTTTAAATCTGCAAACCGTTTTTCTCTATCAGGTCGGGATCTCTAGAAATACGCAATTGAAGTTTTTTAACAACGCATGCAGTATTACAACATCATTCGTACAAGAAGTATAACAGTTATGTAGGCTTCAATTTCTTTGCAGTCGACTTTCGTCGGTGAATGGCATGTGGTACATCGCGATGAAGCATCCAACAATAATCGGCAAGCATGGTCACACTCCACCATCCTTGATAACGTGACTCTATTACGGCGATATCTTGATGGAATCGTTCTCTATGTTCATCGCAGACTTCGCCAAGGTTGTCAGGGAAAAGGTCAAGATGCGAATCGAGCAAATGGATTTTGAGGGACTTGTTACAGCCCATAATTCTGTATGCATCTATGCACTGCTTAACAATATGCACATAGTCGACAGATTTGTGATTTCCAAGAAAGTTATCGACGATCGATTTGAATGCCATCCATGAGCGAAGTTCACTACCATGTAACAAGTTCTCGAATTGTTTGTCTGCAATAACTTTCCTAATCTGAGATCCTACAAAGAAACCTTCCTTTATCTTTGCATCACTAACTTGCGGAAACTTTTCTCGAGGATAAGTGAAAGCTTTGCTCGTTTTATCTAACGCTTTTACGAAATTCTTCATGAACCCCAACTTTATATGTAATGGTGGTAAAATGATGCTGTCTATGTTAACTAATGACTCCAGTATTACATTTTTATGCCCGAGCTGCATACGATCCCTGATAGGCCACACCTTTCTTGCATAATGTTCCTGTCTGTTGCGGCTGTCCCATTCACATAGGAAGCAACAAAATTTAGTATACCCAGTCTGCATGCCCGTGAGAATTGCAATGACCTTTAGGTCTCCACAAATCCGCCATTGGTAGTCATTGTACTTTATTTTTGCCAAAAGTATAGCCATATTGTCATAAGTTTCTTTCATATGAACAGAGTAGGCGACTGGAATTGATGAAAATAAATTTCCGTTATGCAATAACACGGCTTTTAGACTAATCTTGGAAGAATCGATGAAAAGTCGCCATTCGTTGACTATGTGCTCATGACCGAGGTGCACCATTAGACCGTTTACATCTTTGCAATAGCAAATGTCATCATCCATCTCAAAGTATTGAACAAGTTCTCTGTGTCTATGACGAAATTTAGATATCGGAGTATTTGGCGCTAAAAGATTCCATTCTTTGAGTCGCGAACCGAGTAATTCCGCTTGTCCTTTGGTAAGAGCGAGATCACGTATTAGATCTGAAAGTTCTGAATGGTTAATTAAGTGAACACCATCATTCACCGGTATATAATCCGAGTCAGAATTAGTTTCTAAAGCAGGTAAACTATCACTTTCTGATGGTTCATTCACGTCCAACGGATATTGTTCTGGTGGAACTGGGATCGGACACATGATTGGATCAAGAGGCACTGGTTTCGAAACCGATTCAATATTTGGATAAACCACAGACTTTCTAGTTTTAAAAGTGAAACCATGGATATTTGTCAAGCAGAAGTAACAATCAGTAGCGTGATTTGTCGGTTCATGCCATATTACTGGCACTCCAAAAGGCATCGACTTATGCTTCGGCGATTTTCGTAACCAACCTGCCAATGTATTTGCACAAGTCGAACAAACTGCATTTGGCTTCCAAGATTTATTTGCATCATCAACTTTCGAATCGAAATAAAGTTCATATGCTTTCTTTAGTAATGGTATAAAGTTTTTCTGGTGAACACGATCGGTAAAATATCCGCATACGTAACAGAACAGATCAGCCGAATTTCTACAACTTCTAGAAGCCATATTTCGCTCAGAATTATTTCAAAATACAGTAACTATTTGAAAAATAGCGTAACATATGTCATGCATCTTTTAGCAGTATAAAAAGTAGAATTATTTTGCATTTTATTAATTTTTAATAAGTTATATAGTAAAAATGAAACGGAGCAAATAACGGTTTCCCAAAAATATATTTATTCACAAATATCTTAAGAACCCGATGTGATAGAGATAAACGGATTTCAAATTTGAAATCAGCGCAAGAAACTGACATAAGAACACTTATTCTTATGTAAGAAAGAAAAATGTTGTTTGTCAGTGCAATCACTTTCAATTTTTAAAATCACTTCAATAATAAGAACGGAGATATCGAAGAAAATAAAAATTAAAGACAGACAGACATACACAGTGGTAACCGCTCAACTTTGAAAATCTTCGGAGGTTACATTTTTTTAAACGCGTTTTTTGAAGGAAAGTCAAATTGGCTTAACTTGATTTGATTGGTTGAGGTTAGTCTAGGAAGAGAGGGGATAAAACGAACGCTTTGCTAAGCATAAGTGCCACTTGAAAAAATATTTCCTCCAAGAAGGGTTAAGAGCAGACGCAGAGCAATTAATGACCAATTGCCTTTGCGGTTTGGAAGTCGGCGATCTGAACTTGTGCCATTGATCGCTAGTTAACCTTATACTTGTGAAATATTTCATTGATTAATAATAATAATAATAAATTCTTTAAGCACCAAACACGGCGCATAAGGCAGAAACCAGTGCTCTCCAGGTTGTTCCTTGTGACGCCACTCCTCTTAGCTCTTGCACATTATTTAGGCCCAACGTTTTTCCTTCTCTTATTATTGTTCTTCTGAGTGTTTCTTTCGGTCTTCCTTTTTTCCTCTTACCCTCAGGAACCCAAGTGAGCGCCTTAAGTGGTATTCTGTTGTTTTGCATTCGTAGGACATGACCGATATATGACCATCGTCTTTTCCTTATATAGTCGGAGACATATTTCTGCCTAGAGTCTTCTCTTATTTGTCGATTAGTCTTGAATTCTTTCCAACTGATGTTCATGAGTTTTCTAAGACATTTGTTCTCGAATGTATTCAGCTTGTTCTCCAATGATTTTGTTATTTTCCAACTCTCACAGCCGTATGTTAACACTGAGATAACATTTGAATTAAACAGACGAAGCTTGGTATGTATATTCAATGATCGTAATTTCCAAATGTTAGATAATCTATTGAAGGCGCTAGCTGCCAAAGCAATTCTAGTATGAATTTCTCTTGTTGTGTCATCATCCTGAGTCATTTTACTGCCTAAATAATTGAAACTTTCAACTTTCTGTAGTTTTTGCCCGTTCAAAATGATATCATTGATTGCGGTAAGATAAACCATTTTATTGATGTATATATATATTATTATTAATATGTAGAGGCCAACCCAGATAGGGCGCCCACAAATTTCGGTTGTGCGACATTTGCCTTTGTGGAAGCTTGCGACATACCAGGAACACAGGCATGCCTAAGTAGACTTATGAAGCAAATGAAAGTACCTTGTGTTGGAAAATGGATATATATAAAATATTACGAATGTAAGACCAGGAAGCCACTGGCAGTCCTCAGCAGACCTCAGTGTTCCAATAACTTTAAAAATAAATAGGATTTCATATGAAAAGAATTAACAGATCACTAGAAAGAGAAAAAGAAAAGAGTGTATCCCAGCTGAAGATAACGAAGATTTAAAGTGACAGGGGCGTTGAAACCATGTGGGAAGAAGAAGATACCCCCTGATTATGAAGCAGTCACAATTAAAATTAGGGACTGTAGCTATTTTGGTTAGCTCTTTTATCTGATCACAACGCATGTTTAATGATGTTTAATTGATAGTTGTGGAGATACACATATGTATATAGAGTACTTAGGGAGGCCTGTTCCTCTTGTTGCAGGGTTGAGTCATAACCTGGAGCTGCAGAGTTTCGAGGCAACATGCTGGTTGCTTGAATGTTGAAGTCTTATCTGCCTCCAGAGAACACTGTAGTGAACGAGTGTGTATTTTCCAGCAAGTCATATATCTTCAAAGGAACCACAAGATAAGCCATAAGATTGCGGGCTTATGTCAATTCATTACGTTGTATTCTCCACACGCTACTATAAACTGTTTTGTGATATTATAAGACACTCAGTCCTTCCAAGTAGTGACCCTTCATAAGACAGTATTGTTTCAGCAGGGAATAAAATTCTATAACATTGTAGTAGTGACATTTATGGACAAGATGTCCTTTATATTTATTTAATGTTGTACATAAACACATTTCTTTTAAGTTTTAAACATTCCTGTCCCAAAAGATTTGAGGTACAGGAAATTAAAATTGTAAGATAATATTATAACTTTAACCCCAGTCTTGTTTATTCAATTTTCATTGAGTTAAAGTTGTGTTTATTTTCAGGCATTTATCACTACATTTGCATTACCCTAGACACGTAGCCATATAACAAACATCACACAATAGATATAAAAATATTGCACAGCGTGAGATCTGAGGGAGGTAGCGTTAGGTCCCCTGAGAACTCATCAGCACCATTTGCAACTATTAGACTCAGGGTCTTACATAGCTTGACCTCACGCTGTTGACACTTATATATTCATTTATGTACCACCAATAACCTCCCCGGTGTTAATCCACCACATATATTGGGGTCCTGTCCGGGATTTAAAATTATTTTACTAAAATTGATAACATTAATCAGTGTGGAGAATTAAATGAATTGTCATAGCCCATAGTTAATTAGAAATATTTATTAGCTATTACAGTTGGATTAATTAAATTTGGTGCAAGATAAAAGATGGCAGACTTGGCCAAATACAGATCTGCTGCAGTGCAGACTGCAAAGGAAATAGGTATGGAGGGGCAAGTTCTGATTCAGTATGTGACTTAAGAATGTGATAAGTTTATTGAAAGGGAAGATAGGAGGTTAGCAGAAGAGAAAAGATTACAGGTAGAGACAGACAAGGAAACTAAGAGATTACAATTAGAGGATGCTAGGGATCTAGGAAATTGGAGGCTGATAGGGAGGCTGAAATTAAAAGATTACAGTTAGAGGAAAAGAAATTGGAGGCTGAGGCTAAGAAGTTAGAGGCTGAGAAAGAAGAAAAACGATTGCAGATGGAAGCAGAGGACAAACGATTGCAAAGGGAGCACGAACTAAGGCTAAAAGAATTGGAATTACAAGGCCATGCTCCAGAAAATGGTTACAGCCCATCTACCTCTGATGCTAGTGCAACTCAGGGAGCATCTAGCTTGGCAATGAACTTCCATTTAGACCCCTTTGTAGAAAAAGAGGATGACATTGAGTCCTTTCTCTCTAGATTTGATAGACTAGCTACAAATTATGGTTTAGAGAGGGAAAAATGGAGTTTGAAATTATCCCAAGAGCTTAGGGGAACATCTTACGAAGTGTTCTCAAAGTTGAGCAGAGACGACCAGGAAGATAATGACATATTAAAACAGGCTCTTCTAATTAGGTACGAGAAGAATGGGGAATTTTACAGGAAGAGATTTAGAAATGCACAGCTAATGTCTGGGGAGACCTACCACCAATTCTCTGCCAGGTTGGAAACCTATTTGGAGAAATGGACTGCTCTGGGGAAAACCCAAGATCTTAAGGAAATGATCATGATTGAGCAATTGAGAGAGTCCATGGCTCCAGACCTGAGAAAGTTTCTCATGGAACAAGGTGCAGAGAGGTTGGGTGAGGTGCTCAATGTCGTTGAGAGGTATCAGGTAGCCCAGTCAGAAGTAGCTGGAGCAAAGAAGAAACAGGTAGAACATAATAAAGCCCCCTAAAACCCCAAAAAATTTGACAGTAGAGATCAAGGAAACAGAGGTAAACCCAACTATGATAGGCCAAGATTTGACCCTAGAGATAGAAACCCGCAATACAATGAAAGGAAACCCTACAGATCTGATAGTAAGTATTGTAAAATTTGCAAGCTAAATAACCATAATACAAAAGACTGTAGGAAGAAAAATAACCCTCCACATTACGCTGCATGCCTTAAAACAGGAAATATGGGACAGAAGGAAAAGCCTACTGGACAGCAGGAACCTTATCATCCCTCTGTATGTGAAGACGTAGTATGTAATAGGGCCACTGTTAAGTGCCTTTATGATACTGGATTGGATTTTGACTCAGTCGTGAGTTCTCACCTGGTGCACCCAGATCAATATACCACAGAAACAGTGGAAATACAAGGGGCAACCAAGGATGTAGCAACCATGACACTTCCCATCGCCAGAATAAGTGTAAAAACTCGCTATGTGGAAGGAGTGATTACAGCAGCAGTGATAAACGAATCAATCTACCCTCTGATATTGGGGTGTAGGTATGTCTTCTTTGGAAACCCCAAAAGACCAGTGATTATGGCAACAGTACAGACCAGATCACAAGCAAGGAAGGAGGAAGAAAACCCAATAAATACTAGTCCAGAGGAGATGAGGAAGGCACAGGTTGAAGATAGGTCACTAAAGCCGTGTTTCAAGAAACTCCAGAAATGCCATACCCCTCCAAATAAAGGAGATTTTTATATGAATAACAAGCTAATATATAGGAAGGCTGGAACTGGTTCAAATTGTCATCGACAGCTGGTACTTCCAACTTCATATAGGGAAATGGTGATGAGAAGCTCACATGTTGGATAAGACGGTGGACATGAGAAAATAGGTACCAACTGTCAAAGTGTTTCTCAAAAATTCTATTGGCCAGGCGTAGCTGCAGACGTTGCACAATTTGTGGAGGCCTGTGACAAATGCAACAAGGGAAAACCCACACGATGGGAAAATAATCAGGACCTACAAAAACACTACGGTGAAAACAGGCCTAAAAATAAGAAGAAAAATAAATATGTTAAGGTAGACACGGTGGATAGGAAAACCCCTTTTCACACACAGTCTTCACAAAAACCAAGTAGAATGGCCACTATGCATATTGAACAAAATGTGACCTCAACCCAGTCCCACCCGACGATCCCTTGGTCGGAATTTCGGGAGCTGGATGAAAATAGAAGAGAGGGAAGTCCCCTCACTTTGAAACTGAAACTGCGGGAAACCCCAGTAAGAAAAGGATTGGTAGTGGACGGTTCGTGTGTGATAGCAAAAGGGAGAAAAGTCACCACCACCACACTTCCAATTATATAAATAATGGGTCGGCCAAATAAAAATTAAAAAAGGCCCATAAAAGGTCCATTGGAAGCCTTATTGAGGACGTGGACAAATGAGAAGGCAGAAGAGACTGTAACCTCATCATATCAGTATGTAAACGAGCTGACCACTCGCTTAAAAACTGGCTGGAAACTTGCAAATGATAACCTAAGACAAACCAAGAAGAAACATGCTGCATATTACAATAAGAAAGCGAAGGATAGGGAGCTTGCTGTGGGGGAGAAGGTGCTTCTTCTTTTACCCGGCAGCAGCAACAAACTTCAGATCGGATGGCAAGGTCCATACACAGTTTTAGAAAAGGTATCTAGAACTAACTATAAGATAGATAAGAAAGGTAAAGAAAAAATCTATCACGTGAACCTCCTAAAGAAATATCAGGATAGACAAATCCAGGAAGGGGCACATTTGATGACCTTGGCTATAGCTACTGAGATAAAGAATGAACCTCTCACCTCTTATGAATACTCCCTGAAACCCTGTGAAACTCCTGCACAGGTAAAGATCAGTAAACATTTGACAAAAGGTCAGAGGGAGAAGATTTAAAAAGTTCTGGAAAATCATACAGACGTGTTAACGGACAGACCGGGGCACACAAACTTGTTGGAATATGACATGAAATTACTAGACCCAACACCCATCTGTATGAGAGCCTATACTATCCCGTTCGCAAAAGAGAAAGCTTTAAAAGAGGAGATAGATTATCTGTTACAGGAAGGAATAATTTCTCACAGTGAATCTCCGTATAGCTCCAGTGTGGTATTGTTGAGGAAACCCTCTGGGGAACATATATACTGTGCATAGATTACAGGAAACTGAATGCTGTCACATAAAGTCAGGTAGATCCATTACCTGATACTAACCAACTGTTTGCCAGACTGAATAAGCCAAATATTTTTCCAAGGTAGATCTCAGCAAGGGATATTACCAGATTCCAGTGAAGCCTGAGATTCGACCTTATCTGGCTTTTAGCACATCGGAAGGCCATTATGAGTTCAACATGTTGCCTTTTGGTTTGAAAAATGCCCCGAGTGTGTTTTTCAGAATGATGCGAAAATTGTTGGATCCCTTGAAAAACCCATGTATTACCAATTTCATGGATGATATCCTCATCGCTACGGAAACATTTGAAGAACATGTTATCTCTTTGAATATGCTATTTGATAGACTCAGAGAGGCAAACTTAACTGCTAGACCAACAAAATGTTGTATTGGATGCAAGGAATTAGAATTCTTGGGACATACTGTACATCAGGGTAGCATGACCCCTGACCCCAAGAACCTGGAGAAATTACAGAGAGCACCTAGACCACAGACTAAGAAGGATGTGCGATCCTTTGTGTCACTTTGTGGCTTTTACCAAAAGTACATTAACAATTTTAACTCTGTGTGTGCTCCTCTGACGGATTTAACTCGTAAAGGAAAACCAGATAGAATAGAATGGTTAGCAGAGTGCGAGTTGGCATATAATGAGTTAAAGGAAAAACTCACCAGTAAGCCTATATTGAAATTACCTGATTTGAGTCAGGAATTCGTGGTAAGAACGGACGCTAGTAATGTGGGATTAGGGGCCACATTGTTACAAAGGTCCTCTTCACCAGATGGGGAATTGAACCCAGTTGCTTATGCCAGCCGCAAGTTAAACAGAGCGGAACAAAACTACTCAACTATTGAAAAAGAATGTTTGGCTTTGGTCTGGGCGATCAAGCAATTCCAGATCTATCTGTATGGTAGACCATTCGTGGTGCAAAGCGATCATCACCCACACTTATTTCTGGCCCAGGCAAAACATGGTAATGCCCGTTTGTTAAGGTGGTCACTCCTCATTCAACCTTACTCGTTTACCATTGAGTATATTCCGGGTTCGCAGAACGTTGGGGCAGATTTCTTGAGTAGGCACCTACCTGCAGAAACCCATAATACTCTTAAAGCCTAGTTGAGTTCATTTGATCGGGATTGTTAAAACGAATTATAAAGCTGCATTGGGATGCAGGCGTTTAACAGGAAAGATATGTGATAAATTCACTCCGTTTAACACCCCCCGTCAAATTCCCCCATTCAAAACCTAGTAACGTTCATTTTCCGCCTATAAGCACTGCTACTATATTTGAAAATCGTTGAGGACAAAGGTCACACTATTATTAAGAATTGGACGCAATATTTGAATATTTTTCTATTACAGTTGGAAGAGGGTACCTATCCCCCAGAAACCGCATAGACACCCGCCCTATTATTTAGAGACAGGTTGTAACTATAAATAACTACAACATGTTTGAAATTTTTTTTGCCCAAGGCCATCGCTTGTCCAAGAGTTGAATTAACTAATGCCAAGCGTATGATACCCACCCCCAAAAACCACAAGCTTTTTCGCTACCCGTCCTAATATTTAAAACGACCATTAGACAGTTTGGCAGCCGACCAACGCGTTGTTTCTTTTTCAAAGAACGGGCGAGAGAGAGAGAGAAAAAGGGGGGATTTACATGGAAAAAAAATCTAACCTAACTTGGGTATTGTGAAACTGAAACTAACAAACCAAATGTGTGCAGGGCAGAGAAAGGGGCAAGAAAAACTTAGATAATTATTTCTTCGGAAATAAAGAAAAGGCTATACAAGGAAAGGGATGTTTGGAACGATAACGATCATATTTTTTATTCAATACCATATTAATCCTTATAATATGTTATCTTGCCTTAGAGTAAAAGTATGTTGTTCTGAACAAATAAATAAGAAAAAGTAAGAAGATAAAAACTAGGATAAAGAAGTAAATGAAAACATACTGGCTAAATAAAGGACAACTGTCCAGTTAATAATCACTTTCAATTTTTAAAATCACTTCAATAATAACGGAGATATTGAAGAAAATAAAAATTGAAGAAAGACAAAAATACACAGTCGTAACCGCTCAACTTTGAAAATCTTCGGAGGTTACATTTTTTTAAACGCGTTGTTTGAAGGAAAGTCAAATTGGCTTAACTTGATTTGATTGGTTGAGGTTAGTCTAGGAAGAGAGGGGATAAAACGAACGCTTTGCTAAGCATAAGTGCCACTTGAAAAAATATTTCCTCCAAGAAGGGTTAAGAGCAGACGCAGAGCAATTAATGACCAATTGCCTTTGCGGTTTGGATATCGGCGATCTGAACTTGTGCTATTGATCGCTAGTTAACCTTATACTTGTGAAATATTTCATTGATTGCGGTAAGATAAACCATTTTATTGATGTATATATATATTATTATTAATATGTAGAGGCCAACCCAGATAGGGCGCCCACAAATTTCGGTTGTGCGACATTTGCCTTTGTGGAAGCTTGCGACATACCAGGAACACAGGCATGCCTAAGTAGACTTATGAAGCAAATGAAAGTACCTTGTGTTGGAAAATGGATATATAAAATATTACGACTGTAAGACCAGGAAGCCACTGGCAGTCCTCAGCAGACCTCAGTGTTCCAATAACTTTAAAAATAAATAGGATTTCATATGAAAAGAATTAACAGATCACTAGAAAGAGAAAAAGAAAAGAGTGTATCCCAGCTGAAGATAACGAAGATTTAAAGTGACAGGGGCGTTGAAACCATGTGGGAAGAAGAAGATACCCCCTGATTATGGAGCAGTCACAATTAAAATTAGGGACTGTAGCTATTTTGGTTAGCTCTTTTATGTGATCACAACGCATGTTTAATGATGTTTAATTGATAGTTGTGGAGATACACATATGTATATAGAGTACTTAGGGAGGCCTGTTCCTCTTGTTGCAGGGTTGAGTCATATATTACCCAGTGAGCCATAACCTGGAGCTGCAGAGTTTCGAGGCAACATGCTGGTTGCTTGAATGTTGAAGTCTTATCTGCCTCCAGAGAACACTGTAGTGAACGAGTGTGTATTTTCCAGCAAGTCATATATCTTCAAAGGAACCACAAGATAAGCCATAAGATTGCGGGCTTATGTCAATTCATTACGTTGTATTCTCCACACGCTACTATAAACTGTTTTGTGATATTATAAGACACTCAGTCCTTCCAAGTAGTGACCCTTCATAAGACAGTATTGTTTCAGCAGGGAATAAAATTCTATAACATTGTAGTAGTGACATTTATGGACAAGATGTCCTTTATATTTATTTAATGTTGTACATAAATACATTTCTTTTAAGTTTTAAACATTCCTGTCCCAAAAGATTTGAGGTACAGGAAATTAAAATTGTAAGATAATATTATAACTTTAACCCCAGTCTTGTTTATTCAATTTTCATTGAGTTAAAGTTGTGTTTATTTTCAGGCATTTATCACTACATTTGCATTACCCTAGACACGTAGCCATATAACAAACATCACACAATAGATATAAAAATATTGACAGCGTGAGATCTGAGGGAGGTAGCGTTAGGTCCCCTGAGAACTCATCAACAACTTTTGCAACTAGTAGACTCAGGGTCTTACATAGCTTGACCTCACGCTGTTGACACTTATATATTCATTTACTTACTTACTTACTTAGTCGTTCCCCTTCTACCGTGAGGTGTAGAGGTTTGGAAGAGAGAGCGCCAGACTATCCTATCGGCTGTCTTCCTCCTGGCCTGGTTCCATTCTGGTCCTCGGTCCATCAAAGATTGTCTAATGTTGTCTTCCCAGCGGACTCTGGGTGGTCCTCGGGGTCTGGATCCTTGGCTCTTTGTTTCTCATGCTTGTCGTGGTATCCGATCTACTCCCATTCTGCAGACATGGCCAAACCATCTTAATTGGGACTGTTCTACTTGGGTCTGCAGGGGGTAGGATTTAAGGCCTTGACGTATCGTCTGGTTGCGTACCATGTCTCTTCTTGTTACTTTAACCACCTTCCTCAGATACCTAATTTCTGAGTTTTGGATCTGGCTTTTATGGGTTGTAGTCATTGCCCATGACTCGCATCCATATGTCAAGACTGGGACATAGGTGGAGCGGTATACAGCCATCTTCGTTTTCTTACCAACCTCTCTTTTGCTGAGGAATCCTCGATTTATGGCCTGAAAAAGTCTCCCAGCTGTTGCTTTTCGAGTGGCCAACTCTTCTTTGATGCCTCCCTTTCGGTCTATAATAGCTCCGAGGTATTTAAAGTGGTCGACCTGCTCCAGGACCTGTTCTCCCAGCTTAATCTGATGTCTTCTTTCTTCTCGTGATATCACCATGGATTTTGTTTTAGAGCTGCTTATGACCATCCCTCTCTTCTCCAGCTCTTTCTTCCAGACTTGCAGGTTGGATTGGAGATGTGCCTCTGATTTAGCAATCAGGGCAACATCATCAGCAAATGCCAGCTCCGAAATATAGACCTGTCTCATCTTCCAGTACCCCACTGAATACTTTCTTGTTCTCTCCTTACATGCCTTGATGACATTGTCCATAAGGAGTATGAAGAGGTAAGGTGATAGGATATCACCTTGTCTTACACCAGTGGTGGTCCTGAACTCTTCTGACTTATGGTTTGCTGTCCTCACATAATTTCTGCAAGACTTGTAGAAGCTCTATAATGAAAAAATAGATATATTCATTTACTTACCATTAACAACCTCCCCGGTGTTAATCCACCACACAAAGTATAGAAAGAAAGAAAGTGCGACAATTGATAGCACGCAATAAAATCAGTACCACAATTGCACTGATTACTGCCGGAGTGAAACAGATTTCGCCCCATTCTGTCACAGAAGTGCAGTGCATACGTTGTCTTCTCACAATATTCCTACCTAATCATATGTTTAGTGCAAACTTCTAAATCAGATCTATATACATATTGTTTAAACATTATAAAAATCTAATTTGTTAACAGCGTACTCAGTAATACATTTATTTTCAAGTAAAACGTACTTTTAGAGAAATGCAAAAAAATACATACAGTTTTATAGAATTGCAAAAAAGATGACTTAGTTTTTGATATTATATTTCTACACGAGCTTAAAAGATGACCTATGTCACGCGTAATTGTTGGTTTGTTGAAAACAAGAAGTGTTCGCTGTAATATTTGTAATTTAAATCACTATATTGACTAAAAGTTCAGTACGGACAAGTAAACACCGAACACATGTGATAATGGTGGAAAAAGTAAATCTGGGATGAGAAACTAACACGCCTGGACAAATATAGGATATTGTCTTAAGTTTAAGTGATTTAAATTTCATGATAGCAACCACTTTAAAAAAGTCTTGTTTGCACGTTTGGGAAGTCGCAGAATGGCGTTGAGGAAAAAAGGCATCCCGTGATGGACCATGGCCTATTTAGCTGATCGTCAACTCCGAGTACAAAACACTTACAGGCAATAATTAACATGTACTTGCAATCTGTCTTTCTACGCTTGTTATGTTCGGAGCAATGACCATGCCCTATTGTTCTGGAAGCGCAATATGGTTTTGGCAAAATGATGTAATTGCAATACAGCTATATCATCATCATCATCAGCATCACCATTATTAACTTTCTTTGCATTCCCTATGAAGAGAGAGAGAGATTCAGAGAGAGACGTAGAGAGAGAAACATAGAGACAGAGAGAGACAGACATAGAGAGACAGAGAGAGACAGAGAGACAGAGAGAGACAGAGAGAGACAGAGAGAGAGACAGTGACAGAGACACAGAGAGAGAGACAGAGAGAGACAGAGTGACAGACAGACAGACACATAAACAGAGAGAGACAGATCACCAGAGACAGAAAGAGAGACAGAGAGAGAAACAGATCACCAGAGACAGAAAGAGAGACAGAGAGAGAGACAGATCACCAGAGACAGAAAGAGAGACAGAGAGAGAGACAGATCACCAGAGACAGAAAGAGAGACAGAGAGAGAGATCACCAGAGACAGAAAGAGAGACAGAGAGAGAGACAGATCACCAGAGACAGAAAGAGAGACAGAGAGAGAGACAGACAGACAGACAGACAGAGAGAGAGCAGCTGGTCCCCTTACAGGAAGTCTGCACTAAACATTCACATGCACGCGCAGCAGTGGTATCTGCAGTAATTTGTTTTAGATGATGCACAAATTCATGCACAACCTCACAACAGTCGACTTCTACGAGATGCCAGATGGAGCAGTAGGTATATTCTTTCTGCGTCTCACCAGAGACACCCCTGGTACCACAAGGTATATTCTTTCTGTGTCGCACCAGAGACACCACTGGTACCACAAGGTCAGTACAACTATATAACTATTGTTAAATATGACACAAGATTGTAAGGTACAATTTGATGAAGTAACAACGACTCAGGTAACTTACGTTTCCACCATTATGATCTTTGTCCGGGGGCAACATACACACACAAAGTACGCAGATAGGTGATGGCAGACGACAGAAATGAGCACACACAAAAAGAAATGTGGCATTGAAATATGTGAAAATATTTTCTTAGAAATGGCAATAGAATGAAAAATGAATCCAGAAAAGAAATTGAATGAATGAGTAACTAAAAGGTTGACAATGACTTAATAAAAAATATTTACAATAATTAACGTAGCTTATCTAAAAATTCTACAATAAAATTCATAATAGTAATTAAAATTTTTTTAAGCATTTAAAAGCAAACCGTGCTAACAAACTGATTCCCTGTTGAGACTCCATTTGCACAAATCTAAAGAAATATAGGAGCAATTTAACACTTTGGACTTCAAAAACGGAGACGTTCGGCCGTGAAATGCCAGGATGAGTTTCAAGCGAATTCGAGAGTAGAATCGGCTTATATAAGGGAAATAACTTTCAAAAAGTAGAGCTGCTTAAAAAAGGCAGTGGACGACTGCCTGGATGAAATTATCCTCCATTAACATTAACCACAGGAGCCGCGCTGGTGTAATGGTTACAACGTTGTACTGGCGACCAGGTTTTCAAGGTTCAAGACCGGGCTTCAGCGTTTGAAGGAATGTTTACGACCGGGAATTTGACTGAATAACCTGAACGGCTCCTGCACATAAACGCCATGTGGATGGCAAGGAGCGAAGCTCCTGACCGGGTTGGAAGGAAAGTCCACTGACCCCCCAGCCTCGCAATGACATGTCATTGGGCCAAAAGGACTGGAAAGCTCGAGTGCCGCTGGTTAGAAAAAAAAAAAAATAATTAATAGAGTGTAATTTGACTGAATATTTAGCAGAACTGGTTGACAATTATTTTGGAGATAAATTTAAGGGTATCTTAAAATTTTTTTGCCTTTGTAAGCTGTGTTTTGAATTTATTTACTTTAAAATTTCATCTGTTCTTTCTTCGCGTGCGAGCTATATAAACTTGATCACGATCAAAGACTGGCCGTAGTGGGCATTCCAAATTTAAAAGCTCAATTATGACGTAAAATGTATCATTTGCGTAGTCAATTACCATCGAGTCAATCATCAAAATAAAGGAAGAAACAGAGCAGAAGAGAAAGTGACATGTTAAAGAAATCGCACAACATTTTACTTTCCCGTCATTACTTACATCCGCTAACATATGTGACCGCGTCATCGGTACCACAATTCTACTGTGTGGTAGTCTGCCTTGGTAGATAGCAATGTCAATATTACCTGAAATTGCTCAGGGCACCACTTTGTATAATAATGTGGTCGCCTGCAATAACAGGTGGTTACCTCACTCGGCCACTGTATGCCCAGGTTCTTTGCCTCAGTAGCTAGCGATGACATGATGATGAATGATTACAACACTCACACACAGCGAGCGACGACCTAACGCCAAGCAGATCTTCTATATAACTAGAGAACGCCACAGTCAACGGGAATAATGTTTATTTACAATGTGTGGACCACTGCTGTTACCTGGACCTCCAACAATCTTGGTTCGCCACCCTTCCTTTTTCAACACTCGCTCAGCATTGAAAATTTACATTCAATATTATAATATCTAACCACCTATGGTTGTTCAGATGTTATTACTATCTATCTCCTTTCTTCTTTCTAAACAAGTCCTTGTCTATTGATATATGTCGCTCTGGGTTCAGGTTATCGATGTGATACCGGACTCCTCCGGGGTTGTTCCTTTCTCTTTTTATAGATGGCCACTATCTTAGACGAGGAATAGGACTACTGTATAGATGTAAATAATTTCACTCTACGTACCCTTTTTCTTCTGAATGGAACCTAACTCGCTCCATCGTTCTTCCGTCCTAGTCAAGAGTTTATAATGCCAATATGTTGGGTTAATTACCACCCAATCTTGTCTCCTTGTTTATGAATTTTCAAAACACATTCTACTTGACTATTGCCTTCAACATGGCTACCCTCGTCTCTCTAGCGTATCTGTGACCTGCACTGCCTAACTCACGCTTCTGACTATCGCTGAAAAGCGTGCCTACCCGGATTTCTGTTCACCTCTTTTTAATTCTCAGTCTCATGCACATTCTTATTTGCGCATCCCCTTTTTCTACTCTATCTAGACTTTCCTATATCTGATTCTCATTATTCGTTTCCTTATCTGCCACACATACAACAATTATTGCGTGTTAAAACAATCCGCCCTGTCTTTAGTTTTAGCAGAATTTAAAGAAAAACAATTAAAAGTGATTGGATTGTGCGTTTATTATAAAACTTACTGATTAAACATCTCCGCTATTTCTTGACGAGTTACTTGCAAAGAGCTCTGTGAAATCTGAATTTAAACTGTATTAATGTGGCACGAGTATAACGAGTGTTTAATTATAACTTTCACTCAAAGCACACTACAGTGCGCTTCGTTTCTGTATTTTCCAGAAATCCTAGCGCGAATGTTACTTATCTTTCAGACAGACGTACCAAGCAAACTCTAAATGGGACGATGGTGTCTATAATTAATTTACCTGTCTTAACGATCGCGCGAGTACAAAAAGGTGAACGACAAAAAAAAAAAAAAAAAAAAAGATCCTATAGTCATCACTTTTACCCATCAGCTTACTCTCTAGCCTTTCTCCCCTATATAAAAATTATAGATCTACTTCTCAAGGAACCTTAGCGTGATCAGTAAGTTGTAGATATAATAATCCAATTAAAATTCTCACAGTTTTTTTCAGTAGAGAATGATTTATTCTGTGGATCTATTTATTTTGGCCGACTTATGACTCTTTTTGCGTGTTTCCACTCCCCCCTCTTCCCCCTAAAGTGATATCAACTCAAATGCACGTCAGTAGTGCAGGTAGATGAAACTTCAGTTGTTAAATTAAAAAAAATTTCCTACTCGATTTTTTTTCTACCTTATCCTAGTAGGTTAAAAGTCATATCACAAATATCTACGCTACAAGATGCTAATGAAATATGGCATGAGTAAGAGTGAACACGGCTCTATTGCGCACTGTCCTACGTGGCTGCTCGGCCACTGCCTACTACTGCGAGCATTAACATCGCCCGGCGCACAGTGAAAAAAACGACGTTTATTTATTTATTTGTTTCAATCATGATCTCTCGCCGAACCCCTAGTAACCTCTCTCGGAACCCCTAGTAACCTCTCTCGGAACCCCTAGGGTTCCGTGGAACCCCGGTTGAGAAACCCTGCTCTAGCATGTGTTCAATCAGGTCACGCTAAACTTGTCTATCCTGTACCATTAGTTAAGCTTATTCAGTTCAACCAATTCAATACCCATCAGCTCCCAAATAAGCAAAGGCCTTCAAAAAACACATGCCAAGACCAATTATCTAGTGCCATAAGCTCAAGGTCTTTCATATTTTTAATTTCTGTGTTTTTTCGGTCTACTTCTACTTTTCCATCACCTTGGGGATTGCAGAAAAAAAAAAAACAATGCTTTATTCAGGGTGTGTGGAATCCATCTCCATCGTCTTCTTCTCATTTCTATGTAGGTTGTCATGTCATCATTATCTTTTTAAAGGTGCGTGCCCAACCACGATCTCCATATTTTTATGTCTTCATCTATTTGTATTGCCCTGTTGATTCTAGAGCAAGAACTGTATTGTAATGCTATCAGCAGGTCTTCCCGGTGTGTGATCTACCTTCCCTATTCAACGCAAACGATTCTTTTCTTCATCTATTGTACTTCCCATGAGTTCCACATTGGTAATCCATTTATAACCATATTTAATTCTCTTATTCTGAGCAGTCACTCATTTATTAAAACCTGAATACGTCGTGGTTCTCTCTTTTTGTTTTTTTTCTCCGTCGATCAATCAATCAATCAATCTCCTTTAGCTCCCCAAGGAACATAGGCCTTCAACAAACACATGCCAAATCCTCCTGTCACGTGCCATCAGCTCATGTTCTTTCGAAGTTTTCCTAATCATTGTCACTTCCGTCTCCAGTTCTCTTCTCTGTGTTTTTTAGGTTTACATCTGCCTCTCTTTCCCTGGGATTCCTTATAAAGCATGACGCCCACAACTTTAGCTCGTCCACTTGCAGGAAGCCTGAAGCAAAGCACACTCTGAGGCAGTGCTGGTTTCTGTAATAATTTCTTTTCTATGATAAGCTTGCTAGCCCCATGCCCATTCTCAAATCAGTTACCTTGTACGACATGTCTGAGGTAGAAACTGTCCCGTTCTTTATTTTTCTTCTGAGAGATCCTCGGGAAATACAACCAGTAGAGAGACAAAGCATCTTAAGAGAACTCTGTACCACACTGGAGTACTTATATCAGTGGGTTATGTAAATTAACCTTCATGAGAAGCTCTGCATTGAATGCCTCGACATCTTATCAAGAATCAGTAATCAGTTTAAAAAAAGAAACATAAACTACTAACATCTAAACAGCTACCTCTCAAATTCAAACTGAGAATAATAAAATGCTATATATATTCTTTTTTATTGTATTGTGTAGAAACATTGACAACGAATAAGCAATTAGAGGAAATAGTTGTGCCTTTGTGATGTTTGTACGAATGGGGCACGTCTCATGGAAAAAGAGTACAACAATCAAAGAGGTCCTAGAAAAACTAGTAATGAAAAGAGAATTAATGAAGATCAAAATTAAACAGCTAAACTATTTTGATCATGTAAAAGACATAACACGAAGACCATAATAGAAGGCAGGGTTGATGGCAAACATGCAAGGGGAAGACCGCGCTATAAGTGGAAATATACCATCAAGAGATGGACAGGAAAGAGTTTATCAAAGTGCACTATCAAGATGAGAGATCCATCGCAGCCGACCTTCAATGTGGAGATGGTAGCTGATGATGATTAGACGACATTTAATCATTTACGGACAAAATAATGTCTACATCAGAACACCAAATTTTGTACTTTACTTATGTTTCTAAGACTCAATGCGTATTTTGAATGTAACATTTTACAAAAACGTGAAAACTACTCATTTACTTATGAAATTACTTAAACTTGACCTACTTGGCATTGATACATGCTTTATTAAAGCATTATCATAGAAGTACATGTGATCGATCATATATAGGCCACTGGGCATTGAAAGTGATAATTGTATTAATCCTATATGAACATGGTACACGGATAGACAATAATATTAACACACAGAAAGAACCAGAAGAAAAATGTGTCCAGTTGTTCATGCGGGATTTCGCAAATATTCAGTCTGTATGTTAAATTCTGATGTTGTCTACTTGCTTGCTGCCTACAATTCTTGGCATTATTAACGTCATCAGGATTTTCATGGAATCTGTCTTCAGTTGCTGTTAGAAAGTTAGAAGACCTGAGACTTGTCATCGTCCTTGACTCCTTGTTCTTAGCATTGCCTTGTGACGTTGTGCTGTTTTCCTCTTTATTTCTGAAAGTCGTAACTTTCTTCAGCTCTGAAATCTCAGGATCTACGGTGTTTTTAGGTGCGAATGGTTTTTCTTTGGTGTCAAAATTGTATCTATCAAATTTGTCTCGGTTTCGTTTTTCTTGATCTCGATTGTATCTATTCAAGACAAACGCTGTTGCTGCAGCAGAGAATTCGATAATGCACAGAACAGCCAGAATGAGGGAAACAAATCTTGGAGGTTGGTTCATACTTCTTGGAACGAGATCGATAATAAAATTGATGAAGACTGCCATAGAGACAAACATGGATACGATAAAAGAAACCTTCTCTCCAGATTTAGCAGGGAAGCAAAAAACCAAAAGTGACATTACAGAAACTGCAATGACAGGGAAGATAATAGTCGCCATGTAGAATGTGCTTCGTCGTCTCATAAAAAACCAGCACTCGGTGTAATTCACGGTTCCCTGTTTGAAAAAAAAAAGTTTATCAAAAATCTGGCATTAGAACAAGAATTGTGCATTTAAAAGAAAAAGAATTATATTTGAACTCATTAATAAAACGAACATCTGCGTTGTGCAATGGCATTACCACACAGGCAAATGACATCAGCAAATAACTCCCAGATTCTACAAATCAGTGATTCTTCAGATTTTTACGACCACAGCCCAAGTTTAATACTTGATGAAGCTGGTGACTTTGTCGCAAAATTACCAAAATAAACATTAATTATAGCAATTCAGCCAAAGGCATACAGATTAAATCTTTCAGTCAGAATTACGTAACTGACGCGACACATTGCAATGTTTCGCACGACCCAATTTTGGATGGTGACTCATTGGCTAAGAATCACTGCTCCAGATCAACCAATAACATTAATATTTATTAAATGGATAGACTATCAGTAAATGAAAGTAAAGTAAAACACATTGCCAGAGTATACGAACAGGGCAAGAGATAAAACGAGTAACATATCATAATGTACCATACAGTCACGAGAAAACTGAAGCAACCTATAAGATTATGCCATACAGGCAATAACAAACGAACTAAATCTTTATTTTGTGAGGTTAAAGAGACAACAGGAGTGACCTATCAGAGTGTACCATCAAGGCATTAAGAGCGACATGAGAGTGTGCTATACAGGCAAGAACGAACGAACGAAATCTTATTGTTTCAGGGTAAAGAGACATGAGGAGCAACCTATCAGAGTGATCAGCAAAACAAGAGACAAGAGAAGCAACTTATCATAGTGTACCATCAAGGCAAGAGACAACAGCAGCAACATATTAGAGTGTGCCATACAGACAAGAACGATATTAGAGTGTGCCATACAGACACGAACGAACGATGTTAGAGTGTGCCATACAGACAAGAACGAACGATATTAGAGTGTGCCATACAGACAAGAACGAACGATATTAGAGTGTGCCATACAGACAAGAACGAACGATATCAGAGTAAAGAGACAAGTGCAGCAACCTAAGAGATTATGCTTTCAAAGCAAGAGACAACGGCATCAACATATCAGCGTGTACCATACAGGCAAGAACGAATGAATGCATTAAATCTTAATTTTATCAATTTAAAGAGTCAAGAGGAGCAATCTATCAGAATGTACCATCAATGCAAGAGACACTAAGAGCAACCTATCAGAGTTTACCATCAAGGCAATAGACAACAGAAGCAACCTATCAGAGTTTACCATCAAAGCAAGAGACAACAGAAGCAACCTATCAGAGTTTACCATCAAGGCAAGAGACATCAAGAGCAACCTATCAGAGTTTTACTATCAAGGCAAGAGACAACAGAAGTAACATATCAGAGTGCACCATGAAGGCAGAAGACAACATGAGCTACAAGGCAAGAGACAGACCCTGTTATCTATTTGTTCTTGATCCTTAATCGACCCACAGACAATACACAAATAAATAAAATAAGGAATGGATTATAGACGCACAACAAATTGACATAATCTATTTTATTGACCTGGTTACGTTCATTAATGGATGGAGGATGGGGCCAATGAGCATTAATATTTGGATGATGATTGGTGAGTGTTAGTGGTAAGTAACCACTCTCTTACAGGCTCAATCTATTCATTTACTTTCATAACACTGCATAATCGTATCTAAAACCAGCTTTAACCATGTAGGAACCTGGGAATGTAAGTAGAAACGGCTCATCTGCTGCATACGGCTTGGGATACTTTGTAGCAGTATTTCCTTATGTAAAACTGAATGACAGTATGTGCTTTTATTTCCTCAAAAGTTTAATCGACCCCCAAAGAACCCTCGGGGGTTTATCGATCCCTTGGGCGCAGGTTTCTCGACCCCTGGAGGTCGATATTCACCACTTTCGGGACGACTCTCTAGCCAAAATTCAGCCTATTACTTCTATTACTTTTCTATTGTCTTGTTTTCTGCTTCTTTATTTCCTACGAGTGCCAATAACATACCCATTTGAGTGTTTCATTTATAACCGTTTCTGTAGCACACATACCATGAAAACAAACAAATAATCAACAGACAAACAAAAAAGCAAACAAAAACCTGACAACAGTAAGTGAGAGTATGTTATGACAACGTTTCAAACCTGAACTAAGCCACATCCATGACTTAATAGCATCCACTCTGCACTTGTGCCGAAGTAGCTTTTCAAATCTCCAGACAACGGATTTCCCTTCATGGGGTACACATTCAAGCCCCTGATATCAATGAAGGGAACTGTACAGTTGTGTGCATCAAATGGAAACTCCATGAAATCTAAGTAGCAAGCCGTGTCTATACTGCATGGAATAATCGCCATTATTGTTCCATTTGAAAGAACCTGCAAATAAGGACAAGTAAATAAAATACCGATACCGTCTACTCTGTGTTCTGAATAATTTATGCAAGATTGGAAATGACTTTTAGCTCGGAAGCTAATAGTTGTGTGCATATATTTTAGATATTAAAATTAATTGTTTCATTCACTGGAATAATAGATTTACAAGTTACCTTTTTCTTTAGTTTTAAATTGAAAATAAGCATTGTATTTTAATCTGTATCCGTAAATATCTGTGTTAAGAAAGTCAGAGATACAATTTGCAGTGTCGCACAATTTTTCAATTTGCTATTTCGCTTCATTTATTTGTACTAGTTTTTTTACCTTCTCTCTGGAGTGAGGTAGGCTAATTATTTTTAGGGGTATTTTTCATTTTCAAAAGAAACAGATAAATATTATGAATAATGATCAAAATAATATATAAAAAACAAAGGACCTGATAAAG
The DNA here is from genome assembly GCA_024509875.1 of Oreohelix idahoensis. NCBI lineage: Eukaryota > Metazoa > Mollusca > Gastropoda > Stylommatophora > Oreohelicidae > Oreohelix > Oreohelix idahoensis. The sequence continues at coordinate 223,500 of JAMPIV010017262.1, read as the reverse complement.
TTGGATAATTTATTCCCGTTAATGATATCCACCAAAAGATAGATATAAGTGGATGGAAGCAGACATCATCATCATCATCAGTTGATAAGATCTCTATGGTGTTGTTTGCTCCACTGTAGTGTATGGAATGTCAACTTGACCTACGCAGTGGTGTGTAGACATGGATTGAGTGTATAATGTGCGAATGATAATAAGGGTTCGTGGTGTTGACAAATGTTCTTTTCTCACACTCATGTATGGCTGGAAGTCATCGACACCAACGACTGTGTACCTTTTCTAAAGTTTAATTGGACGTACACACTCGACAGCACAGATAGTGACAAATCACAGGTTGGCATAATACATCATGGTACAGTGGCTAAATGGTCTTGCAATGTTACATGGGCACTCATGTAGAATAATAGTATAAAGGACTGTCAGTAGCCAAGCCCTCAGTATCGCCCATACATATATATCATCTGACTTCACTGACTGAGCACGTCAGCTTATAAACAATATTTCAGATGGCTTCTAAACCTAATCTCGTTTAGCGACGATTCTCCAACATAATGTTCAGCACATATTTTTCCATATAATAATATTGAACCGCTAATAACGGGTTCTCATGTGTAGCAGTGATCTCTGGACTAAACAAGCGATAATACGGGCATCCCTTTTCTCTTCTTGAAAGTCACTACATGTTTGGTTCCAAGATGGCTTCACTCGTGAGCTGTCACTCACGTTTGGATACAGATAATGAATCTGTCCTAAAGTTAGTCATTCATAAAACATTTCATTGCTCTGTAGATTTGATCATGAACAATTGACTGCAATCTACAGGATATAGTGCTGCTAGGAATCGAAGTCGTTTTCATCGAGTCAAATATATTCTCTTAGACATTCAAATCGTACCTATCGAAAATGGTGGCTTCGTACGAGAGTGCATAAGAGTATCTTTGGTTACCTTGGTATCAGAAATATGATTCTGCCATTCCTTGGCAATACGAATAAACACTGGGGTAAAGCATACACGATAGGTCTAGACGACTATCACTTTCCCCACAAATACTGAGATCACTTTTTCCTCGGCGACAAGCCGACATAGAAAACACAGTCCCTATCAGGACGAAGCCAAATCACACCACACTCTAGCGACACATCCGCCGAATAGCCTTTGACCTCTCTAGAGACAACAGAACATATAGTTCGACTTAGATATGTAAAGATATACAGATATAAGACAGACTCGTCCTACTCAGACAAACAATACACATAAATTCAGGCCATAGATATTCTGAAGCAAGAACAATCTATTATTACCCAAACAACGAATAAATCGCAGTTAAATGGATTTATCCGCGGAGTTCGATCGAAGTGATGGCACAACTTTCAAGGGGAGTAACTCAATAATGATTTCCCCTTAAGCACTCAAAAATTATCTATTTTGTTTACAAAATATTTGCGAACATAACAAGTATACCAATGTATAATATTGTAAGATATCAAAGACTGCACGTAACAGTCTTACCACACCTCCCGGGAAAAAAAAAATGGAACATTTTTTTTTTTTTTGAAATACATCTAGGAGCAACGTACAATAGGCTCACAACGCATGAATAATGCGCAGATGAAAATATCAGGAATACCTATAACGCCTAATATGAGGCTAAGTCGACTTATGGAGCGACTGGTGAGAATGTGTCTCATAAACTGAGAGAAATTATTTCTCTACAAGTATATTTTTCCAGGAAGGTGTCATCAAAGTATAATACAATTCTGGCAATTACACAATGCCTAAAAAATTCATATCATCATTTCGTATTAGATATCTTAAATTTATGATTTATGAAGAAAAAATCATCAAAGCACAGCGGTGAATAAACATCAATGAACCGCTATGTAGTGATACAATCATTATATTATTAAATTACAAATGTGTATCTATCATGATATAGAAAAGGAACTACTATAGAACTAGACATATCAAGAAGTCTAAGCCCTAATAGTTATGTGGAATCATGTGGGCATCTTGACAGAATGTCTGCCATCACATTATCTGATCCACGAATAGCTCGCACAGAGAAATGAAAAGGTTGAAGAGCAATTGCATATCGAGTAGACCTCGAGCTCTTCAAATTCTTACTCTGTATAGCAGTAAGAGCTTTTTGGTCGGTTTCTACTATGAAATGTGCGCCTAGAAGGAATCTCTGTAGTTTGAGGATCGACCAAACCATAGCTAATAGCTCACGGTCTAAAACCGAATAATTCCTTTCTGCCGCATTAAGTTTTCTGGAAATATACATTACAGGATGCAGAGTTCCAGAGTACTCTTGCATTAGTGCCGCTCCAATCCCAGTGGATGAAGCGTCACTACGAAGAACGAATGTCTTATCTTTAGTGGGTAGCACTAAAATAGGTGGTGTTGAAAACAGTGTTTTAATCTTATCCAGAGAGCATTGGCATTCCTGAGACCAGTGGACCACATTAGGCGAACCTTTCTTTAGAAGTGTTGAGAGAGGTGCCATGATAGAGGATAGATTCTGAATGAATCTGCCATAAAATTGAATAAGACCTAACAGACTTCTCACCTGTTTTTTAGTCTTAGGGATTGAGATGTTAAGTATCTTACTAGTATTATGGTCCTCTGTCTTTAGGAAACCATGACCAACTCGGTGGCCTAGGAAAGAAATTTCGCTAAAACCAATATAGGCTTTAGAGGGTTTCGCTGTCAGGTTGTGCTCACGCAAAGTAGACAGCAATTCATCTAACCCTGAATAGTGATCTTCCCAAGTATCGCTGAAAAGACAGATGTCGTCTAGATATGCAATGACATCTGACCGATAAGATAGGATTCGGCGCATCATGCGTACGAATGTAGCTGGTGCGTTCATAAGACCGAAAGGCATAAAATTCCATTGGAACAAACCTCTAGGTGTTGAAAAAGCCGTGAGAGGTTTGGCGCGTTCAGATAAAGGAACTTGCCAATATCCTTTAGACAAATCAAGTTTAGTGAAAAAATGAGATTTGGAGAGTCGAGTAAGTAGCTCTTCCAGTAAAGGCATAGGTTCGGCATCGAACTTCGTTACTTGATTCAATTTTCGATAGTCAACGCAAAGACGTATGTTATTGTCTTTTTTACGCACAATAACCATCGGCGAAGAATATGCAGAGGTGGATGGTTCGATTATTTTCAAATCTATCATCTCATCCAACTCTTTCTCGACCTGTGCTTGAAAATGTATAGGTATAGGATAAGGTCTAACCCTAATAGGAGTATGGTCAGTTAGAACAATGTCATGTTGAATGACATTCGTTTGTCCAGGGATGTCAGTGAGTACATCCTGAAATGTTTGCAACATAGTTGAAACTTGTCGCTGTTCTCCTAGAGACAAATCAGGAGAGACAGTAACGTTCTTCCATGATTCACTAGAATGAAGTGGGATCATTGGAAGAGGAAGATTTACATCTGAAAAACTTGTTTCCTCATCCTGTATCACGGACAGTGATGAGTAATGACCATGTTGTACTGGAGAATTGTCCGTTGCTTGGAAAATGGGTTGCAAATAATCCGGACGTTCATGGAATTCAGTAAGCATATTGATGTGGAAGGTTTTATGCTTCCCATCAATATCGACAATATAGTCGACATCGGAAATTTTCGATATTATATCGTACGGACCTTTCCAAGAAATAAGTAATCTGTTTTCCCTACAAGGTAGTAATACAAATGCTTTGTCACCAGGACAAAGTTGTCGTAAGCATCTCTTCTTATTGGCAAATTGCCTTGCCTTCTGTTTCGCAAATTCAGAAGAAGAAGTTGCTAATTTGCATGCTTCGATAATCTTTTGTCTCAACGCGATGACATATTCGTAGGATGACTTTGTGTCATCGTCAATATTGTCAGATGTTATGAGATCGTGAAGCAACGACATAGGGCCACGCGGACGCGCGCCAAAGACGAGTTCAAAGGGAGAAAATCCCGTATGTTCATTGGGTACCTCTCTGTAAGCGAAGAGGGCCGCAGGTAAAACTCTGTCCCAGTCTTGAGGATGATCCTCAGTTATCTTCCCCAGTAAGTTTTTAAGTGTTCTATTAAGGCGTTCGACCATACCATTAGACATTGGATGGTAGATACTACTTAAAGATCTATCTATCTGCAGAGTAGACATTACTTGAGACATGGTATCTGATATTAGTTGGGTGCCATGGTCTGACAATATCTCTCCGGGGAACCCCAGACGAGAAAATATAAGCCAAAGAGCATCTGCAATATCAGCAGTAGTAATGCTCTTCAGAGGAACAGCCTCTGGCCAACGTGTGCACATATCAACACACGTCAAGATAAACTGATGTCCTCTGGCAGACTTGATCTTAAATGGACCAATAATGTCTATGGCCATTTTTTGGAACGGCCGAATAGGAATGTCCGCCGCCTGAATGGGTGCAGCATGCCGTGGACCTTTGGATTTAACTTCCTGACATACTTTACAAGATCGACAATAAATCCGTATGTCCTTGTTTACCAATGGCCAAAAGAAAGCCGCAAGGACTCTTGACTTAGTACGGGAAAAACCCATGTGTCCAGCACACTGAGAGTCGTGAGCGTGCTGCAAAATTTTAACTCTCAAATTCTTGGGAACCAGGATTTGAGAATGACTTGACGTAATGGAGTCTTGAACCATACGTACAAGTACGCCATTCTTCTTTGTAATCCACGATTTACGACTTGTGTCTTTATTCGGATCACCTTTAGTTGCAAGAATGAAGAATTTCTTCAGAGTGGGATCATCTTCTTGCTGTTTTATAAACGAGTCACGAGAAATTACCAAGGGATTATCTTGGTTATGCACTTCATTATCTTCAGTAGATGAAGTTTGAGGCATATTAAGAGCCTGAGCTCTAGTGACTACAGCGTTAGCAATCTGCATGTTTTGCCTTTCCCACGTGGAAATTTGTTGCGGAGTGCTGACTCCATGAATGCGACCGATGATGAGGTCAGCGATCGGATTCGGAAGAAGACATGCGTGTACATCTCCCGTAAAGAAAGGAGTAGCAATCCTAATGATAGCAGTAGAGTATTTCTCTAATGTGCCGCCAAATGTTACACATTTGACTACTTGTCCAGTGGCACGGGAAGGATCTACGAGTGACTGCCTAACACCAATTGTGGTGCATCCAGAATCAAATAGCACAGAGACTGGATTGTTATTCACTAAACCCTTATGTAAGACAAGAGAACCTCTTCCATCATGCGCGACTGATGCCGGAAGAGCAGGAAGAGGATGGCCACAGCTTAAAGTAGACACTGTGGTTGGCTCAAATAACGTTTTGCATTGGGGGCACTGAGATGCTCTCCCAAAATCAAAAGCGGCACATGCCATATTACTAGCATCATTATTATCTTTACTCTGTTTATAGGCTTCATGGGACTCTTGTTGTGCAGAGTTTGCCTGAAAATGTGGTTTATGTCTTTTGTTTTGAGATCTACCTCGGTTATTATCACCTCTGTAGTTATTGTTACCTCTATTGTAACCCCTATTTGGGTTTGAGTCATAGTTCCCTTGGTTACCATTATCATATTCATTATAATGAGTATCTCTGTAATTATGATCTTGTTGACTCCAAGACGGATAACCCTGATAGTTTCTATAATTACTTCCTCTACGGAAATTCCTATAATTATGACCACCCCTGTGTCGAGAGCTATCAGCTCGTCTCCAGTTCTTTGAAGAAGAACCCTGAAATGATTGGTTACCTTGGTTTTGATAACTATTATGGTTACCTTTTTTATCAAATCTGTTTTGAGGTCCCTGAAATCTGTGTGAATAATTGGGATTGTATGGTGTTGCTGAAGCAACTGGCATACTCTCCTTAATCTTAGTGTTGCCAAAAGTCACGTCGGGGTGTGCAGTGACATATTGGGAACAATATTCTTCCATTTCTTTTAGAGATTTGGGTTTACGCTCATGTATAAATTCAAGGAAAGGTTTGTTCACACATGACATAATCTTATCTCTGAGCAACAAATCCATAAGTCCTTCATACGTTTTTTCTGTTTTGGAAAGCTCAATCCAACGATCAACTGTGAGACGTGCCTTTGCAGTGAATTCTGAGAATTCTACACCCGTCTCAGGCACCATCGTTTTAAATAAAAGGCGATAGCCTTCCTCACTTAGCTGATATTTTTTTATCAAAGCCGCCCTAATGACATCATAATTATCCTTATCTGCTTCTCCTACAAGGCATAATCTAGTCAAAGATTCACCTTTCAAGTTTTCTGATAATTGATTAGCGTATTGTGATTTATCCACATTATGTGTACGACAAGAACGTTCAAATCTATCCAGCCAGAATGTAATATCGTCACTGGACTGATTGAACGGTGGAACCTTAACCTTGTAAGTAGAAGGTTTACCATTACCACTAGATGCCTGATTAACATTACTCATACTTGTCAATCTCAATTTCTCTAACTCAAATTCATGTTCTCTTATTGCTTTTTTCTCTTCAGCATCTAATCTTTTTTGTTCAGCTTCCCTGTCTAATCTTTTTTGTTCCGCAGCAGCTTCTCTTTCTAATTTTTTTTGTTCAGCTTCACTGTCTAATCTTTTTTGTTCCGCAGCAGCTTCTCTTTCTAATTTTTTTGTTCAGCTGCAGCTTCTCTTTCTAATTTTTTTTGTTCAGCTTCAAATCTCCTTTCCTCCACCTGCATCTGCAATTTCTTTTGTTCAGCAGCAGCCTCAGCTTCTCTTTCTAATCTTTTCTCTTCTGCCATAGCTCTTCTCTCTTCTGCAGCAGTTTTTTTCTCTTCTGCAGCTAATGCTTTGTCATATTGAGCAACAGCCCATTGTTCTAATTGTTGACCAGTCTTATCAAGGGATTTCCCTTGTGTAATGAAGTATTCTAATGTAGACATGGTGTCTAACAATAATACTAATCACCTGAAATAATAATAATACCACAAGTTCTTAATGACTTGATTAATCAGTATACTATCCCAATATCTGTGGGTCACAAGCCTTAATAAGGTCTTGTATAATAGTAATAATAATCAGGTACTGGTTTATACCATAATCCAAGTGCAGTGCACAGGCAATTGTGTCTTATGAAATATACCTATATAAAACATATGTCAACCAACAGAATACATAAAGTACAAATAGGACTGACAATACAAGAACGTTTGCAGAAATCAAAATAAATCAAATAGGGAAATCAATGAAAATAATCACTGAATCTGCAAAGAATAACAACACAAATGACGTCACAATATATGAATATAAATTGTGAATAGAACTGAAAGATAGAAAAGGTTAGACCAACAAATTACAAACAAATCAAAACAAAACTAAAGAACAAAGAAATATTACAAAAATAACAATAATTACAGACTTCACAGCTAACACAAAAGCAACAGTTGTCGCAGCAAATTTTCAATCAAGAAAATTGCACCTATAGAAAACGCCCACAACGGACCCTCTATGACGTGGGATATTCTGTTGTGAGGACGCCGCCCAACCTTAAACACAACCCGCTGACATAGAAACTAACATACTATACAAACAAATAACATGTAAACATAAATATATATAAATTATGTGTATGATAGTATGTGTTGCAAAATAGGCTCAGTTTTACAGTAATGGCAAAGTTATTTTTATGAAAATAAACAAACTGCCACTTTATTCAATTAAACATTCTGGCCTTAAATATTAAAGTTCATATATGGAAAACAAGAAGATCCATCGATGAAAATAGGACTTCTTAGTTCACAAATACTGTCTTCCTGTTAATATTGACAAGAATTGATCCAACTGTTCTGTGAAACTCTGTAATGTCTAATGTAAAAATGTCAACAACGCTGACCTACATACTGCATTCACTTGACAGGTCACGTGACGAAGTGTTGACAAAGAGCAAACCAATACTGCAAGTGTGTCGTATCAGCCACAGGAAACGGTCTGGTATCGGTAATCTGTTGACTTCTGAACTTCTGCGAGGTCAAACCCAGAAAGCTGGTCCACCAGTTGATAAAGTTGGATAATTTATTCCCGTTAATGATATCCACCAAAAGATAGATATAAGTGGATGGAAGCAGACATCATCATCATCATCAGTTGATAAGATCTCTATGGTGTTGTTTGCTCCACTGTAGTGTATGGAATGTCAACTTGACCTACGCAGTGGTGTGTAGACATGGATTGAGTGTATAATGTGCGAATGATAATAAGGGTTCGTGGTGTTGACAAATGTTCTTTTCTCACACTCATGTATGGCTGGAAGTCATCGACACCAACGACTGTGTACCTTTTCTAAAGTTTAATTGGACGTACACACTCGACAGCACAGATAGTGACAAATCACAGGTTGGCATAATACATCATGGTACAGTGGCTAAATGGTCTTGCAATGTTACATGGGCACTCATGTAGAATAATAGTATAAAGGACTGTCAGTAGCCAAGCCCTCAGTATCGCCCATACATATATATCATCTGACTTCACTGACTGAGCACGTCAGCTTATAAACAATATTTCAGATGGCTTCTAAACCTAATCTCGTTTAGCGACGATTCTCCAACATAATGTTCAGCACATATTTTTCCATATAATAATATTGAACCGCTAATAACGGGTTCTCATGTGTAGCAGTGATCTCTGGACTAAACAAGCGATAATACGGGCATCCCTTTTCTCTTCTTGAAAGTCACTACATGTTTGGTTCCAAGATGGCTTCACTCGTGAGCTGTCACTCACGTTTGGATACAGATAATGAATCTGTCCTAAAGTTAGTCATTCATAAAACATTTCATTGCTCTGTAGATTTGATCATGAACAATTGACTGCAATCTACAGGATATAGTGCTGCTAGGAATCGAAGTCGTTTTCATCGAGTCAAATATATTCTCTTAGACATTCAAATCGTACCTATCGAAAATGGTGGCTTCGTACGAGAGTTCATAAGAGTGTCTTTATTACCTTGGTATCAGAAATATGAAACTGCCATTCCTTGGCAATACGAATAAACACTGGGGTAAAGCATACACGATAGGTCTAGACGACTATCACTTTCCCCACAAATACTGAGATCACTTTTCCCCGGCGACAAGCCGACATAGAAAACACAGTCCCTATCAGGACGAAGCCAAATCACACCACACTCTAGCGACACATCCGCCGAATAGCCTTTGACCTCTCTAGAGACAACAGAACATATAGTTCGACTTAGATATGGAAAGATATACAGATATAAGACAGACTCGTCCTACTCAGACAAACAATACACATAAATTCAGGCCATAGATATTCTGAAGCAAGAACAATCTATTATTACCCAAACAACGAATAAATCGCAGTAAAATGGATTCATCCGCGGAGTTCGATCGAAGAGACGGCACAACTTTCAAGGGAAGTAACTCAATAATGACTTTCCCTTAAGCACTAAAAAATTACCTATTTTGTTTACAAAATATTTGCGAACATAACAAGTATACCAATGTATAATATTGTAAGATATCAAAGACTGCACGTAACAGGACCTCTGTGTAGTTTTTTGGGGTATGAGGAGGCAAAAGATAGAATGCGGATGCTGGTCCCTCAAATATGTCGTGAGCACACTAAATCCCTACAGATCTCTGCTCCTATGGCACCAGCCCCATGACAGCCGAACATCTGCTCCAGTGCTGCCCAACTTACAGCAGTGAACAGAGTGGCATATGGCAACAACCCACTTCTCTCCACGAAAAACTGTTTGGAGATGTCAGGGACCTTGAGTTGACAACTTCCTTTATTAGAGTCGTTAATGTAGAATTATAAGTGCGAACGAATAAGAAGAAGAAATTCCTACAGAAACTGCCATCCAAGATAACATGAAAGTGTTCTTGCAGCTTTCATTGGAACCATCTGCAGGGGTAGCTTCACGCTCCAATGGGAGACCGTAGCGAAATGAAATTAAGTGGAATACGACAAAACAAGAAACAAGAGGAAAATAGAGTCAATATAAATAACAGTGAATTAATCAACAAAATAAATAATCAAATAAACGCAGAGAACAAACCATACATCAGGATAATCCAGTAGCAATTTAAATTAGGAGTCCGGGGGGGGATGTGCACAATTCAGGATTATCGGATAATAAGATCATAAATATCCTGCGAAATGTTATTGACAAACGACTAATAGTAAAGATCCAGAAAACCCACTATGGAATAATACTTACAATGAATAGCAGAGATATACGCCAAAATAAACTTAAATTTAAGAGAGCAAAGACAAAAATCATAATTAAAAGAAAAAAGAAATAGACGAATGAACAGTAGCTTGTCATCAAAGTTTAAAAGGAATACAAGCATATAAGCTATTTAAATCTCCAGCAAGAAAATGGGAAGTAACCAGAGAATTGAAACGATAAAGCAACAAGGAAATGCTGAGCTTACAACTTCCTGCATCTTCTTCTTCAGCTTTCTACTCCCAAAGATTCTTAAGATTTCAATAAACGTCTGCCAAGTCTTTCTGTCACGTGCCAAGTCTTCCTGTCACGCGCCAAGTCGTTCTGTCACGTGCCATCAACTCAAAGTCTTTCCAGGTCTTCTTCATCATCTTCATGTCTGTCTCCAGTTCCCTGTTTTTGTGAGTTCGTTAGTTTTCCTCTACGTCTCTTACCCTGGGGATTCCAGCACATGGATTGTCAGATAATGCTATCAACAGGTTTTCTCAACGTGTATCCAGTCCATCTCCAGCGTCTTCTTAAAACTGTTAGTAAGATATTTTATGATTGGTTGTCTCCCTAGCTCTGCACTAGTGGTCCACTAATGGCCACCTTCGAGTAAAAGTTTCTTTCAAAGGATATAAAAATTCGCTCAAGATTACACTTGGCAGAAATGTACGAAAGGGGGTTTATGTCTCTATTTTAGGGAGTCTCACAGGGATTTTAGAATGGATAGTACAACAACTGAGTTAGCTAAGTTGATAATAACTTTATATTCTCTATCAAATTTTGTAAGTCATATATTTTTGACTCGTGTTTAATGGGCAACCAACTGAAGGTAACTCAGCAAAGTAATATAATCCGACTTTCTCCATATATTCCTTTATTTTATGCACATAAACCTGCCCCATCGCCGCGCCTTAGATTTGTTATCACCTATTCATACTGCGATGGTGTTATTTCACGGCTAATTGACTATCCTTAATGATTAATTATAATCGCTTAAGTTGTGAAACCATATTGACTTCCTACGGTAACCGTGAAAATATCTGTCTAGGCGCATTATTCTCTACATAAGCGTTCAGACACTGTTGTCTGGGAAAAATGTCTGAATACAACGATATGTCGCGACTTATCCTTCTGGGAACCAGGAAAGTACAGGTGATACAATCGCTTAACTCACTTCCGTCCAGACATTGTCTGTGTAATTATTACAGAGAAATCCGTCTGGGTAGACAAGTTAGCGATGACCCTATCTGCAAGCGAGGTTACAAATCGTAAATGAAAGGCTATCTAAGAGGGACAGAAGAAGTCAGGCCGTATATGGGAGATGAGGTCATGTGTTTAAATTTTAAAATAATATTGTAAAACACGCGGGGGAAAGTAAATCACTGACAACCCCGAATCACTACATGCTACGTCATGGATTGAATCATATGAGAATCAGAAATAAACATTTATTCTGATTGGAAGTGTTGTCGGAAACTCGAGGTGGGAGCGTGGACAGGGAAACTGAAATATAACATAGGACATTCGGAGGCTAAAACACACTGCATTCCAGAATCGTCAGAGAGATAGCTCGGACTGAAGCCAGGAAAAGAATAGAGTTGGGATTCTGACCTTATAGGACCAGACAAAAACACGTGTCCGAACTCCTTCTGAACACTACAGTAAGGAAGGTTTACCTGTTAATACGGAAACCGGACTCCTAGAAGACCTACTCTCAACGTCACAGAGAGATTCTAACTAGAAATAATACCCTTGACGATTAATATCAGGAAAACGAAGACTTAGAAGAGGTTTTGTTCTTTTATTTCCTCTAAAGTTTGTCGTACGAATCGAAGAGACCATTTAAGATACTACTCAGCGATACCAGTTGTACTACTATTCTGTGGTTCAAAGCTTGTGATCGACACTGGAAACCAACGTTCCACGGGTTGTGAAGATACCTGCCTTGACCAGGAAAGGTTAAATCTTGAACTGATCTGGAGACGTGCCCTTACCATAGAGACGAATGAACGGAAACAGCAGCATCAAATCTTCAGCGTTTAGCAGCTAAGTGACATTTCTAGCATGCCACATACATAATTTTGTTTTTCTTAGCCCCATACGCTTTCTAAAGCCGACAACTTTATCTAGGAAGATACCTATATTTTATTAATCACCAGCTCCTGTTTAATTACATTTGTGCCAAAGTAATTGATCACTAAATTTGTTATATGTTGTTTTACAAAATCATAGTTGATTTAGTTATTACAGAGAGACGTGCACACGCATGATTCAGCATCTTTAATCTATATCTATATAGAGCCAATACGAAGAATTGTACTGTTAATTCAGCTGGGGGCTTGTACGAGCTAAATTAAATTTTATAATACCTCTTCACAAAAAGCGGCGGGCAGATAAAAGTTAACATTGCTAAGACACATTCAGTATTGTTCTTGACTTCTGAAAATATCTTGTGAATACTACCTTAAGGTAGAAGCATCATCATCCTTCTATCTGCATCTCTGCCAAGAGTAATATTGTTCGAAGGTAGATACCTTTGAAGACCCACATTAGATACTCTAGGTTTTGACGATTGTTGTATCAACATTGCAGAGCAAGGGGAGGCAACCCGTGACATTAACTCATCCAAGTAATTAACTTCAATTAAGAATTAATATTTACATAGATAATAAGAGATTTATCTATTAAATATTTGATCAAAAGGGTTAAAATGAATAACTGATTTCTCATGAAAAATAGTTCATTTATGGTCTATCTTTATAAGAAGATACCGTATTGGCCCGAATATAGTGTGATGTTTTTTTTCTTCTAAAAACGTCTTTCCAAAAATTACACTCGTATTATATGCGCAGCCTAACATTTTTCACTGAAAAAAAGGCAGATTCCAACGTAGGTCTATTTTTTAGCATGACTGTACCGGACGGCGCGGGCAGGAATCACCGCGCGGGTCTAATAATAAACTCAATGTCAAAACGAAGTGAGAAAGTGATGACTTGCACCCTTCAGTGTCACTGAACTGGAAATTTAGTTGGGCAGTTTTAGTTGGTGGCAAAATCTGTGCTGTGTTTATGAAATTTAAAAGAAATATGGTACCTATGGCCGATCAGCCAGTGAGTAATCGTAATAAATAGAAGGCTTCCTTGGTGTCTCAAGTAAATAAGGAAATGAGAAGAATCTACTATATAAATGTTAGATTGAGAGCAATACGCGAGGTGCAACAAAGAAATTACGTACCGGCTGCTAACGCGTTTGGCGTTTCCGAGGCTAATACGGTAAACGACTTTTGTACTAAATGAAGAAAGGTTTAATTGTGCCAGCGCATCAAGGACAGAATTCAAAGATTCTAAAACTGGGAAATTTCTGAACATTGATAGTCTTGTTTTCGAATACATCCACGAAAAACGACATCTGTTATTTTATTATTATTTTTTTTTTTGTAGAACACCTTCAAAACTTTCGGGTCGTATTTGGTGCGAGGCGGTACTACATTCGAGCCAATACTGTATTATTTTAAAGTGCAGTTTTAAAAAAGAACAGTCCATATTTGAAAAGGGGCGCCCACTGAAAAGGGTGTCTTTTTTATTCGCTGTCGTGTACTGGTCATCAGTGAAGAAGGTCTTCTTTGGGTTACCACTGCATAATTGAATCAACCGGTCATGTTGACACAGAGTGGGAGTGTCAGGTAACGCGAATGGTGGAATGGTTCTGTGTAGTTGACCACTTGATAATATTGCACTCACACACTCTTATGCAAGTCAATGATGACTGGAACTACAGCTGACATTTCACAGTTTAATAAGGACGCATACATCTGGACAGCACGGAACATAGTCATAGGAACATCATTAGGCATTTGAATAGTAGATCATATTTCATGCAGCATTCAAATATGATGGGCGATATAAGGTAATCATTCAATGTTCTGGAGGACTATTGCCATATCCCCTAACTGACTGAACGCATCAGTGGGTGTGGGTGTGTAAACATATAAAGAGTTCACTGGACGAACCTTTTCCTTGGCTAAGTTCTCCAGCGGCATATATCAAATGTTTATGTAACAAAGTTAAACCATGATAGGGGTTTTCATATTAATAAGATCTCCATATCACTGTCCGATAATAGGTTTGATATACTGTTCTCTTGACAGTGATCCATAACGATGACAAGAATACAAGATGGCTACCTTCCTGAGTTTTGCTCACTCACCCAGAAGAAGGATAATGATAAGCCAAAGTTAATTCACAATTTGAATATCAATAATTTCATAAAGTTTCCCTACAGTTCCACATTAATAAGGTTGCTTCATGTAGACATAAGCTCTGCTGGGAAACCTGTCATCTTCAACTGTATATATAAACGACCAACGATGTTCGAAACACGATGTCCATCTAGGTCTAACCAAATAGAGATCATCAAAAAGAAGGGTCTGGTATTACCTGGAGTCCGAATTAATAATAAAGTGCATGAGGAGAATCTCTGACAATAGAATCTCGCAGAGACACTATCTCCTTCTGAAACATCATTCACAAATCACTTTTCAACCTTTAAAAGGACCAGCCCAAAAATACACACGTCCATTCTCAGCCGGCTTTGTCGAGACTCAGTACGCCTCCGTAGGACAACGAATACCTGCCCCAGAGTTCGGCACAAAGAATATAGTCCGACCTAAACATACGAAGATATACAATATAAGACTGAATCTTCTTGCACTAGACAAGTAATACATATGAATTCAGGCCATAAACATTCTAAACAAAGTCAATCTATTTTCTGGCCCTAACAAATGAGAAAAAACATAAATTCGGTATTCATACGCTAAATCAATATTCAAGGGAGATCATCCACATAATCAAAAGTATAAACCAATCATGGATTATCTAGCTTTACAAAGGAAAGCATTTTCGTACACTCAATAAATACAAATATATATTTTTCCATATTAAATAGACATACAGGACGAATTGTATGCCTCACTGAAGTAATCCGTGCGTCACACAATTCCATACACATATAGAATACAGAATATGTGCGCAACAGATTACCACACCCCCCGGGGAAAAAAATGGTACATTTTTTTTTGAAATACATCTAGGAGCAACATACAATAGGCTCACAACGCACGAATGATAATGCGCAGATGATAAGCATTCCAAACAAATGTAACGCCTAATGTAAGGCTAAGTCGTCCTATGGTACGACAAATTAGAATATATCTTAGAATCCAGAGAAAGTCTTTCTCTGTGTATAAATATTTCCAGAGAGGTGTCACCCACGCATACTACAATATTGGCTCTGCCACAATTTCTACAACAGATTATCCAAAATATTTCATCTTAGGTATCTTCAAATCATGATTACCAAAGAAGAAGAACATCAAAAGACCAGCGGTGAATATGCATCAATGAACCGCTAAGTAGTGATACAATCAATATATGCTATATTACATATGTGTACCCATTTTAAACATAGGGAAAAAACTGTAGTAAAGTTAAACATTTTAGAAATCTCAGGATCTAACAGTTAGGTGGAATCATGTGGGCATCTAGACAAGATGTCTGCCATCACATTTTCTGACCCACGGATAGCTCGCACCGAAAAATGAAAAGGCTGAAGAGCAATCGCGTATCGCGTTGATCTCGCGCTCTTCAGATTTTTACTCTGAATAGCTGTAAGAGCTTTCTGGTCAGTTTCCACAATGAAATGCGCGCCAAGAAGAAATCTTTGAAGTTTAAGGATTGACCAAACCATAGCCAATAATTCACGGTCTAGGACCGAGTAATTCTTCTCTGCGGCATTTAGTTTTCGAGAAATATACATCACAGGGTGCAGAGTTCCAGAGTACTCTTGCATTAGTGCTGCTCCAATCCCTGTGGATGAAGCGTCACTACGAAGAATAAATGTCTTATCTTTAGTAGGTAACACTAAAATAGGTGAAGTAGAAAACATAGTTTTAATTTTAT
The DNA here is from genome assembly GCA_024509875.1 of Oreohelix idahoensis. Classification (NCBI taxonomy): domain Eukaryota; kingdom Metazoa; phylum Mollusca; class Gastropoda; order Stylommatophora; family Oreohelicidae; genus Oreohelix; species Oreohelix idahoensis. The sequence goes on along the minus strand of JAMPIV010017262.1, from coordinate 207,346 downwards.
CCAAAGAGGATTGACATTCTTGAGTCCAATGGACTATATTAGGAGACCCTTTCTTTAGCAATGAAGAAAGAGGTGACATGATCGAGGACAGATTCGGGATGAATCGTCCATAAAATTGTATTAGACCCAAGAGACTTCGCACTTGCTTTTTAGTCTTAGGAATAGAAATGTTAAGTATCTTACTTGTATTATGGTCCTCTGTTTTTAGGAAACCATGACCAACACGGTGACCTAAGAAAGATATTTCGCTAAAACCAATACAGGCTTTAGATGGTTTCGCTGTCAGGTTATGCTCGCGTAAGATAGACAATAGTTCATTTAACCCGTTATAGTGATCTTCCCAAGTATCACTGAAAAGACAGATGTCATCAAGATATGCAATGACATCTGAGCGATGAGATAGGATTCGACGCATCATGCGTACGAATGTTGCAGGGGCGTTCATAAGGCCGAAAGGCATGAAATTCCATTGGAATAGACCCCTAGGTGTCGAAAAAGCAGTAAACGGTTTGGCGTGTTCGGATAGTGGAACTTGCCAATATCCCTTAGACAAATCAAGTTTAGTGAAGAAATGAGATTTCGATAGTCTAGTAAGTAGCTCTTCTAGTAAAGGCATAGGTTCAGCATCAAATTTCGTCACTTGGTTCAATTTGCGATAATCAACGCAAAGACGTATGTTATTGTCTTTTTTTCCGTACAATAACCATCGGCGAAGAATATGCTGATGTGGATGGTTCAATCATTTTCAAATCTATCATCTCATCCAACTCTTTCTCAACCTGTGTTTGAAAATGTATCGGGATAGGATACGGTCTGACTCTTATAGGATTATGGTCAGTAAGTATAATGTCATGTTCAATGACATCAGTTTGACCAGGAATGTCAGTAAGGACATCCTGAAATTGTTGTAACATAGTAGAAACTTGTTTCTGTTCTCCTAGAGATAACTCGGGAGAGACCGTAACATCTTTCCATGATTCACTAGAATGAAGTGGAATCATCGGAAAAGGGAGATTCACATCCGAGAAACTCGTTTCCTCATCCTATATTACTGACAGTGATGAGTAATGTCCATGTGGGACTGGAGAATCGTCCGTTGCCTGGAAAACAGGTTGTAAATAATCCGGACGTTCATGGAATTCCGTAAGCATATTGATGTGGAAGGTTTTCTGCTTCCCGTCAATATCGACGATATAGTCAACATCGGAAACTTTTGTTATTACATCGTACTGACCTTTCCAAGAAATAAGAAGTCTGTTTTCCCTACAAGGTAGCAAGACAAATGCTTTGTCACCTGGACAAAGTTGTCGCAAGCATCTCTTCTTATTGGCAAATTGCCTTGCCTTCTGTTTCGCAAATTCAGAAGAAGCAGTTGCCAATTTGCATGCTTCAATAATCTTGTGTCTAAGCGCAATGACATATTCGTAAGAGGATTTTGTGTCATCGACAATATTATCAGCAGTTATAAGGTCATGAAGTAAGGACATAGGACCTCGCGGTTTCGCACCAAAGACAAGTTCAAAGGGAGAAAATCCTGTATGTTCGTTGGCGACCTCTCTGTATGCAAAGAGAGCCGCGGGTAAAACCCTGTCCCATTCTTGAGGATGATCTTCAGTTATCTTTCCTAATAGGTTTTTGAGAGTCCTATTCAGACGTTCTACCATCCCATTAGACATAGGATGATAAATACTACTCAGAGATCTCTCTATCTGTAGAGTCGCCATTACTTGAGACATGGTATCCGATATGAGTTGGGTACCATGGTCTGATAATATTTCTGCTGGAAATCCCAGACGAGAAAATATTAGCCAAAGAGCATCTGCAATATCAGCAGTAGTTATGCTCTTTAGAGGAACAGCCTCTGGCCAACGTGTGCACATATCAACACACGTCAAGATAAATTGGTGTCCTCTAGCAGACTTTATCTTAAATGGACCAATGATGTCTATCGCCATTTTTTGAAATGGTCGAATTGGAATATCTGCAGCCTGAATAGGTGCAGCATGGCGTGGACCTGTGGATTTAACTTCTTGACATACCCTACAAGATCGACAATAGATTCGTATGTCCCTGTTCACAAAAGGCCAAAAGAAAGACGCAAGAACTCTAGATTTAGTACGGGAAAAACCCATATGCCCAGCACACTGAGAATCATGAGCGTGCTGTAAGATTTTAACTCTCATATTTTTGGGCACAAGAATTTGAGAATGAATGGACCTAGCGGAGTCTTGTACCATACGTACAAGTACGCCATTCTTCATCGTAATCCAAGATTTACGATTTGTATCTTTATTCGGATCACCTTTTGTTGCTAGCGTGAAGAATTTTTTTAGAGTAGGATCATCTTCTTGCTTTTTTATAAATGAGTCGCGAGAAATTTCCAAGGGATCATCTTGGTTCTGCGCATCATTATCTTCAGAAGGCGAAGATTGAGGCATGTTAAGAGCTTGAGCTCTAGTGACTACAGCATTAGCAGCTTGCGTATTTTCATTTTCCCACTCAGCAATTTGTTGCGGAGTACATTCTTTCACTCCATGAATGCGACCGATGATAAGATCAGCGATCGGATTTGGCAGAAGACATGCGTGCACATCTCCTGTAAAGAAGGGAGTAGCAATATTGATAATGGCAGTAGAGTACTTCTCCAATGTGCCACCAAATGTTTCGCATTTGATTACTTTGCCAGTGGCTCGAGAAGGATCTATGAGTGACTGCCTCACACCAATGGTAGTGCACCCTGAATCGAAAAGAATTGATACCGGAGTACCCTCTACTAGACCTCTATTGAAGACAAGAGCGCCTCTTCCATCATGCGCGACTGACGCAGGAAGAGCGTGAAGAGGATGACCACAGCTTAAAGTAGAAACCGTGGTTGGATCGAATAATGTTTTGCATTGGGAGCATTGAGACGCTCTACCAAAATCAAAAGCAGAACATCCTACATTATTAGAGTCTTTCTTATCATTATTTTGATTACCGGCTTCATGGAGCTCTTGCTGTGCAGAGTTAGCCTGGTAATGAAATTTATGTCTTTTGTATTGTGATCTACCTCGATTATTATAACCTCTATAGTTATTATTATTTCCTCTGTTATAACCCCTGTTTGGGTTTGAATCATAATGTTCATGATCATAATCATCATGCTCATTATAATGAGTATCTCTGTAATGTTGGTTTTGTTGTTTCCATGAAGGAAAACTTTGGTAGTTCCTATAGTGACTTCCTTTGCGGAAATTTCTGTAATTATGGCCACCCCTGTATCGAGGACTGTCAGCCCGATTCCATTTCTTCGAAGAAGAACCCTGATTCGACTGGTTACCTTGGCTTTGATAACTATTCCAATTAGCCTTTTTGTCAAATTTGTTTTGAGCTCCTTGAAACTTATGTGAGTAATTATGATTGTATTGTGTCGCTGAAGCAGCTGGCATACCCTCTTTAACCTTAGTGTTGCTAAGAGTTACGTCAGGGTGTGCCGTGACGTATTGGTCACAATATTCTTGCATCTGTTTTAGTGTACTGGGTTTACGCTCATGTAGGAATTCAAGAAATGGTTTATTCACAGAAGACATGATCTTGTCTCTGAGCAATAAATCCATAAGAGCCTCAAATGTTTTTTTCTGTTTTGGATAATTCAATCCATCGTGTAAATGTAAGACGTGCTTTTTCAACGAATTCTGAGAATTCTACACCTGCCTCAGGTCTCATTGTCTTAAACAAAAGACGGTAACCTTCCTCAGTCAACTGATATTTCCTTATCAAGGCCGCCCTGACAACATCGTAATTGTCCTTGTCGGCCTCTTCAACTAAACTTAACTTAGTCAGAGAATCACCTTTTAGATTTATAGACAACTGATTCACATACTGTGATTTATCCACATTATGAGCTCGACAAGCACGTTCAAATCTATCAAGCCAGAATGTTATATCGTCACTGGCGGAGTTGAACGCTGGTACCTTGACCTTGTAAGTAAAGGGTTTACCATTACCACTAGATGCCTGATTAACAATACTCATACTTGTCAATTTCAATTTCTCTAACTCAAATTCATGTTCCCTTATTGCTTTTCTCTCTTCAGCTTCTAATCTTTTTTCTTCCATTCGAAGTTTTCTCTCCTCAGCAGCAGCTTGAGCTTTTTTTCCCTCAGCAGCAGCTTCTAATTTTTTTTCTTCTATTTGAAGTTTTCTCTCTTCAGCAGCAGCTTTTTTCTCCTCAGCAGCAGCTTTTTTCTCCTCAGCTTGCATCTGCAATCTGAAATTCTCAGCATCTATCTTCTTTTGTTCAATTTCTGCTTTCCATTTATTCTCATCTTTTTGTTTTTTCTCTTCTGATTTTAATGCAATGGCAAATTGAGCAGATGAATATTCTTCCAATTCTTTACCAGCCTTACCAAGGGTTAACCCTTGCTGGATAAAGTAATCTAAATTAGCCATCCTGTCTTATGAAATCAATAACCTGAAAAAGTAAATAAATTACCTTATCCCACTTTAATGGGAGACAAGTCTGTACTATAGACTTGTATACTCACTTAATTTTATTTCACTCTCTTAGTCTTAGTCAAAGACCTTATATGGTTATCTTGTTTATAATGAAACAAATGATCACTTGAGTACCTGTGGAAAATAATATCTTTCTATCCCAATCACTGTGGGAGACAAGCCTTATACAAGTCTTGTATACTTCCTTGTACAGTAATAATAATAATAAAGTACTGGCCTGTACTATCATATAAGTTTATTTAAATATACCTCATATTATCTGTCAACCAAAGAAATTAACAAGGACAAACAAGAAAAGACAATATGAGAACACTTGCAGAAATCAAATTAAATTAAATATAAGGAACTGAAGTAAGTAAATAATCACAGAATCTGTGATGATAACTGCAATGGACTAAGCAAAACAAATGACGTTACAGTGTATAAACATAAGGGTGTAGAGAACTGAATGAAAGGAAAGATAAGACCAACAAATTCAAACAAATCAAAACAAAACTAAAAAACAGGAAAAATATTACAAAAACAACAATAGGGACAGTTTTATTACAGCTAACAAATATTGCAACAGATGTCGCATGCAAATTTCAATTAAGAAATTTGCCCCTACAGAACACTAGTACAAGACAAATGTTACTCGGTATTTCTTGTCCTAGTCACCTCACCAACCGCCCACGGACATATAAACAACTATACATATAAACAAATAACATGTAACATAAATACATATAAAACATAAATGCATACATTAAATAATGAGATGTGTTGCGGTTGAAATGTGTTGTAAAGTATGCTCAGCTTTTACATTAATGGTACAGCTTTTTAATTACAATAACTGCCACTTTTAATCAATCTTAAATCTTTGATTTATCTTATTACATTGTTCAAATTTTTGAGCATATTAGAAGATCCAGCGATGAAATCTATGCACTTTTATGTTCAACAACACTGCAACAACAAAACAGTTTATGGCCTTCAAAGTATTCAGCTCTGTATGTCTGCTTGACATAAACAATGCCTGTACTACAAAATGTCACCAAGCGCTGACCTGATTACTGCCTTCGCTCGATAGGACAGGTCATGCTGACCTCGACTGTATAGTTGTACTGTCAACTTGTACATCAGTGTTTACGTGTAGTATATGGCGTCAGGAATGGTCTGGTTACAATAACCCCAGGAATCTGGCCTACCACTGAAAAAGAACCCACTGAAAAGGTGGTCGATTTTTTTTTCGCTGTCGTGTACTGGTCATCAGTGAAGAAGGTCTTCTTTGGGTTACCACTGCATAATTGAATCAACCGGTCATGTTGACACAGAGTGGGAGTGTCAGGTAACGCGAATGGTGGAATGGTTCTGTGTAGTTGACCACTTGATAATATTGCACTCACACATTCTTATGCAAGTCAATGATGACTGGAACTACAGCTGACATTTCACAGTTTAATAAGGACGCATACATCTGGACAGCACGGAACACAGTCATAGGAACATGTTGACATGTACATCATTAGGCATTTGAATAGTAGATCATATTTCATGCAGCATTCAAATATGATGGGCGATATAAGGTAATCATTCAATGTTCTGGCGGACTATTGCCATATCCCATAATTGACTGAACGCATCAGTGGGTGTGGGTGTGTAAACATATAAAGAGTTCACTGGACGAACCTTTTCCTTGGCTAAGTTCTCCAGTGGCATATATCAAATGTTTATGTAACAAAGTTAAACCACGATAGGGGTTTTCATATTAATAAGATCTCCAAATCACTGTCCGATAATAGGTTTGATATACTGTTCTCTTGACAGTGATCCATAACGATGACAAGAATACAAGATGGCTACCTTCCTGAGTTTTGCTCACTCACCCAGAAGAAGGATAATGATAAGCCAAAGTTAATTCACAATTTGAATATCAATAATTTCATAAAGTTTCCCTACAGTTCCACATTAATAAGGTTGCTTCATGTAGACATAAGCTCTGCTGGGAAACCTGTCATCTTCAACTGTATATATAAACGACCAACGATGTTCGAAACACGATGTCCATCTAGGTCTAACCAAATAGAGATCATCAAAAAGAAGGGTCTGGTATTACCTGGAGTCCGAATTAATAATAAAGTGCATGAGGAGAATCTCTGACAATAGAATCTCGCAGAGACACTATGTCCTTCTGAAACATCATTCACAAATCACTTTTCAACCTTTAAAAGGACCAGCCCAAAAATACACACGGCCATTCTCAGCCGGCTTTGTCGAGACTCAGTACGCCTCCGTAGGACAACGAATACCTGCCCCAGAGTTCGGCACAAAGAATATAGTCCGACCTAAACATACGAAGATATACAATATAAGACTGAATCTTCTTGCACTAGACAAGTAATACATATGAATTCAGGCCATAAACATTCTAAACAAAATAATCTATTTTCTGGCCCTAACAAATGAGAAAAAACATAAATTCGGTATTCATACGCTAAATCAATATTCAAGGGAGATCATCCACATAATCAAAAGTATAAACCAATCATGGATTATCTAGCTTTACAAAGCAAAGCATTTTCGTACACTCAATAAATACAAATATATATTTTTCCATATTAAATAGACATACAGGACGAATTGTATGCCTCACTGAAGTAATCCGTGCGTCACACAATTCCATACACTAGAATACAGAATATGTGCGCAACAATATTCTGTGCCAGCAATTTGTCCTTAGCTGGCAAAGTGGTGACAGTCTATTTGAATTCTGGTTCAGTCATTGCTGGTTCCCACTGAAGTTTTGCCTGTTCCTTCTCAAGGCATGAGTCGAGTGGTGCGGTAGCACTTCGCTGCTTTGCAGGAGTAACTTCCAAAATGATTGCCTCTTCGAGTATCCACTAGAATTGTCTGTTATAGGCGATGTCCACGCATGAATTCTGGTTACAAGCAACTAGTAGTAGAGATAGATAAAATAATATCTCTCTTAAGTACTATCTCTCCTGAAGTTAGCATCAGGCGACCTCCGCTTTCCTCAACCATTTTATCTTCCTCTGAATGTTTCGAATGTATCTGAGAATAAATTCTCAGTCCATCGAGACAGATGAAAGAGTGTTCAGGAGAGCAAAGGAAAACAGATGCATCCTTTTCAGAAATATATACATAACAAATTTGAAATAAAATATTTGACATAAATATAGCTCATGATGTCATCATCCTCTTTCTGCTTCCTATGGAGCTTGGTGCTACCCCTGCTATTGGTTTCTTGTGAGGAAACCCGTACGAAGCAGTCACAAGCTCTTACAGTAGTAATTTGTGTGGTAAGTTATTTTATGTAAAGATATTGTCAGCGCCATTCGCAACTGCACATCAATAAGCGATTCATATATGTTAAATGTAAATATAAAATAAGAAAATGTATATGATACAACTTACCCCAATAGGGTTAAATTTTATCCAGGCTTTGATGTAGAGAATGGCCATAGTATGTCCTGCAACTGTTTAAGATGCAGTCGTCCCTCAGTTAGTTAAGTTACTGATTACGGTATAATACTAACTATTGACATTCGAGAGGTTTCCTTGTACTTGTGGCTCTAAGTGTTATACATTTTTTACACTTTTAATTATATGTTACTTCTAATCGCTTTGGCCTCTCCTAAAATGGAATTCCTATTACTAACTCCTATTCTGGCTGTCCATGATCTCCTTTGACGAAGATGGAATTGCGGTGGAGAAATCTTCAAAACGCTATAGATTTTAAAGGTAACATTTTGCTCATGAAAAATGTAACCTAGTTAGGTTGTCGTGGAGGAAACTTAATCACAATTTAGTTTATTTTATGTTCTAATGAACTCCGCCAATGCCGGTCCCAAGCCCGGATGAAAAAGGAGGAGGGCGGCCTGCATGGAGGCCGTAAGGAGGCAGCCCCTCCACCATGCAAAGGCACAACAGGCCAATCACCTGTTTGCTTTAAATCACGATTACTAGCAACACAAGAGAGAAAACTGGACTGATTCTAAAGGCGACGAACTGGAACGGACTACGACTTATGGAACTTAGAACACAAGAAGTATAAATGGGAAGGAAGAGGAGCTGGTGGAAGAGATGAGGAAAGCAAAACTAGAAATCCTGGCTATAACGGAAACAAAGAAAAAAGGACAAGGAGTCATGGACCTCGATGGCAACACGCTGCTCTACAGTGGTGTACCCATGTCTGAAAGAGCTAAAGGGGGCGTGGGTTGCATTGTGGCCCAAAATCAAAAAGATAGTATCAAGGGATGGAACTTTGTCTCGGAGCGCATTATGGTTGTTAAACTAAAAGAAGGAGAAACCATAGTCAACCTGGTCATAGTGTATGGGCCAAATGAGGATGAGAGAGCAGAGGTCAAGGAGGAATTCTTCGAGCTGCTTCAAAGGACAGTGGATGACTGCCTAGATGAAGTTATCATGCTCGGAGATTTTAATGCCAGAGTTGGAAATGACCATGCTAGATGGGGTGGAGTTATCGGAAGATATGGAGAAGATACTCTCAATGACAATGGAAAGCGACTCCTTAGATTCTGCAGTGAGCAGAATCTGATCATTACAAACACAAAGTTCCCCCATAAGCGCATACATGCATACACTAGATGTGAACCAACAAAGAATGAGAAGTCAGTGATCGACTATGCCATTGTTCGGAGAAGCTCATTCAAATATGTCCGAGATGCTAGAGTCTGGAGGGGGCCAGAGATTGGAAGTGATCACTACCTGCTAACAATCAAAAGAACAACTGAAAGAGTTGCTCAGCCTAGGAACTGCCCAACATCACGCAAGAAACCAAGTAAACGAGCAGGAGAAATGAGCATTAGGACCTACAAGCTGAGAGAGCCAGAAATTAAGACCAGATATCAGGGGCTTATTGCTGCAGCGGTGAGCAACTCAGAAGAACGACCTGATGACTTGGAAACCCTCTGGATTAAATTCAAGGATATCATAAAGACAGCTGCTGCAGAAGCATGCGGTGAAGTCCGACTTGGGAACAAGAGAAAGAGGACACCTGGTGGACAGAGGAAGTCAAAGAGAAAATAAGAGAGAAGAAAATGGCATGGAAAAGATACTTAGGAGCTAAAAACACAACAGGACAAATGGAAAAATATAGAGAATATGTGACACTTAGAACAGAAGCAAAGAACAAAGTGCTAGCAGCAAAACAGAAGTCCTGGGAAGAATTTGGAGAAAAGCTAGAAAAAATGCACAAGAAAACCAGAAATTGTTTTACAAGACCCTAAAGAACATGAGGAAGGAAAAACAATGCCCTCTCAAATTTATAAAGGACAAGCAAGGCAAATTGCTTACTGCCCCGAAGGAAGTAATGGGAAGATGGAAAGAATATTTCTCAGAACTCCTGGATGGTGAGCATGGAGAAGCATCAGAAATGATAAACACTAGCACAGAAGAGAAAACCAATGATGGTGAAGATGACATAAAGATGGAAGAACTGAAGGCAGCACTGGAGAAAATCAAGATGGGCAAAGCAGCAGGGCATGATGGTATAACACCAGAAATGGTTAAGTTCATGGGAGCATCAGGCGACCTATTACTCTTAAGGGTTTTACAGGCAGCGTGGTACAACAAGACCATACCAAAGGATTGGGAGATTGCCATCATAACACCAATTTTCAAAAAGGGTGACAATCGACAGTGTGGAAACCATAGAGGCATATCCCTTCTCAGTGTCCCTGGTAAAATCTACTCTAGAATCCTAGAGCAGAGACTCCGACGCCTAGCTGAGCCACAATTGGATGAGGTCCAGTGCGGATTCCGAGCAAACCGAAGTACTCAAGACCTAATCTTCACACTCAGACAGCTGAGTGAAAAGGCCCTTGAGTATAAGAGTGAGATGCATCTTTGTTTCATAGATCTGGAAAAGGCGTTTGACAGGGTCCCCTGGAGCAAACTTTGGGACTGTTTGGCAAGGAAGAATATTCCAGCACCTCTGATTCATGCTATACAGAGCTTCTACCAGTCTTGCAGAAATTATGTGAGGACAGCAAACCATAAGTCGGAAGAGTTCAGGACCACCACTGGTGTAAGACAAGGATATATCCTATCACCTTACCTCTTCATACTCCTTATGGACGATGTCATCAAGGCATGTAAGGAGAGAACAAGAAAGTATTCAGTGTGGTACTGGAAGATGAGAGGTCTATATTTCGGAGCTGGCATTTGCTGATGATGTTGCCCTGATTGCTAAATCAGAGGCACATCTCCAATCCAACCTGCAAGTCTGGAAGGAAGAGCTGGAGAAGAGAGGGATGGTCATAAGCAGCTCTAAAACAAAATCCATGGTGATATCACGAGAAGAAAGAAAACATCAGATTAAGCTGGGAGAACAGGTCCTGGAGCAGGTCGACCACTTTAAATACCTCGGAGCTATTATAGACCGAAAGGGAGGCATCTAAGAAGAGTTGGCCACTCGAAAAGCAGCAGCTGGGAGACTTTTTCAGGCCATAAATCGAGGATTCCTCAGCAAGAGAGAGGTTGGTAAGAAAACGAAGATGGCTGTATACCGCTTCACCTATGTCCCAGTCTTGACATACGGATGCGAGTCATGGGCAATGACTACAACCCATAAAAGCCAGATCCAAACCTCAGAAATGAGGTATCTGAGGAAGGTGGTTGAAGTAACAAGAAGAGACATGGTACGCAACCAGACGATACGTCAAGGCCTTAAATCCTACCCCCTGCAGACCAAAGTAGAACAGTCCCAATTAAGATGGTTTGGCCATGTCTGCAGAATGGGAGAAGATCGGATACCACGACAAGCATGGGAAAGAAAGAGCCAGGGATCCAGACCCCGAGGACGACCCAGAGTCCGCTGGGAGGACAACATTAGACAATCTTTGAAGGATCGAGGACTAGAATGGAACCAGGCCAGGAGGAAGACAGCCGATAGGATAGTCTGGCGCTCTCTCTTCCAAACCTCTACACCTCACGGTAGAAGGGGAACGACTAAGTAAGTAAGTAAGTTATGTTCTAATTCTAAATCAACCACAAGATAAGGTATCTTATTTTAGTAAATGCCTCCCCCTTTCCACCCATCACTATGAAGATGATTGATATGACCATATAAGGTTTTGCAACTTAACTCTATTCAATTCTTGACTTTTAAAAGTTTTTTGCGTAGGTTTCAAATGACATTTTGTAAAAACATGTATAATATTGTTAAATATGTTAAACCTATACACATTATATATCAGGGTGTTTGGAATTGAATGGAATTTAGTATAGTAGTAGTTATTTTCGGATTTTATTTACTCTTAGTGAGAAGCAACAAATTAATTGCCGCATTGGATGCATGAAAAATAACAAACTTTTACATACACTGAAATATTCAAAGAAAGAAAAAAAAACTAGCAAATGCAAGATGTACAATACAGTGGCGTTTATTTAAAAGAACGTTCAATTTTGTAACTGATTTGGTAAAATCAGACAAATATTATCATAAATTCATTAATTAAAATTTAATTAATGTGTTAGGTAGAAAGGGGAAACAGCTGAGCATTTGAGCACGATTATGATGACTTCACAAAATAACACTTAAAATCTTGAAAAATGTATAAAACTAATGTACATTATACATAGATATGTTTGGAAGTTAATAAACTGTGTGTATGTGACATTTATAGCAATACTTTTTTACAATGTAATTATCCAAGGTCGAAATGATTGCATAATCTGACACAAAAATGTACATAAACTGAGATATTAAAGAATGAAAAAACCTATGTAATTAAAATAATACAACAAATTGACATTTATTTAAAAGATTATCCAAGTATGTACAAATTTAAAACAAAACTTAGAGATTCGGACAATAAATAAATTAATGGAAAGCTAATTAAAATTGGCAAATAGAATGGCGCAAAAAGTGGAAATTTTTTATTTTAAAAACTAAACTGAGATTTGTGAAAAAAAGTAACATCAGCAGTCAAATCATATTATCTAAATCAAGAAAAAAAAAGATTGTTTTAGGACTTATAGTATTCAAATAGGCAGTTTCTGTTTTTCATGAAGCAAAGAAAGGTGTTACATGCACTACATTTTGTTTGTGTTCTTCTTTCAGTACCTTGAGTTGCCCAACAATGTTTACAATTTTTCCTTGTGGCAGTATGTTCTGGTATAATTGAGTGTGTGGTGCTGATTTTATTTTTTATGGCATTTTGTGAAGACAGAATATTCTGTTTTTTTTTTTTTTAAGTCCACCCAGCTCCTTAATAAGTTCCTCCGTAAAATCTGTTTGAAGGTAACGATTCGGTCTATCTAGTTCTTCAACATCAGGATGATCCTTTCTGCGCTCGTGAAAAAATATATAGCTGTTAACCCTAGCAATGTCAAGAAAATGGTAGGTTTTCCAATATTTGTTTGTTTTCCTAAGAACATTAAAATTATTAATTAATTGATCATTTTTATCTTCCCCACCCATTTAAGTATTATATTGTTTCACTACATTAGGCTACTTAACTTTTAAATCTCTAAATTCCCCATTGACTTTTGTTCTTCTAGTGGCTTCTGAATATCCATTAGCTGTCATAAAATTAGACATGATAGAAACTGTTTTATTATCCGGAGATTGCATTGTTAAAATCTACCTTTCTCTGACCCTTCGCATGTCAACGCGAGCTGATTTTTTTTCAAATAATTTTATTTCTTTTAAAGATTTTGGAAAACCTTTTCTATTTTTGATAATAGTTCCACATGCACAAACACATTCTTTAAAAGATGTTTTAGAAGCTGTACACTAGTGTAAAAATTATCAATTAATAAGAGACTTTAAAAGTCTTATAACTTTATCATAAGCCAAACCAAATGGGGAACCTTGGGTACCCTTACTTCAAAATCATATGTGTATCCTGTTTCAGCTTCAGCGAGGATCCATAATTTCATTCCCTATTTGGTTGGCTTAACTTTAATATACTGTCTAAATGGTTATCTGCCTTTATTTCGAACCATCCTTTCATCAATGGAAAGGTGTTGTCGAGCCTTATAGAGCTTCTGTCATTTTCAATGAATGTAATCAAACAGAACGCGTACTTTACTTAGCTTATCAGTTGAATTTTCAGTCTCAAAGCTGGAAACTTTCAGAAATGACATATGTAAAAATCGCTTTTTTGTCAATCTGTGGTACAAGGAAGATGTAGACCAATATTTCTGCACACTTGGTATTTGTACAATACCCATGTACATAAGTAGTCCCAGAAACTTGCAAAATTCTTCAACCGTTACATCCATCCATCCACTGTAAACTGATGGCTTTGATGGACCATACATCGAGGCATATTTGTTTGTATATAAACATAAATAAGATACAAGATCAGTAGTAAAAAACAACTTGAAAAAATCCACCGCCTTAAAAATTACGCGGACATATTCTCTCGTTAGTATTTCCTCCTTCAGATGAACCCCAGGCTTTCGGCAGGGCATAAACTTTAGAATTGGCATAGGGGCTCCACCATCCAAATCATTATAGCCTTTGGGTCTGTAATGAAAGAATTTAACAAACTGTTAGTTAAAGTTTGAGAAACTAAGTGTAATATTTTAAAATCGCACATTATACATTATAATGTATTCTTTAAAATTAAAATAATAATAATGATAATAAATTAGAACCTATAAATATCTTTAAACATTATCCCTTCAAACAAAATATAACTTTGATAACTTTCCTGCTGTTTTATTATGCCTTTTGACTCTGTATCTGTTTGTTTTGCAAATATACATTTCCTTAGCAACCGTTGCTATGGACGGGTAAGTTTTAAAAAAAATGAAGTAAAAAAAATTGTTCACAATAAATGTTAAAACCATTATCCATTTTAATAGACAATATGTTACAGTTACTATTTAAGTGGTAATTTAAAAAAAAAATTAAGTCACTACACCACCACATTGCTTACGCAATTCTTGATGCAATTGCGTCGTCGTTGGTTCACGCAGCTTCTCTTGCCATGCCGGCTTCAAAAATTGGGTCATTAGGGACATTATCATCAACAGCAGTGTCTGAATCCGATGTTTCAGGCTCCCAGACAACATCCTCTGCAGAATCAGTGCTGCATTCAAAATTTAAATCACCGCTGGAACTCATGTGTTAATTTTTTTGCGGAGACAAAGAAATCGAACTCGGACCAACTTTCAAAATGGCGTCGATTGTTTTCGGCGTTCACTCGCGATTTCAACGTTGATTATTTTCTTATAAAACTGCTTTTGAAAGATAGTTTTTACGTTTAAAATACATTTCATGCAGTATTTTATTTATAAAACAACAATATTAATTTTTAAAAAATGTTTTAAGGTACTTTCTGCGACTTCGGAATTTACCTGCCAAATTTGGCGCGTTTTCTAACCATAGAAATGAAAAGAGTTAAGTGTTACATGTACCTGAAACATTTTATGTCGTACGACATGCCCTAAATCCACAATCTAGTAATCTCTTCTCCAGGGTTGCACTCTCTTTTCCCATCCCTGTTTATTTTATGACAAGACATCTTGCTGGAATTGATTATATCATCTCCTCGTGTCCTAATCTTAAGACTACCATTCCTTATTAATCGGCCAACATTTGTTAGACGTTTCTGCTGATCATCGCTGAGCAAATCACTCGCTTACCTATCAATCGCACGTCTGTATAAACAACAAGACGGCGACATACGATAACCCAAATGTTGGTTTAATCGTAATGTCCTAGCTAATCGATTACTGATCCCAATCAAAGGATAACATGTAATGGGCTTCAAGTCTAAAACGTGCAAGAGTTGTTGAGATGTGTCCCCGAGGATAAGATAATATTGGTAGATGGAGGCGTAAAAGTAAGATAACGCATGGATGAAAAGGAATGATCGAACGAAGACTGACATATAGGAGATTAGAAAGAAAAACTGGACGAACGAATATGGCGTTTCTGCGTCAAAATAAGTGTCTACAAAGTACTAATATAGAGCACTTCGTTTTAAAATGTATGAAGTGTTAAAAAAACTCTACTATTAGAATATGTACAATTATGCAACTCTCCTATAACTATAGAACAGGTGTTAAAAATAGACTGAGATAAGTACATGCATAACATAGTAAAACCACAAAAATAGACCAAAAACTGAATATGGGACAGGTAGTAAAATCATAACAAGAATATCTTCCATATATAGAATTGTCTGAATCTCCAGCATGAAAGTTAAGATACAGGCAGTGTGACGAAAAGGACGACCTCTTCACGATCTCTGTTTCACTCCGACAGGATCAGAGACATATTTTGTACTGATTTTTATTTGTGTACTTTTAAAAGTCTAAGGAGCAAGTAGTTTGTATGTTCAAACATTTGTGACACTCCTTGCAGACAATGTTTATCTCAGCTTGCAGTGAGCAACTGAGATAAGATAGTCGCCGGCGTGTTTAGATTGAACCGATGATAAGACGACTCGTTTTGTAACCCAGATGGGCAGACACGGAGTTTTTGCGTACTCATAAGACAGGTAACGAGATTACTGTCTGTGTGACACATGTGGGCTGACAAGTGTGACATAATAGCTTCCGGGCCGACTTGTTATGCCAACATTACTTTCTAATAAAGTAATAAGTAGTACCGGTTACCCATGTTGTCATGTGTGTCTACCGATCTGCCTGTGAGAGCGTATGCAAGGCATCAGATGTCCATATATAGTAATACGTGACCTTTGCAGGCACGCACCTTATTTCACGTGGGACTATTTTGAAAATATCATAACCTATCTGCCTGATTTGAAATGATTAGATCTTTCTGATTAGATTCATAACAACAATGCGTGGAAAGATATGAATATAGTCTGACCTATTCGCAGTTTTATTTCACTGTGAATTTCAAGCTCGCCAAGACAACATCAGACCTCGCCAGAGTTAAGATTAGATTCATAATTCATGTTTTTAACCGGACCTTTTATTGGAGAACCAAATAAGACTTACAAAGCACAGGAAATCTCTATATTTTAATAATGAACACCGGTACTAGGAAACTGAAGAAAGACACGGAGTCAGAGGGAATTGAAGTTAAAATTAACGACACCCCAGACGCGTGTAAGAGGCCGATTCAAGTCTCTTTAATTCATCTGAGCAAAACGTATGTGAGCCAGGATTGGCGTAATTTGTGATTTACATTTCATATTTTATTACTAACATGTGAACTAACATTTACATGTATATATTTCCATGTGAAGTTTAATGTGTGAAACTCGCTATTGGATGTCAAAGTCATTTGGGGCTGGCAACCTCAGCGTATAGAATGATGATTCATGTACCACCACTGCATGGGCTGGTAATTGTTTTATTGAAGAGAACTAAAAGCATAACGTAGTTCTAGGTTCCCTATGGAGCAGGGAAGGAAAGATGAAAAAAATGATGTACATTCTAAATATAATACTTACATTTTCAAAGCAGTATAAATGTCCCTATAAACATCTTCTTCTTCTTCTTCTTCCGTCCTTAGCCAAAGACCGACCAAGCAGTCAGAGGCCATCACGCCTTGTGGCGTCTTAAGGGCAACAGCAGATTGATTTTCTCTGTTGTAGTTTCCCATCACGCCTAGCGGCGTCTTTAGGGCAACAACAAATAGATCCATCTGCCATTGTTTCCGTAATCGGTGTGACAAGCCAACGGGTGATCAGCCCATTGGGCCCTATAAACATAGTCACGTTAAAATTAATGTAAGTTTTCAAGCTTAAACCAGTGTAAATGTCTAAGTGAAAATTTTCATTTTAAAGTAATGGAAGTTTCAAACTTTTCAATCAGTGTAAAACATAAATGAAAACATATTCAATTTATATCGCGAATACTTTTCAATCAGTGCAGCTGTATATGTAAACAGACTCCATCTGTATTATTAACCTTTTCATTTAAATGGCATGTAAAGCTAAAGCTATTCTATTTAAATGTAGATTAAGTTTTATCCCGAGGGATTAAATTTAATTCTCATCGAGGGTAAAGTCTGAGTAATTGGGATAGGGGTATGGGACGATAGGAACCCATAACTATGGGGTGGAAAACGCCATACGCAGAAGAGCGTTTCGTTCTATTCTTTTACCTTAGTTATTGGTGGTACCAGCAGAAAGTACTATCTCTGGAACAAGAAGGGAACCGTGGCCTAAGCTTTAAGACGAAGTATACTCTCCTTGACGTTTCTGGAAAACGAGCTATCCCCCGACAACCTTGATCAGAGACGAGCGCGAGCAGAGTGAAAAGAACTAACCCATAAGAAGGAGCAGAACCATCATTGGCAGCTAAGTTCAAATATATGCTGCCACTTGAACTTCTTGTAATATCTCACATTCACTAAAGACTTTGATGATAATTTTCTTGATCCATAACTATTCAAATTATTTCCAACTGTTAAAACCTAAAGTGATTATTAAATTTTGTTATTTGTAATGTTACAAATTTAACTTCGATTTAATCATTTTAAAGTTACTGCATGTTTGTCTCAGTCAAATTACTACACACACTCTAAGCAGAGCTATACTAGAATAATAGAATTCCACTGGGTAAATCAGGGGTGTGAACGAGCTGAAAGTAATAAGTGCTTAAATCCTTCACAAAAGCGTCGGCAGAATTACAGAGTTAACATACTCAGCCAAAGCAGTATTGTTTTCGCTTATTCTGAATATCTTGTGAAGACTCCCTTTGTAATAGAAGTGTCATCACCCTTCTATCTACATCTCTGCCAAGAGTAATCTTGTGCGAGGGTAGATACATTTGAAGCCCATATTAGATACTCTTGAGTTTTGGCCACTGTTGGACCACTACTGCAAAGCAGGGGAGAAAATACCGTCACAGGCAGCTAGTGCAGTCCTATTTATTGTATCAGACTCTCAGTCCATGCTTCAAAAGGTACATAATGGATGGCTTCGACATGAATGAAACATTCATAGAAGCCTTAACCCTTTAGGAACTGGTGTGGACCTACTGTCCTGGTCATGCAGGAGTACGCGGCAATGCAAGAGCTGATAAAGAGCATCAGTAGTGGGAACATTGAATTTGGATAAAAAAGAGATAATGAGGACTATTAATGATCGCCTGTCAGTGACCGACACTGTCATCTATGTATCAACACGACTCGGGCTCCTGGAATTTGGAATCAAGGGTAAACCTAGTAGCGATGAACATATGAGAGGATACGTCAGGTACATATACAACCAATACGTTACTGGAACATTCAGCACTCATACCCTTCGACATTTAATGAAGTAGACTGGTCACGAGTGTAGTGATGTAGATTCTGAATAACAATAGCAATAACCAGCAACAAATGATCCTTACACTTTGTGGTTGTACTGACTTCACTTACGTCTATCAACTTTGGCATGGTCAGATGGCTGTCAAAAGTACTTTTGGGAACCGTGATAGATGGAGTCCAGACTTCAGATGAATCAAGAGTGATAACTCCTATGCCTGAAATGTAAAGAGGCAAAGGTAATAGTAGATACTTCCGTAGGGAGTGAATTTTTAGAGATTTTATCTAAAATAGATCTTAGCTTCATTAAGTAGTTGTGAAGTTTTAGAGATTTTATCTAAACTAGATCTTAGCTTCATTAAGTAGTTGTGAAGTTTTAGAGATTTTATCTAAACTAGATCTTAGCTTCATTAAGCAGTTGTGAAGTTTTAGAGATGTTATCCAAACTAGATCTTAGCTTCATTAAGTAGTTGTGAAGTTTTAGAGATGTTATCTAAACTAGATCTTAGCTTCATTAAGTAGTTGTGAAGTTTTAGAGATTGTATCTAAACTAGATCTTAGCTTCATTAAGTAGTTTGACCAGTTCCCTTCCATGCTGCCCCGTGAATTAAATGATGCTCATTAATAGTATGCAGTGCTCACAAGTGCTGGTTCAGCATTCTCAAAATGATTAGATGTATCAGTCTGGAAGTAATATGTTTGGTGTCATGCACAATGGTGGAATCACTTACAAGATGTTTTTCCGGTTTACAAAGTATAGATATTAGTGTAGCGTTAAACAAAATGCAGCTTGGTTATAATCAGTTTTGTTTATAGTTTCTGTACTTTACCGTATATCAGTGCTTCTTAATATTTTAGATGTACTGTACCCCATAGCAGCATCCAAGGAAGCCTCGTACATTGTCATCTAACTCGCATAATATGCCAGAAAATAAAAAAAAGAGTTAAAGTATTACTTTTTACATAAAATGAAAGGGAAAATATCACTTTACTTATATATTTAGTGCATGTCGTCAGCCCTAGGAAATATGAACGTTAGAGGCTCGTAAATTAGAAGGGCTTTGACAAGTATTACCCAGAGTTTTTCTGTCATTCAGATACAGACATTGTGAAAATAACTCTTACAAATACAGCCAGCACCAGTATTCGAAACATTTGTAAGGAGGATAATGTTTTAAGCACAATAAATTCATAAGTAAAGAATGAAAGAGAAATTATTTCAAATATATTTCAAATTTCATAATAAATGTTAGTTCATATGAAAGCTAAATGCTATACCCGTTCTTTGCACGGGAAAACAGTAAATAACTTTGTTTTAAGACATTAAATTAAATAAAGGAAAAAGTAACTAAAGCTGAAATTATTGTTTAAATATTAATCTGGTATTTATTTAAACGGTGTGACATACCTTAATATAACAGATTATCTCCTATCTACAATACTATTGATCAAATCTGTTGTTGGCTGTTTTCCATGCCATGGTTTCAAACTGTCCATAATCTTCTCTCTTTGTTGTCCCCCATCTCTTTTCCCTTCTTTCTTACGTATTGTCACGATTTTCACCAGCTTCCTTCTTCTCATAGCATGCCCAAAAGAAAGTTGATTGCTTCTTTCTAACCCGAGGAATAATATTCCTTTGCACATTGGCATTTTTCAAGAAATCCCCATTACTAATTTTTAGTAGCCCATGTTATTTTTTTGACATTCTTCTGTAACACAAAATTACACTGTAATTCTATCTGTGGCAGTTAGTGCTTTTCCTACTTTCATACTAATTGTCCATAAATCACTTCCGTATGTCAGGATTGGTCCTATGTAACTCTGTAGAGCTCTCTTTCTTGCTTCAACCGGACAAAAACGTTGTTGCATAAAATGCTTTGTTTTACACGATTTTATTTAACTTCACTTGTATGTCACTTTCATGTCACTTTCAAATCTTGCAATCGATCTTTCAATCACTTCCAGATGAGCAATATCTCTGAAAATTGGCATAGTTGTGTATTCCCGATGACAATACAATAATCAGTCAATTATTTAATAATTTAATATTGTAATTATGACTTTATGAGTAATTAAAGTTTTTCGTAAAGAAATGTAAACATATCAGGAGCCATAATCAAGTTAATTAAAAAATCAAGAGTACGTGGTGTGCTCTATTTTTTTCTATGCGTAAAACGGGGCAGTACTCAAACAAGTGACTAGCTAAATCAAGGTAAACAATCCAAATTATAAAATTATGAATCAAGGGAAAGTCGAGTTAGATTTCTAGATGACCTTCAAATTGAAGAAATTGATTGCACCAAATTAACAGGCACAAAGCCATGTAATATTGACGTTCTAAAAGAAATGGATCGATAAGAAATTTTAGACCAGATTTACAATAAGTAAAAATATTGTTAATGTTTTAGTAAGTCATAATTTTTCTAACACTAAAAAGAAGAAAAAAAAATTAAAAAATATTAAACACACGCTTTTAATGAACTGCAAGCTATAAACGCTTTGAAAAATTATTTTTGGGTTTTTAGTTCATTAAAAGCGTGTGTTTAAAGTATTTTTAAAAAATTTTTTATTTTAAATAGAATGCTGCTTTTACTTGGTATGACGTGATTGTCTGCGCTACTCTGCAATAGTGGTCAAACAATGGCCAAACAGAGTATAAAAATGAGGATCATTTAAGAATCAACCTTCACTCAAGATTACTCTTGACAGACATGTAAATAGAATAATGGTTCTCCTATTTAAAGGTGCCTCACAGGATTTTAAAGAAAAGCAAGCATAACAACTGAGATCATTCAAGCTGTCATGAACTTGTTATTCTCCCGCCCTTCTGTGAGGAAATATCGGCTCGTATCTTCTGAGCACCCAGCTGAAGGTGATTCAGCACCTTTTACTTTAATAGCTCACTATGGTTATGATTTAAAGCAATATGAGTCATACGGGTGCAGACATACAATTCACTCAATAGGATTGTATCCAAAAATAGATTTACAGTTACAGATGAACAGGACAATTAATGATTGCATATTAGAGAATGAAACTGCAATCGATGAATCATCAATGTAAATATTGCTGGAGTTTGGCATTAGGCGTAAGACTGGCAGGGATGAACGTATGTGAGGATGCATCCGGCGCATATACAACCAGCGCGCAACAGAGACAATTAGCATTCATACTCTTCGACATTTGCTGAAGGAGACTAAGCACCTATGGGTTTGCCCGGAGCACAATGATGTCGATTCTAAACAACAATAACAAAAACACTAATCACCAAGTGTGTTGATGACCATTGCAAGAGAAAGTCAAATGATGTGAAGTTTCCCGTATAGGGGAACACAGTAGCTGTCGCTTCACGCTAGTTAATTTAAAAAAAAATATGTATAATGTTAAATATCTTCGGGGAGATAATCTTTCTTGAACCAAGGGAAATAACATAATTGCTACTATAATGCAGAATTAGGTGTTAACATTTTATTTAAACATTTTCCTCTTTATATGCATAAATATAACGCAGAACAAATAATTAGTTTTCTTTATTCAGTATTAATTTACTGGTTATTTTTTAAAAGAAAAATT
Organism: Oreohelix idahoensis; assembly: GCA_024509875.1. Taxonomy (NCBI): domain Eukaryota; kingdom Metazoa; phylum Mollusca; class Gastropoda; order Stylommatophora; family Oreohelicidae; genus Oreohelix; species Oreohelix idahoensis. The sequence goes on along the minus strand of JAMPIV010017262.1, from coordinate 185,067 downwards.
CTTATTTGTTTTTATTAAACAAAATCAAAGTTTTTCACAGCCTTGAGTGTTTGGGCAAGAAATATTTACATGGCCATGTTGTAGCAATGACAATGTGACATCAGCGTTTCTACCGGTATATGTGTTCATTACATATGGCAGTCACCAGTAACATTCCTGGAAAAATTTTTATGGAGATAGAAATAGTCTCACACTGAGCACTTCTTTCTTAGGAAATATTCGTGTAGTTGTCTGAGAGTGTACAAAGAAGAAGATAGATATTCCTTAATTCGCGAAGTTAGAGATGAAAGAGGAAAATGAAGGGAGTTAAGAATTAAAGGGGGATGTTGTGGATGGCTCAGGCGGAGACAACGATCACGCAGAACTGGAAATTAATCAGATGATACATGATCATGCTGGGGATAATGATCTCATTGTGTATACAGATGGGTCTGTGATCCGTGGTGAGAAATTAGGCTGGGGCCTCTCTGCTAAAGTAAAAGGCAGAATCGTAGCCAAACATAGCGGGGCTTACAAGTTAAAAACTTCCAGCATGAGAATGGAGGTAGAGGCAGCTATTACAACCTTAAGGTGACTAACTGAAACTTCATTAACAAAGGCAGTCATTGTGTCCGACTCTCAGTCCATACTTCGAAAGGTTTAAATTGGTTGGCATGAATGGAAAACATTCATAGAAGCTTCGAATCTGCAGGAGCTGGTCTGGATCTATAGTACTGGTCATGCAAGAGTAGGCGGTAATTAGAGAGCTGACAGACTAGCACCAAGAGCACCCACAGTGGGGACACTGGATATGGATAAGGGAGATATACTGAGAACAATTAATGATCGCCTGTTAGAGAATGACAATGCGATAGATGATTTATCAATGTTAAGATTGTTGGAATTTGGCATCAAACGTAAGTCTAACAGAGATGGACGTATGTGAGGATACTTCCGTCGTGTATATAACCAGCGAGTTACAGGAACAGCTAACATTCACGCTCTTCGACATATACTGAGGGAGACTGTGCAGCTATAGGTTTTCCCTGAGTGCCTTGATGTCAATTCTGTTCAACAATAACAATGAAAAAATCCTCAAAAGAATAGAACATGAGAGAATGATCGTCGATGACATTTCACCTGAAACGACACAGGAAAGTAAAAGCAGTAAACAAACAAAATAAAAATTAATAATTGAAATCCAAGAGCAGCCTTTCTATACCTGTTTATCCAGGTGGAACCGTTGACATAATTTTCAGGTCTCAGTGAACCCTTGCATAAAACTTATTACATCTAGACAGTACATTAGGTGATCAGTAAGTGAACCCTTGCATAAAACTTATTACATCTAGACAGTACATTAGGCGATCAGTAAGTTGTAAATATAATTGTCCAATAAAAACTGTCAATGCCCTTGTGACTAGAGAATATTTTTTTTGGGTAGATCTGTTTATTTTGGCTAACATATTAGCATATTCTTTTAGTATGGTTCCCCCTCCACACAAAGGATATCACCAGTAATGTATGTCAGTGGTGTAGATAGAAGACACTTCAGTTTAAACTTTTAAAAAAAATTTTCCTGATTGATTTTTTTACCCCAATAATTAAGGACATGCAAGTCATGTGAACAGTAAATAAATATAGGTAATTAAGAGGCACTCGTTGGACAGAAAGGAGGACTCCAGATAACAGAAAAGAAATATAAGAGATGTCATGTTGGCCAACAAGTTTTATCACAAATTTCTGCACTGCAAGATGCTGATGAAATATGGAATGTGCAAGAGTTAGCGTGGTCCTATTGCATTCCTAGAAATGAAAAGAAAATCAAAGAAGATCAAACTTAGACTGCTACAATGTTTTGACCATATAAAAATACATATTACCTTAATGGAGACCATAATAGAAGGCAGAGTTGAAGGCAAACGTGTAAGAGGGAACAGAGCTATAAGTGGGAAGATAACAACAAGAGATGGACAGGAAAGAGTCTATCAGAGTGCACCATTAAGACAAGAGATAGAGGAGTTGGTGATCCATTGCAGCCAACCTTCGATGTGAAAATTACAACTGATGATGAGTACCGACAATCGACTTCTTCGAGGTAGCCTCATTAAAATATACAAATGATAACTATTAAAATGAATTATGTTTAAAACTAACAATGAAAAATGATGTATATTTTAAGAAAACAAAAATCACATCTCATACATACCGTTATAATCAGACTCATTCCAGCGAATATCTGGGTAGCTCCAGTATACAACGATCAGTGACGCCACCCTGACAGCCTGATTCAGTTCAGACACAGAAAGTACCTGAAAGGTCTCCAAGAATAACTCCAACCTACCATTGCCAGCGACTAAAACTGGCTGTTTGTATTTGATGGGATCTAAACTGCGGACATATTTTTCCAGGTTGGTGTAGGATTCTTGTAGTGTTTTTGCCATTGTCCATGTGGAAATGAGATTTACAATTATAAATATCTTCATAATTGTATATATTCTTTTTACACGGCTGTCCGTGACCATAATTTGTATCTTGTCTGTGATTTTTCTTAAGACAATGTACTGCCACTGTTAAGTAACGCGTTGCCAGTAGTAGTTCTAACGAAAGATAAATGGGAAGCACTTTAAATGTTAGCAGTAGAATTTGCATCAAAATGCCAACATGTCGCAAGGGCCAGTTGGTGTCATTGGTCCTGACATCTAATAGACAGTATGTATGATGACCAAGCGAGGCTCCACTCGTGATTAAACCTTGCTGCAGTATTGCTGTTAAGAGTGAATAGATACGAAAATAAAATCTAAAAAAGGTTATTTGTCTTATTAGGACAAAAGACAAAGAAAAAAGCCAACGTTGCGGACACAAGACTTTCGTCAGGAAAAGGAAAGAAAGTGAGAGCTAAGTATAACACTAAGAAAGTAAATAAACAATGAGTACTCCCCGTAAAAGCTGATAAGACATAGCATGCACGCTGACAACATGAAATGGCTGCCACTTCGGGCTGTAAACTGTAGATGCTAAGAAACGAAACGGAACAAGAAGCAACCCAAATATATTAATAATGAGTTCTGGAGATAGAAAAAGTTATACGAGGTAGAATATGACAAAATTAGTCAATTGGGGTGGGAGGAACAGGACAGCAAGAAGATTGAAAATGAAATGTAAACAAATAAATTATATATATATATATTCACTTTATAATTTCTTTCTTACTCTTCTGAGGATTCGTTCCTCATTGCTCGTCGTAATTAGCCTAAACTCTTTTCCGACCTGCGGTAGCGCAGTGTTTAGTGCACTGGCTTTCTAGCTCGGTGATCAATGATTCAATCCCCAGTTGAGGTGCGATTATTTAGACTGCAAACGGCTCCGGGGTCGACACAGCCTCATGAATTGGGTACCAGAGGAACTCTGGGAAGGTTAAGGCGGCCGGCATGATGCTGACCACATCACCCCTAGTGTGACGATGGTCAAGAAATACGGGCCTAACACCATATTCCCAATATGCCTCAATGGACCTGTAACGGGATCCTTTACCTTTTTTTTTTTTTTACTTTTTCGGACCTAAACGTTTATTAACGTAACATACTGGACCATTCAAAATGATAAACAGTATATAGAGGAATTCGATACTTGCATCTGCGCAACCGTCAGTGTTTGGTACCCGTGTAATTTTTTATAATGGTAAACGCTAGTAGGAACGTATTTTATTAATATTCTTTTGTATGGAGCATGGAACTACTACTGGAGGAAGCCTGCATTAAGTACTCTCATGCTCCTGCAGCTGTGATTTCTGTAGCAATGTGTTTTACACGATGAGGTTGCCATCTCTATACACAGTCTCATGTTAGTCACCTTGCACGAACTGCCCGAGTGGGGGGGGGGGGGGGGGGGGGGGGGCAGTAGTCATATTCTTTCTTTGTCTCATCGGAGACCCCCAGGGGACCACACGGAGCTGCCTAAGAATTGGTCACGTTAATAATGGTCTGTAAGCATCTACAGAGATGAAATAGTTAAAGGAATAAATACAACATGAGTTGAAGGCCCATAAGGGATCAAAAGCTAGAAAATACAAACAGATTTACATACTTAGGAAACATAGTTATATCAGTTTGCGGAACAAGCAAAGACTTCATTAACCGAATGAATAAAGCCAGAGTAGCCTTCGCCAACCTAGATAACATCTGGAAAACTTCCCAGAATATTACACACACGAAATAAATATATATGAGAGCTGCGTAACTTCTGTACTTCTGAAAGGTGCAGAATGCTGGAGAGTAACAGAAACGAAAATATCCAAACTTGCCTCATTCAACACAACTGACAAAGGAAAATTTTTAGAATTTTGTGGCCGAACGCCATCACCAACCAAGAACTACTAAACTCGGAGCCACCAAGAAGAGATGCACACCATCATAGCGGGTAGTCGCTGACATTGTGTTGGTCACATCCTCAGAATAGACCCTGCCACCGTCACCAGAACTGCCATGCTATGGACTCCAGACTGAGGTTTGCTCTTCAACTATTGGATAGGTACTGAGATTTGCTCTTCAACTATTGGATAGGTACTGAGGTTTGCTCTTCAACTATTGGATAGGTACTGAGGTTTGCTCTTCAACTATTGGATAGGTACTGAGGTTTGCTCTTCAACTATTGGATAGGTACTGAAGTTTGCTCTTCAACTATTGGATAGGTACGCAAACAGTGTTCCACATATAAACAACCACTATCCACACATACGAATGAAGATACCATTAAATCATATCTGCTAACAGAAAATGTGACAGAACTTAGTGATGCAACGTTCGTCAGCTTCTGACACATCGAAAAAGAAACATCATTATGATATCATAACTGGCAACAAATGAAAACAAAAATACTGTTACAGAGTAAATATTATCAAGGGGAAGTGATCTTGTAAATGTTAAGCAAATAGATTCGATTACGGGTTATGTTGCTTGATTAAGCTGATGTTAAGTTAAAATTGTATTAGGGGAATTCCCTCGTGTGATCGAGAAGTTTCCAAGTGGCGAACACTGGTCAGTTCAAATCGCGGAGATGTTTTTTTCTCTGAACTGTCTTGAGCTGTGAGTAAGCTCGTGTGACTAGCCAATGCAATTATCGAGACTGAGTTGTGTTTTTTAAACAACCGAGTCTCGTGTCTTTTTTTGGCGGGTCTAGTGTGTGAACTAATTGCAGTCTGTTTTTGGGTACCGACGGGAGAGGTCGGTTCTACAGTGTGTGTTTTGAGAATGCCTGCGCAGTGCAAAAGTTATAAAGGCCATATTATTTGTGTAGGCCTATAATTTCTGAATTTATTGGAGAATTGTGTTTGTAAGTATTTTTGATGAGGTAAGGATCCAGGACATTTGTTTGAATATATAAATGTCAAGATGAGTGAAGGCGAGATTACTGCAGATTGCCAGGGAGTGCAGTCTTGCGAGAAAGTGCCGAAAGTATTCACCATTGATGTAGTTAGCACGGCGAGGATGATGCCCGTTGGCTAACCGGATCTATATGATATTTGAGGAGGCAATCGTTATCATTGAAAGGATCCACAGTTACATTAAAGCGCCAAGGTTGAGAGCGTCTTTGATGAAGCATATTGGAGAGGCCATCGTTATCATTGAGAGGATCCACACATACATTAAAGCGCCAAGGTTGAGAGCGTCTTTGATGAGGCATATTTGAGGAATTTATTATTGTCAGCACGGCGAGGATAAACCGTTGCTGGGAAAAGGGATCCATTGTCCGTTTATTGTGATGCTGATGTTGGAAGCATCGTTGGAGAGGCCATTTATTATTTACATTAGAGCGCCAATGTTGAGAGCGTCTTTGATGAGGCATATTTGAGGAATTCATTATATAAGCACGGTGATGCCGACCGTTGCTGAGAGGATCCAGTATTAATATTATTATATTAGCACGGGGATGCCGACCGTTGCTGAGAGAACAGTAGTAATATTATATAGCGCTCATGATTATGAGAAGTGGAGATGTGACTGGAGTACTGTATTATTGTATTGCTATGACTTGTACTTAATTGTGACTGTGTATTCTGTGTATTTCATGAACGTGTTGTGGTGTAAATAAACGTTATTAACAGTACACCTGCCGTTACACCATTCCATGCCTCTGATGTGTGTATCTGTGGCGTGTGAATGCACCACGCACACTCACTACAACATTTAACACGGTAGGAGAACAGTAGGCGTGATTATAGTCACGCATGACCATAAATAGCCATTAAACTATGGAAAGAGTAATTATCAATGGTTGACCAATAACAGACGTATCAGTAGTAACTTCAAACATAGTTGTATCTGTGCTGTCGATAACCATATAGTAACAGTGGTGGCCAGTGTTTCAAGTCAACAGTTACAGATCTTTACAGTGGTGGGCCATTTTATTTAACGAAATAAACCCACGGAGTTCGCGTGATAGGAAAGCCTTGTGTAGGCGTGGCTTATGTATCCTCACATTGTGTCATGGTCCTCGACCTAGTTGGTTAACTGTGTCCAACACGGTAGAATATAACAGTGGGAAGTTGACAGGTTGTTAGTAGACAGTCAAGTTGAACTAAATGTGAAGTGTTTTGAAGAGTCGTTTGCAGATTATCTCAAGTCAAAAATCACGGAGGGTGCTGTGCTGCGTTTCCTGTATGCTGTACGTGCTGATGCTGTGTTGAGCGCATTCTACACTTTGGCAAGAACCCGAAGAGAAGAAAATCTAGTTTGTGTACCTTTCTGCGCTTGAACGGTTTTATCTGCAGAACTTTGTGATATCTGGTGTGTCGGCGGAAGGGACAGAAGAATATTAAGATAAGTGATTTTGTTCTGTGTAGATTGTGCCACTTTTCTGCATTTTAGCAAGTCTGCCTATACTATCCATCACTTATTCTGTTGATAATTGTCATTGTGTTTCGATAATTATATCGATTGATGAAGAATATGTTGATGCATAGATAATGTATGTTATATATAGGTACTATAACAGGAGTTGGTGTACAGTAATTAAGAAATAATTGCAATTTCTTAAAAAGATAATTGGCTTGGTGAGGTGAAAGTTTAATTAATACATATATTGTTGTCTAAGTAAGTAAGTCACTATGGACTATAATACAGATCCTGAGAAAAAAAAATACCGTGAACTATTAGGATTTGGAGACCGTGAGCTGACTGAGTCTGAAATAAATAGATTGATATATGAAAAGCTAATTCATGAATGTGATAAGAGGATTCAGAACAGGGGGCTAGAAGAAAAGAAGCAATTGGACATAAAACAGAGTACCCTAGAGCAAAGGGAAAGTTTCATAGAATGTACTGGTGAAGTAAGTAAGTTACATGAAAAAGTATCTAAACTTACAGATGATTTAGGCAAATCAAACTCAGAACTTGCTAGTATTTCAGATGAAAGAGAAGCAAATTGAGGTGGAAAATATTACACAGGAGGCCCAACAAAATAAACACATGTATGAGAAATTGAAAATTGAGAGTAATGAACATGAGAAGACTTACATAAAAATGCTTCATGAGGTGATGAATGATAATGAGATTCTCAGTGATCAAATTAAGGACATGAATATTGTACCCCTTAAGAAGAATAATGAGATTATGAATAACAATGATGATATTAAGATTGAGTCTCTACAACTAGAGTTGACTCATTTGAGAGCAAATAAAGAACAATATGAGAAAGAGACATTAGTAGAGTTGATGATTGAGAAAGAGAAAGTCACTAAGTTTGAAAATATGCTAGCAGCTGAAAGCTGCAAGGTTTTAAGAGCTGAAAGTTTAAACAAGAAATTAAGTGCAGATATTTCACTTAGAGATATTCAAATTTCAGAAGCCAGAGTGAGATTAGATGGTCTACTTGACATTCTCTTAAAGAAAAAAAGGTGGTCTTCTGTCAGTGTTGACAGTGAAAGACATAAAGCGGACTCTAAAGGCAATAATAATGGAAAGAAATCTTTCCGAGGGAAATATAACTTTCAACGCAATACCAATGATTTTAGCGATATTGGTTCCTGGCGGCAAGCTAGCAAAGGAAAATCTACAGTATTAGATAACCCTGTGGATAACAAAAGAAACAATAATAAATTTCAATTTAAGTTGTTAAAAACAAACAAGGTATTAAGTGAGAACCCTGATGGCTTGATAGCAGTGAAAAAAGATAGAACTCCTTGTTCCAGGAGGGAAACATATTTGGTGAAAAACAATAAAGATATGGTTAAATCTTTCGGTCACATCCAGTCAAGTCAGTGTGACCCAGTTCTTAAACACACTGCCACAAACAAGGAAAAAAATACTTTTGATAGGAGATATAACCCTGAGGTTAAAATGTACCAAGGGATTTCTTCATATAGTAATGTTTCTTTGCTTAAAAACAAGAAACAATTTGACAGATCACAACATCGTGATTCTAAGAGTATTAGAAATTATAGTGGAAATAATTATGTGAAAGAGTGTCAATATGGTAATAAATTTGTTGAAAAAAAGCGATTTCTATCTGGTAGATATTTTTATCCAAGAGGAAATGCTAATCGTAATTATGCTAACTGGGATGTGAAACAGTACAACTGTGTCAATAGAACAAATAACAATGTTCTTAACAGCAATTATAGAAATTGTAACAAGGTTAGCCGTACTCCACATGAGAGCAAGGTTGTTTACAAGCAAAGTAATAACACTATTGATTGTCACACTAGTGGTGGCGAAAGGTCATCTCGTTCTTGTGAACGTAGTAATTTTTTTTTTCAGCCTATAGCAAGGATGAACTTTCGTTACGGTCAAGTGATCGCTAAGCCTTCTGTGAGGTAAGGAGGACTTGTTGAGGTGTGTGAAAAGGGGCCAAGACTCTACCCTACCTCAAGGAATAGGTAAACGTGAAAGTTGATTTTCCGTTTTTCCTTATTAGATCTAACAGATGATTAATAGAAATTTTCATTTGTATTGTCTCGTAGCGTGCGACGTTGTGATGAGTTGGCGCACTTGTTGACATTATTCGTGAAGAATGTGGATTATTTATCAAGCAGAACCTATTAGCGTCTCGCTATACATCTGACGAGTCACTTTTGGAGGATCAAGAATTAATGACGGATTGTCGGGATATATTTTTTTTTTACAGCTGATTTATTTTTTAGAATAGTACATGTTATTGTATTCTGTGAATAATATATCATATGATGTTGTATTAAAATATTGGTAATTTCTTTGAAACATTATGATGTTTATTTCGATGAATCATTTGATTGCTTAATATATATTTTTTGTGGAACATATATGACTGTTTCGAATGTACCAGTCCAATTTTTTATGCAATTGTATATTATTCTGTTTTGATTGTGTGTAACATATGTGTTGGTAATAATTTGTGGGTAATTTTTGATAAATGCAGTGAGCGGTGTCAAACCTGTGCTCATTTTTCTGTATATGTTTCGGATTGTAGCTGTAATTGTTAGGATAATTATGTGGATTTATTGTTATGTTGTGTAATATGATTTTGTAGAATTATCTTGCATGTATCAGAAATAATTGTGTATTTAAATTGTTAGAAACATTGATCTTGTCAGAACATAGTACCTAGAATTTAAATAATAAGATTTTTTTAAACATTTTTGCAACAAATTAATTTGATAAATATTTTTGATAAATATTTTTTATAAAAACTTTGAAGATATTTTTATAGGATTTCTTTCATATCCTATTGTTCCATTAAATTTTAGATTTATACTAGGCTGAGTAAGATATAAATTTATAGTTAAATAACACTGAAGTTCAACGCTATTGTTAATCAGAATTAACTTATAAATTAAATTGAACTTTTTTTTTGTAAAAATTGATAGACACATCTGATACTTTTATTTGTTTAAAGATGGACAAATTGTTGTAACATTATGTTATGTTTGTATGTTGGAAAGTTGATATACATATGACATTGTATTTTTCTTAGGTTTTTTTTGGTGATGTATTTTTTGAAAAAAAAAAAACTTACATGTTTTGATTTAAGTGTTTGTCTAGAGATAAGATACTTTATGCTTCTCTCATTTTGTTAGAAGTTAATTTCATTGTTAATTTATTAGTTATGACTTAGAATTACTTAAATAATAATTTTATTTTTTGATAACTTATCGTTCTAAAATACTTTGTATGGTAATTTTTTTTTTAAAAAAAAATTGTTTTTTTGGCATTGTATTTATTTTTGTGTGCCCTATGATTGAAAGGTATATTACTTCTTTGGAAACTTGTCTTATTTGATATTATGATGTATTTTTATTATTTAGCGGTTGATTGTGCGTTAGGTCAAAACTTAGTTATCGCAAATGCTATTATTTGTTTGGGTAAAATTTATAATTTATTTTCAATTAAGTATAACTTTTGTAACTTAGTTAAATTACTTATTAGACTTTGGTTAGTTATGAATTATTCGTTTTGTGCTGTTAGTATGGATATACTTTGACATTTTGTTTTGTGCCTTGTAATCATGTTTGTATTTAATTTGTGAAAGATATTGTCTGATCTAAACATTTATTAGTATGTATTGTAATTGACTTTCTATGCGTTCATACCTTTGTTTTCCATTCGTCTTTGTTGACTATCCTTCATTTCATTCTATCTTTTTGTTGTCTTTCCGATATGTGTTCATATCTTGTTTATATTTCTGTATCACATCTTCGTTTCTCTTCGTTGTATTTGTATACTTCTCCTTTTTTTCAATACTTATACTTTCATTCATTGTATCCTTGAGTGAATTATATAACTTAATATAATGTAACTAGTATTTTGATAAATTTGTATTTATTGTACATGAAATTGTTGTTCTTATTGGTTATCTTGTGCTATTGTTAATTGTTTCTCATTTTCCGATTTCTTACTTTCCTTTACTACAGATCATTCTTCTGTTGTTTGATCTTGTTCTTTCACTTTCTATTGGTTGTTACTTGTACTAAATGTACTTAGCTTAGTGTTTTATAAAGATTAATTTTGGTATGCTTGTATTATGATTGATGCTTTTGTTGTAATTTACATCGGTAACATTCATTGGGATATTTGATTGATTATGTTTGATGTTTTAGTTGTAATTTTACATTTATTGCTGATATTTCGGGTGGATGTACATTTTTTGATAGGTACATTTTTTGGATAGATACATTTTTTGGTGGCTATATAATATAATTTCATTTATCTCAAAATTTTTGACACTTAAATTTTCAAAAAAATGATAAATCATTTTTTTCCCGGGCGGTGTGGCAACTGTTACAGAGTAAATATTATCAAGGGGAAGTGATCTTGTAAATGTTAAGCAAATAGATTCGATTACGGGTTATGTTGCTTGATTAAGCTGATGTTAAGTTAAAATTGTATTAGTGGAATTCCCTCGTGTGATCGAGAAGTTTCCAAGTGGCGAACACTGGTCAGTTCAAATCGCGGAGATGTTTTTTTCTCTGAACTGTCTTGAGCTGTGAGTAAGCTCGTGTGACTAGCCAATGCAATTATCGAGACTGAGTTGTGTTTTTTAAACAACCGAGTCTCGTGTCTTTTTTTGGCGGGTCTAGTGTGTGAACTAATTGCAGTCTGTTTTTGGGTACCGACGGGAGAGGTCGGTTCTACAGTGTGTGTTTTGAGAATGCCTGCGCAGTGCAAAAGTTATAAAGGCCATATTATTTGTGTAGGCCTATAATTTCTGAATTTATTGGAGAATTGTGTTTGTGAGTATTTTTGATGAGGTAAGGATCCAGGACATTTGTTTGAATATATAAATGTCAAGATGAGTGAAGGCGAGATTACTGCAGATTGCCAGGGAGTGCAGTCTTGCGAGAAAGTGCCGAAAGTATTCACCATTGATGTAGTTAGCACGGCGAGGATGATGCCCGTTGGCTAACCGGATCTATATGATATTTGAGGAGGCAATCGTTATCATTGAAAGGATCCACAGTTACATTAAAGCGCCAAGGTTGAGAGCGTCTTTGATGAAGCATATTGGAGAGGCCATCGTTATCATTGAGAGGATCCACACATACATTAAAGCGCCAAGGTTGAGAGCGTCTTTGATGAGGCATATTTGAGGAATTTATTATTGTCAGCACGGCGAGGATAAACCGTTGCTGGGAAAAGGGATCCATTGTCCGTTTATTGTGATGCTGATGTTGGAAGCATCGTTGGAGAGGCCATTTATTATTTACATTAGAGCGCCAATGTTGAGAGCGTCTTTGATGAGGCATATTTGAGGAATTCATTATATAAGCACGGTGATGCCGACCGTTGCTGAGAGGATCCAGTATTAATATTATTATATTAGCACGGGGATGCCGACCGTTGCTGAGAGAACAGTAGTAATATTATATAGCGCTCATGATTATGAGAAGTGGAGATGTGACTGGAGTACTGTATTATTGTATTGCTATGACTTGTACTTAATTGTGACTGTGTATTCTGTGTATTTCATGAACGTGTTGTGGTGTAAATAAACGTTATTAACAGTACACCTGCCGTTACACCATTCCATGCCTCTGATGTGTGTATCTGTGGCGTGTGAATGCACCACGCACACTCACTACAACATTTAACACGGTAGGAGAACAGTAGGCGTGATTATAGTCACGCATGACCATAAATAGCCATTAAACTATGGAAAGAGTAATTATCAATGGTTGACCAATAACAGACGTATCAGTAGTAACTTCAAACATAGTTGTATCTGTGCTGTCGATAACCATATAGTAACAAATACCAAAACGTAGAAATTAAATAAACAAAAATCAGTAAATTTACACATCTTGACATAAAAACATGGAGCAAACGTATAAAGAAACATTCATTTAAAATTACGAAGGTAAAGATTGCGCTAGCTTGTTGAGTTCTAAGTCTTCCGTTTAAAAAAAAAAAAAAAAAAAAAACATTTTTCGACGCTAACCAAGCGAAGGAGTCTTGCACATGAAGTGTGTGTACTTCCTAAGGACAACTACAGAGAAGAAACAGTTATGCAAACTTAGATATCACGATTTATATACGAGAACGTTAATAGTTACACTTATATATTTATATTAAAATATAACTTTTTAGCCGTTCAAATGAATATATTTAAGCAGTAGATTTTGTAAAACATATTTTTAAAATTGTTTTAAACATAAATTTTTTATGTAAATTTCCTTTTTTAACAATTAGAACTAAATTGTAGATGTTATCTACCATCGTCTTAACCCCATGATACGAAAGAGAAGTAACACTGCACCCAAATTAGTAGGTAGCGGCAAGAGAAAGGTTTGTCATGAAGACGGCTATTCCATCCTGTAAAAATGAGCAGCAAAAACGTCGGTCACGAACACAAACATGCCAACTAAAATAAGTAATCAGAATAATTTCTAGTAATAAACAATTTCACGGATAGCACAGGCCCTGTCCCGGATGAAAATATTTTTCACTGAGAACTGAAGCGTGGACAATGGTGATCACTTATGTGCAACTTTCAGTAGGAAAACTAGTTAGAAAATCATTGGATGTTGTCATGAAATATTCTAATCCACATATATAAATTATTAGGTAAATATGAAGCCTAACAAATAAAATTAATAAAGAGAAGAGCAATGGTAAAATGACAGTGCTGTCACAAGGAATGTACTCGAAATCCCCCTTGTTTTCTGCTTCGTCTGCAAATTGTAACGCTTTCACGTTGATATAAAAGCTTACTGTATTATTACCCGCTTTCTTCAATGAAACGTGTGCTGTATTTCTTGGAAAAGCATTGAGAGGCCCTGCGTAATGACCTAAATTAATCCTAACATTAATTATATTACGTTACCAAAACGAACGAACAGATGGACAAAAGGATAGCGAGAAGGGAGAGGCAGAAAGCCGAACACTAAACACGCTTCGCGCGATACGCAAATGCTGCCATCACGCGTGTAAGTCTACATGCACTAATTTTTTTTCAGACGGACAGTGATAAAATACACTACCCTTTCCCAGAGTTAGGTTTATAAATCATAACAGACTCTTATTAGAAAAGATAACATTAGATGGGTTTACGGTTGAAAACATAACAGTACCCAGACAGCACATCTTCGAAACAGGAGGTAGAAGAAATTGCATATTTTGAACGCAGCCACGTAGCTCCTTTAAATTAGTATTTTTGGGTTCCTTAGGGCTTGCTGACAAATAATATGTAAAACGTTACGCAAATAGTCCAGGAATTAATAAATTATACCCAAAATAAAATATTGGGGGGTGCCTGACAGCATAAAATCATTTCTGCTCATAAGATTTTTTTTTAACGTGTTTGAAAAAAATTTACGTTACAGAAATAGCCTACCATGTAAACTCCAAATTGATTGGAGCGCAACAAATGAAAGCCTAACCACGATTGGCCGGGCTATAAATACTATCTTGGTTGTTAGGGGAGACGGGAAAAGATAACATTTTTTCAAACACTTGTCGAAACGTGGCTCATTGGCCAGTCTCGCTGATATACACACTTGGGAGCGTTAGTTCGAGACCACTTGTTTAAATGATCTTGATAAAGCATCAGTGCGTTGAAGCCAGCTAAAATTTTGCTCAATAAAAGCCTGGAAGATAAGCAGATGGAAATTTGTGCCAGTTTGTGCCAGAATTCATTGCTAATCAACGTATCTGTGTTATTCGTATGAATTGTGGTAAGCTTGAACCATTCAATATCTTTTAATGAAAATTGAATGTGAATTGTTGATTTATGCCTGTATATATATGTGTAGTTCAGTGGCAAACGTGAGGTAAAGCCTGTAATGCTCCAGCCTGAACAGAGGGTGTCGGAGAGAAGTAAAACGGCATGGAATGGCCAAATAGTACACTGACACCTGGATGATTGATTAGACAGAAATAATGCTGGAAGTGCAGAGGCGTAGTAACCATTAAGAAGGGTAATACTGGTATAAAGTATTTCAGATGAAGCTGACTGTTGGCCTAACGCTCTGAACGCAATGTTTGTGATGTATTGTGATCAGTGTAAAAAGAAAATATAAATTAGTTATGAAGTAGAAGGTACATCCTTCTTGATTTCAGGGACAGTGGTCTTGATGGTACTGAGCAGCACCTGGTCAGAGCTTTGCTGAATCCAGAGTCGGACAGCATACTCCTTGGTCTTTTTAGCTATCAGTGAGGTGTCTCCTGAGCCCAGAGGAGAATTCGAGCAGAGGAGTCCTTTCCTGCCGCCATCACGCCAGATAAGCGAATTGGCCAGCTGAGCTCAACATTATGTCCCCTCATCTTGAACTGACTTTTTAAAATTAACATTAAGAGGGGAATTTACTTGTCTTAAAATCAGGAACTGTGAACATCTCCAATACTAGTCCCTAAAGACAAACTATTGAAGTCATGATGACAAATACCAACAGAGCTTGAACAAAACAAAACCAGTATTACCTCATTTTACTACTACACAACTGACACACATAGAACATTTGTAATAATATATGTCACTACAATATTCATATTAAATACATTCTGTACATAACTTGTAATTTAATTTGATTGTGATTCCTGGTTCCCTTGTAGTTGAATCAGGACACATATTCATTCATGCCAGTAATGAATACATATTGTTATTTGAAAGTTTATCAGTGACTCTTTTAAGATATCTTTGTAGAGTGTTATATGTATGTGAGTGTCACAGTGTTGTCAAGAGTAGTGGATTAAATTAAATTGTTTATCTGTCTGTTGTTGTGACTTACACTTCACCATACTCATACCCTAGACACATAACGTAGCATCACACTATTCCAGAATAATTCTGACTGAGATATATAGATATGTGGTAGCAAGTAAGGTTATCTATAATACACTACTCTTAATAGATATAGATACCTTCACAGCTGATCTCAGTCAGTACACTAAGTTCCCTATAAATATTTATAACATCCCACTTCACCACATATATTGGGGTCTCGCTCTTGGGATTTTGAATCTTTCCCTATTAAAAATATTGGGGGTAATTCACTTCAGGGAATATAAGAATTAAAAGGTATCCTTGGGTGGAATTAAATAAGGTTGAGCTCACGGTGCCTGTGTTGTCCATTAGATATATAGTTAGAAATTGAATTGTTGGTTAGACATTATAAAAATTTACCTGATAGACAATGGCGGACCTGGCCAAATTTCGATCTGCCGCTGTTCAGACTGCAAAAGAGTTAGGATTAGATGGGCAAGTTATGGTTGCCTATGTCACGACGGAATGTGACAAATTTATTGAACGCGAAGAAAGAAGGTTTGAAGCCGAAAGAAAGTTAGAGGCTGACAAGGAAATTAAGAGGTTGCAGATTGAGGCTGACAAAGAGGCTAAAGCATTGGAAGCCGAGGAAAGAAGACAAGCTGCAGAAAGGGAAGAGAAGAAATTAGCTGCAGAAAGGGAAGAGAAGAGATTAGCTGCAGAAAGGGAAGCAGAAAAGGAGGAGAAGAGATTACAAAGGGAACATGAGTTACGACTAAGGGAGTTTGAGTTTCAAGGCCATGCTCCTGAAAATGGTGCCAGTCCCTTTGCCTCTGATGCTACGGTTACTCAGGAGCCTCAACCTCAGCTATGAATTTTCATTTAGATCATTTTGTTGAGAAAGACGATGATATTGAGAGCTATATAAATAGGTATGAACTATTAGCTACCACGTATGGGTTAGAGAGAGAAAGGTGGAGCTTAAAGTTATCTCAGGGACTTCGTGGGGCAGCTTATGAAGTTTTTGCAAAAATGAGCAGAGGTGATCAGGAAAATTATGACATGCTAAAGCAGGCTCTTTTGTTAAGGTATGAAAAGAATGCAGAGTTTTACAGGAAAAAATTTAGGAATGCTAAACTACTGTCAGGTGAAACCTATCACCAGTTCTCTGCACGAATAGAGACATACTTGGAGAAATGGACTTCTCTGGGGAAAACCCAAGATCTTAAGGAAATGGTCCTTATAGAGCAACTAAGAGAGTCCATGGCTCCAGACCTGAGAAAGTTTCTCATGGAACAAGGTGCAGAGAGGCTGGGTGAGTTGCTAAATGTTGCTGAAAGGTATCAAGCAGCTCAAGCAGAGGTAACAGGTAATAAAAAGAAACAGGTGGATAACTTTAGGGCACCACAGAACTTTAATAAATTTGATCCTAGGGATCAAAATAAAGGTAAGCACCAATTTGATAGGCCACGGTATGACAATAAAAATAAATTCCCACAATTCGATGAAAGGAAATATGATGAAAGAAAATCTTTCAACCAAGGAAAAAGGTGGTGTAAAAATTGTAAGATGAACAATCATGACACTGACCATTGTAGAAGGAAACCTCCTCATTTTGCTGCTATGACATCGGGGAAAAAGGAAAAGAAGGGCAAACCTGAAGAATTACAGGAACCATACCACCCCCCAGTGTGTGAAGATGTCATCTGTAATGGTGTCACTATAAGATGTTTATATGATACCGGTTTAGATTACGATTCCGTTGTGAGTTCTCACCTGGTGCAGGCCGATCAATACACCACAGAAACAGTGGAGATTCAAACTGCAACCAAGGATGTAGCTACCATGACACTTCCCGTCGCCCGAATAAAAGTGAAAACGCGATATGTGGAAGGAATCATAAAAGCAGCAGTGATAAATGAGCCAATCTACCCTCTAATATTGGGGTGTAGATATGTCTTCTTGGGGAATCCCAAGAGACCTGTGATATTGGCAACAGTGCAGACCAGATCACAGACAAAGAAGGAGGAGGATAATCCAATAAATACTCACCCAGATGAGATGAGGAAGGCACAGGCTGAGGACAAAACACTCAAGCCATGTTTCAAGAAGTTGCCCAAATCTCATACACCTCCAGGCAAGGGAGAGTTTTATATGAAGAACAAATTGATATATAGGAAGGCTGGATCTGAATCCAATGGTCACGGACAGCTGGTCCTTCCCACTTCATATAGGACTAAAGTGTTGGAACTAGGGCATGCGATTCCCTTCAGTGGTCATATGGGAATCAGCGCAACAGGACAGCGAATAGCTTGTCACTATTTCTGGCCAGGAATAACTGAAGATATCAAACGATATGTAAAATCCTGTCCAGAGTGCCAACGAGTAGCACCTAAACATTGGACTGCACCAGCAACTCTGGGGGAAATGCCCATAGTGGGAACACCCTTTGAGAGAGTTGCCGTGGATCTTGTGGGACCTCTCACCCGAACCAAGAGAAGGAACAGCTACATTCTGACTCTGGTGGACACTTGTTCTATGTGGGGAGAGGCAGTAGCCCTGTCATCGATTGATTCAAAACATGTGGCAGAGGCATTGCTCACAATTTTCACAAGGTTAGGCTTTCCCAATCAAATCTTGACTGATAATGGCTCTCAGTTCAAGGGGAAACTAACTGAAGAAGTTTTCAGGATCTTCCAGGCCAAACACTTCCATTGTAGTGTGTATCATCCCCAAGGGAACGGCCAAGTGGAAAGATTTAACGGCACATTGATGTCGATCCTGAGAAAGTTGGCACACGAAAAACCAGATACATGGGACCAGTACCTGCACGCCGCCCTCTTTGCTTATCGGGAGGTACCCCATAGTTCAACCGGTATGGCCCCGGCAACATTATTGTTTGGAAGGCCAATAAAAGGTCCACTTGAAGCTTTGTTAAGAACGTGGACTGATGAAAAGGCAGAGGAAAACATTACATCTTCATACCAATATGTGAATGAGCTGACCACTCGGTTAAAAACTGGCTGGAAACTTGCCAATGAAAATTTGAAACAAGCCAGGAAGAAACATGCTGCCTATTATAACAGGAAGGCGAAAGACAGAAATTTGGCTGTGGGAGAGAAAGTACTGCTTCTTTTGCCTGGGAGTCAGAATAAGTTACAAATTGGATGGCAGGGTCCATATACAGTTCTAGAGAAGGTGTCTAGAACAAATTATAAGATAGATAAGAAGGGGAAAGAAAAAATCTATCATGTGAATCTCCTGAAGAAATATTTGGAAAGAGAACATCAGGAAGAGACACACTTGTTGACCTTGTCCATCGCCATGGAGATGAAAAAGGAACCACTTTCATCATTTGAATATCCATTACACCCCTGTGAGACAGCAGCACAGGTGAAAATCAGTACACATTTAACGAAAACTCAGAAAGAGAGAGTGCAACAGGTTCTAAATAATCATGCAGAGGTGTTAACAGACCGACCAGGGCATACAAACCTATTGGAATATGATATGAAACTCATAGACTCCACACCTGTCTGTATGAAACCATATTCGATTCCGTTTGCTAAGGAAAAAGCTTTGAAGGAAGAGATAGACTATCTGTTGAAGGAAGGAATTATTTCGCACAGTGAGTCTTCGTATAGTTCCGGTGTTGTACTCTTAAGGAAGCCCTCTGGAGAACATAGACTCTGTATAGATTACAGGAGACTGAATGCTATTACAGAAGGACAGGTGGATCCATTGCCGGATACAAATCAGCTGTTTGCCAGACTAAATAAAGCTAAATATTTCTCAAAAGTGGATCTGAGTAAAGGATACTATCAGATTCCAGTAAAGCCTGAGGTTAGACCATACCTAGCTTTTAGTACCTCAGAAGGACACTATGAGTTTAATAGATTGCCATTTGGATTGAAGAATGCGCCTAGTGTCTTCTCTAGAATGATGAGAAAATTATTGGATCCTCTGAATAATCCCTGTATAACAAATTTTATGGATGATATCCTTATAGCAACAGAAACATTTGAGGAACACATTGACTCTCTGAACATGCTGTTTGATCGACTTAGGGAGGCAAATTTAACAGCCCGACCAACCAAATGTTGCGTTGGATGTAAAGAATTGGAATTTTTGGGACACACAGTTTATCAGGGAAACATGACCCCTGACCCAAAGAATTTAGAGAAACTACAGAAAGCCCCGAGACCACAAACCAAGAAGGACGTGAGATCCTTTGTCTCATTATGTGGTTTCTACCAGAAGTATATCAAAAACTTTAATTCCATATGTGCACCTTTAACGCAATTGACACGTAAAGGACTTCCAGATCGCATTACATGGACACCACAATGTGAAATGACTTACCAAGAATTGAAGGAAAAGCTCACAAGTAAACCCATTTTGAAATTACCTGACTTAAGTCAAGAATTCATAGTAAGGACGGATGCAAGTAATATTGGGTTAGGTGCAACTCTACTACAGAAATCAGATGCATTGGATGGGGAATTAAGCCCAGTGGCATATGCTAGCAGAAAGTTGAATAAAGCTGAAATCAACTACTCAACTAGCGAAAAAGAATGTCTTGCAGTAATATGGGCAATAAAGAAATTCAATATTTATCTATATGGGAAGGCATTTAAGTTGCAAACTGACCACAAACCTTTATCGTTTTTAGCACAGGCTAAGCATGAGAACTCTAGGTTACTCCGATGGTCTTTGCTTCTGGCTCCATATAATTTTAGCATTGAATATATATCTGGAAAAACCAATCTGGGAGCGGATTTTTTAAGCCGCCATCCGTGTGATGAGAATCACCGTAAACCCCAGAAATAATAATAAATTTCTCTATGTGTATATAGAATAAAGGACTGACATATAATGTCTGTTTTAAGAGGGGAGGTGTCATGAAATATTCTAATCCACATATATAAATTATTAGG
Organism: Oreohelix idahoensis; assembly: GCA_024509875.1. Classification (NCBI taxonomy): domain Eukaryota; kingdom Metazoa; phylum Mollusca; class Gastropoda; order Stylommatophora; family Oreohelicidae; genus Oreohelix; species Oreohelix idahoensis. Next base: position 164,479 of record JAMPIV010017262.1, on the reverse strand, counting down.
TAAATATGAAGCCTAACAAATAAAATTAATAAAGAGAAGAGCAATGGTAAAATGACAGTGCTGTCACAAAGAATGTACTCGAAATCCCCCTTGTTTTCTGCTTCGTCTGCAAATTGTAACGCTTTCACGTTGATATAAAAGCTTACTGTATTATTACCCGCTTTCTTCAATGAAACGTGTGCTGTATTTCTAAGAAAAACATTGAGAGGCCCTGCGTAATGACCTAAATTAATCCTAACATTAATTATATTACGTTACCAAAACGAACGAACAGATGGACAAAAGGATAGCGAGAAGGGAGAGGCAGAAAGCCGAACACTAAACACGCTTCGCGCGATACACAAATGCTGCCAGCACGCGTGTAAGTCTACATGCACTAATTTTTTTTCAGACGGACAGTGATAAAATACACTACCCTTTCCCAGAGTTAGGTTTATAAATCATAACAGACTCTTATTAGAAAAGATAACATTAGATGGGTTTACGGGTGAAAACATAACAGTACCCAGACAGCACATCTTCGAAACAGGAGGTAGAAGAAATTGCATATTTTGAACGCAGCCACGTAGCTCCTTTAAATTAGGAAAATTGGGTTCCTTAGGGCTTGCTGACAAATAATATGTAAAACGTTACGCAAATAGTCCAGGAATTAATAAATTATACCCAAAATAAAATATTGGGGGTGCCTGACAGCATAAAATCATTTCTGCTCATAAGATTTTTTTTTAACGTGTTTGAAAAAAATTTACGTTACAGAAATAGCCTACCATGTAAACTCCAAATTGATTGGAGCGCAACAAATGAAAGCCTAACCACGATTGGTCGGGCTATAAATACTATCTTGGTTGTTAGGGGAGACGGGAAAAGATAACATTTTTTCAAACACTTGTCGAAACGTGGCTCATTGGCCAGTCTCGCTGATATACACACTTGGGAGCGTTAGTTCGAGACCACTTGTTTAAAATAGCTTGATAAAGCATCAGTGCGTTGAAGCCAGCTAAAATTTTGCTCAATAAAAGCCTGGAAGATAAGCAGATGGAAATTTGTGCCAGTTTGTGCCAGAATTCATTGCTAATCAACGTATCTGTGTTATTCGTATGAATTGTGGTAAGCTTGAACCATTCAATATCTTTTAATGAAAATTGAATGTGAATTGTTGATTTATGCCTGTATATATATGTGTAGTTCAGTGGCAAACGTGAGGTAAAGCCTGTAATGCTCCAGCCTGAACAGAGGGTGTCGGAGAGAAGTAAAACGGCATGGAATGGCCAAACAGTACACTGACACCTGGATGATTGACTAGAAAGAAATAATGCTTGAAGTGCAGAGGCGTAGTAACCATTAAGAAGGGTAATACTGGAATAAAGTATTTCAAATGAAGCTGACAGTTGGCCTAACGCTCTGAACGCAATGTTTGTGCTGTATTGTGATCAGTGTAAAAAGAAAATATAAATTAGTTATGAAGTAGAAGGTACATCCTTCTTGATTTCAGGGACAGTGGTCTTGATGGTACTGAGCAGCACCTGGTCAGAGCTTTGCTGAATCCAGAGTCGGACAGCATACTCCTTGGTCTTTTTAGCTATCAGTGAGGTGTCTCCTGAGCCCAGAGGAGAATTCGAGCAGAGGAGTCCTTTCCTGCCGCCATCACGCCAGATAAGCGAATTGGCCAGCTGAGCTCAACATTATGTCCCCTCATCTTGAACTGACTTTTTAAAATTAACATTAAGAGGGGAATTTACTTGTCTTAAAATCAGGAACTGTGAACATCTCCAATACTGGTCCCTAAAGACAAACTATTGAAGTCATGATGACAAATACCAACAGAGCTTGAACAAAACAAAACCAGTATTACCTCATTTTACTACTACACAACTGACACACATAGAACATTTGTAATAATATATGTCACTACAATATTCATATTAAATACATTCTGTACATAACTTGTAATTTAAATTGATTGTGATTCCTGGTTCCCTTGTAGTTGAATCAGGACACATATTCATTCATGCCAGTAATGAATACATATTGTTATTTGAAAGTTTATCAGTGACTCTTTTAAGATATCTTTGTAGAGTGTTATATGTATGTGAGTGTCACAGTGTTGTCAAGAGTAGTGGATTAAATTAAATTGTTTATCTGTCTGTTGTTGTGACTTACACTTCACCATACTCATACCCTAGACACATAACGTAGCATCACACTATTCCAGAATAATTCTGACTGAGATATATAGATATGTGGTAGCAAGTAAGGTTATCTATAATACACTACTCTTAATAGATATAGATACCTTCACAGCTGATCTCAGTCAGTACACTAAGTTCCCTATAAGTATTTATAACATCCCACTTCACCACAGATGTAGCTCTGTGAAAAGCATTAGCGGTAGGTTCGTCGACAATCAAGAGATTCTGATGTGTCAAACGTGCATTTTTATTTTTTCAGTGAATTTGTTTTTTACTGTTGGGAGGCAGAGACCACTGAATAACAGTGAATCCATTAAGTGATAAATCGTTTGCTATGGATATACAAGTGCTTTGTTTGGTTTGTGTTCACATCCATTAATGGCTGACTGATGTGTTATCTCCAGTATTTGTCTGTCTGTCCGTCCGTCTGTCTTCTGTCTTTCTTTCTGTCTGTCTGACTGTCTGCCTGGCTGTATGTCTGTCTACCTACCTACCTACCTACCTACCTACCTACCTACCTACCTACCTACCTACCTACCTACCTACCTACCTACCTACCTACCTACCTACCTACCTACCTACCTACCTACCTACCTACCTATCTACATAAACATGTACATAAACATGTACCTAACTGTCTGTCTGTCCTTCCGTCCATCCGTCTAGCCCGTTTGCCTGCCTATCCGTCAGTCTATCAATTTATCTAGCCTGTTTGTCTGTCTATGTGTATGTTACCTACGTGCATATCCGTATGTCTCTCTGAGCCCGCCTTATCTGTCTAACCATCTGTTCATCTCTTTGTCAGCGTGTCCCTCATTTTGTCCCCTCTTCATTCCGTTTGTCTGTCTATCCGTTTGCATGCTCACGTATTGACCTGCCCATTCCTATCCCTGTCCTATATTTGTTTGTACACAACTTGAGATAACAATTAAATTGTTAACTCTTGTCTGTGCTTGTGCGAACCAGTGCACCAAAAACAAACAACCAAACACTGGGAAATTCATGGCAGGAGAGTTAAACTAACACACTATCTCACAGTGTAATCGCCTTAGACGTCAATGCAACTTTCAATAATGATTAAGAATTGGGCATAATTGATACAAAATTTTCTGCTGGTGTCATGGGCGGACCACTAGTTTAATAAAACAAACAGGTAAATGTCGTCCCATAGAAGAAACTTGTAGGGGAGTGAAGTGTTAGAGATATAGCCATGCTAGGTCTAGTTTTTATGAGGTGGGGTGGCTAGTTTCCTCCCTCTCTGCCTTCACCTTCCCTAACTCAAGAGCAGAGTCAGGTAAGCTGTAGGGGAAAAGGCGTAACAGGTTTTGATCACAAATTGTAAATGTGCAGCAAAAGCGGATAACGTTCTAATCGCTGTGCCAGTTGGGCGCTCGGATCATTATTAGAGGATGTAATTCTTTTTCACTCATCGCTCGTTGTTTTGAAGGCGTTGCCGGAAGATACGCTGCCATTTCCTACTTTGATTAAGTTCCGTTTTTTAAACAAAAGTAAGAAACAAAAAAAAAAGCGTTTGCCTTCCCTAATTCTGGAGTACAATGAGGTATACATTTAAATCTGGGAAGACTCAAGCGTGACGCCAACAGGTTTTGAACACGGTAACTCGAAAAGCAAGCGCTTTAACCACTCTGCCATCCAATGTCAACGACTATACTGAAACCCACAGGGGTTGAGAAGATAGAGAAACCAGAAAGAACACCCCCCCCCCCCCCCCCACAACAAAAAAAAAAACAAACAAACAAAAAAACGGGAAAATGAGTAAAAGAAGCCAGGACTTCATGGACGGAGATCCAAGACAAATAAGTTGTGAGCAACAGTTGTACCTGTTCTTAAAGACGGAAAATAAAACGAACGGACAAGATCAGTCCCAGAATTTTGATGCCTGAATCAATGACTCTCAAAGTGGGCCACAGTTAGATGGTAAAGTACCTTTTTTCCAGCTAACGGGGACTTGGCACAGAAGTAAATGATACTCAGAAGGGGGAAGCCATGAGCCAATAAAGGTAGAGCGCCCTTGGCCTAAGTGACACTTTATCTGGTGAAACTGAAGTCAGTAAACTAACTGTCACAGTGCCTGTTTCAACAGATTAGAATCTATCAGTCATCTTCATCATCATCCGTCAGCTCTTTCAAAAAAGACGAAAAGGAAGAGCACAGGAGAGGGTGGAAGTAGGTCATAGGAAAATGTAACGTTCGAATATATGATTTGCCCAGGACTCTCTACTGAAAGAAGAAAGGTGTTATCGGGATCCTCAATAATCATGAACACTCTATACAGCACCGCTATACAGCTACAAAGAACATGTAAATTCTTCAACTTGGCTTTGGCTGCGAAAGAGCGACAACCTCAGCAACTCTAGTAAATCAACAACAGCTACAAATTCATTACTTTGTTGTGTGTTTTAATGTTGTTTGTTTGTTTGTTTTTTAGTCCGGCGATATTGTGCTCGGAGCTATCAACTTCAATCAACACGAATTGTCAAAGGAACCACAACTGCAAAAGCACCTTAGTAATATGAAATATAGTCATTTGTTGTGAGTAAAATTCATAACAAGTCTGTCGATATCATCAGAGCGTTCGACTAAGCACCGAGTTTGTTTATTATACGTAGTCCTTGATAACACAGGAAGTGACGTCATTGCCTCAAGGTGCAGTTCGACAGACGTCGTGGTAAGCAAGGCAGACGGGGGAATATCGTTTGCTAGGGTCTTCTTGTGTGTGGTTGATGGCGAGTGGACGTATGTATCTGAGTTCCTGAGATTTATATGATTCTGTGATATATATCTACGTCGTGCCATCAATAGTACAGTACATCAAGATCTTGTGTGAGGTGTACTAGATATCTTCGTTTGAAAGGGAGTACGGATTCGTTGAACTGATTAAATAAAAATGTGTAAAACTGTCGTGGACAGTGTTCTTGCTACTGACGATACAGAGTTATACTGATGACTGAATATGTTATGCCATAAGATATAATGGCTTTCAAGATTATGCATGTGGAGCAGAGTTTATTGTAATAAACAGTGTGTAAATTGTCCACTCTGCCTTTGTGGTGACATTGATATTTCAAGGTGTATCGCTGTCTGCGTTGTCAAGCAGTTCTACCCTAATATTATCTTGGCCAGAGTAACCAGGCGTTTACTCCAAAGATACTTATCAAATTATATAAAGACACGCAACATCATTTTTATATACAAAATGCGAGAACATTTCCAAATTCTGTGGCCAAAGATGGCAGGGAACTATTTATAGACAGTTACAACAGGAGGCAATAAAATATTAAGAATCTTCTGGAATTCACAGGGCAAGAGTAGTAGAACATATGGAGATGAAGATAGAAATGAATATGATGAGGAAGCTATGGAAAGACCTGGACCTGACAACACGAGACAGGAGGACTTGGTATAAGGTGGTTGTAGGCTTAAGCTCATCGGGAAACTGAACGGTATTGAATGATTTTCTGATATGTATGTAGTTGTATATGATCAATATCATCATCTTGATTACCTTTCAGCTCCCAAAGTAGTTTAGGCCTTCACAAAATACTTTCCATCCCTTGTCCTATGACCTCCGCTTAAGATCCTTCTATATCTCGTTTACTGCTTTCATTTTTGTTTCCAGTTCTCTACCACATGTGTTTTTTTCAATCTTAGTCTATCCCATTTACGGTGAAGATTCCTGAAAAATTACTGCCTTATACATCTAATGGTTCTGTCTCACGGCTGTCAGTTTCACCAGATCAAACTAGGTCAATGTAGTGGTTTTGATGGTATTGTATGATTGTGATCTTACTTAATGTGATGTATGAGGTCAGCTGTGAAGGCTCCTGAGATAAATGTAGCTGTGAATTGTCAGAAGGCCCTTCTTGCTACCACTACGACCTCACACCTATCTTTTTTTATCTAATGAATGTGGCTACGTTAAAGTTCTAGGGTAATGATATGTAATGTGTTGTGGTAGTGTACATACACACACACAGATATTTAATAAGACTAATAATATTAATACAATGTTATAACACACTGAACTAACTCAAGGTGTGTAAAATTTTTGATAATAATTTTCTTTAAATTTATTTGTTCTGAACCAAGGTTTTATTCTGGTCAGAACATATGAAAGGTTTTGCAATTATTAATGAAATGCATGAATATATGGCATAATAAATGAAAGGAGTGTACATCTGTATTTTACTAGACTAGTTACTATTACTACTGTTTATAGTTGTAATCTATTTGGGAGAACACTTAATGGATGTGCTGTTGGGGTGGCCTCATCACTCCCTGTCTATGGCGACTACACATTGTCCAGTTAGTTGATGGACATTTTATGGGTGTGTTAGAAAATAAGTTGAGCTGGTGAATTGTCAGCAGACCAGACGCTCACGTAGCTTGAATGTGTAGCTCTGGTGCTGAAATCTGGTGGCCCCACCTCTCCGTGCTTGGGGGCAATATCAGGCTGCTCTGCCAAAATATAACTGCACGGGTCCACTCTTGTATTAGTTAACTCATCATTTGACACCACACTGGTGCCAAATAAAAACTCACAGCTCTGCAATAAAGTATTGGTCATGTGTCAGAATTCCATCCTCTAAACCATTTCTGGACACAACACTACACACAACAACAACACCACATAGACGGGTCAGATCTTTTTGACCATACAACACATCTTACCAAGTTGGTTTCACATAGGATAAGTTCTCCCAGACTACGTATTCTGAAATATGTTCATTAGCTTTCTGCCATAGAATAGGATAGGTGATATGTTCCACTGATCTCAACACTTGATCTGTCTTTCCTAATCCTTGCTGGATTTTATGTCTTTTATTTGTCTCTAGACCCTGAACTGGGGCGGGGGGTCTAGAGCGAATCCTTACTTGTTGTAAGGGATAGATTTTGATATGGCAGTATCAAATCACTCGAAACATTAAACACATATTAAAATATACAAAGAAATACTTTCAGTCTTACCAGAATTATGAATATAGAACACAGTTAATTGCTAGCAAAACTCAGCTGAGCTGCTGGCTTTAGTATGGCGTCCCTCTAAAGATTTCAATTTGCTTCTGGGAATACACCACTATATTATTTACTGTGTCTACTAGGACAACTTATAACGAATGGCAAAATTGCGCGTCTGAGCGCCGATAATATATTCATCTATGGCCAATCACCGCCTTTTTTCCTTTCAAATTCAAACCTACTACCAAAACGTCATTTCAGTCATACCTCAGTCAAGTATGCCTTATTGTCTGTTGGTCCGTCCGTCTCTACTTGCGTTTCACAAAAAACACACTTGTTTTTTTGAACCAACTCTGCCTTCCCCTACACAATTTTGCCTTTAAAGTTATTTTTAGCCACAATTCTCCAGCCCATCCCCTCTCTTTCATACCAACTAGATTTTAGCGCTTTGAGTCTTTAGTCTGCAGTTTTTGAAAATTAGGGACATTTTTGTTTCAATGCAGACGCTTGCTGATATGAACAACACAGTCTTTTGTCAATATCTTTCTTATTATCTATCCTTCTGTATAAATGAAAGCATATTATTTCACTGCTCAAGATGGGCCATCCGGCCAGCTAGGTTTTATATTCCTAACATTATTATTAAGAAAAAGTTACTTTTCAAATATTTTCTAGAATCTTCTATAATGCGTTCATCACTGCATTCAAATAAACGGACTAAGTTATCGCAAAAGCGTCCAAAAAATGACTGTTGCGTATAATATCCAAGGTCCCTTTTGTCGATTTCTTTACCTTGTGTCAACTTGGGACGTGAATTTTTTTTTTCTTTGCCCCACCAATTTGCGTCCTTTTAGCATTGCTAGTTTCAAGCACGTGTTCAGTCATATTTTTTCCTCTGATCTCCGTTCTCATCCCGCTCCAAGGGTAAACGTTTTGCCTTAACGTCTAACAATTTAATTTCCATGGCGGGTGGTGACCCGCGGCGTGGGCGATCATGTATTCTAGTAGCTTACGCATTAGTTTTTATCCCTACACTTTATCTTTGGAGATATTTTAACGTTGTATTACGGTTAATTTTATGACACATCTCCCCACTTGAAAACATGCCTACGGCAAGTTCCAAAACCAGTGATACACATAGATAAAATCTCTCCTCACGCCTGCCATTACTCTAATTTTGATCACAGGGGTGCCGACTGAGGAAATCTGCACCGACATTCAATTTGCCTGGGATATATTGGATACTAAACTGATAAGGTTGAAGCAATAAAGACCACCTCAGCAATCTTGCGTTTTCATGCTTAGCCTGAGATAAGAATACGAGAGGCTGATGGTCCGTCTCGACCACAAAAGTCCTACCATACAGATAGATTTGAAACTTCTTTATTGCCCAGATTAACGCTAAACATTCTTTTTCGCTTGTGGAGTATCCTTGTTCCGCCTTATTCAATTTGCGGCTTGCATAAGCGACTGGTTTCAGTTCCCCATCAGGTGAAGATGATCTTTGCAACAAAGCCGCTCCGAGTCCTACATTACTTGCATCGGTTCTTAAGACAAAGTCCTGTGTCAAATCAGGCAGTTTGAGAATAGGCTTGCTAGTGAGTTTTTCCTTTAAGTCTTGGAACGCTAATTCACTTTGCGCAGTCCAATTAATTTTATCTGGAAGTCCCTTGCGAGTCAGATCAGTCAGAGGAGCACAAATAGAGTTAAAATCTTTGATATATTTTTGATAAAATCCGCATAACGACACGAATGATCGCACGTCCTTTTTTGTTTGTGGTCTAGGTGCTCTCTGCAGTTTTTCCAAGTTCTTGGGATCAGGGGTCATGCTACCCTGATATACAGTGTGTCCCAAGAATTCCAACTCTTTGCATCCAATACAACATTTTGTTGGCCTAGCAGTTAAGTTCGCCTCCCTAAGCCTATTAAATAACATTTCTAGAGCTTCAATGTGTTCTTCAAATGTCTCTGTGGCGACGAGAATATCATCCATGAAATTCGTGATACATGGGTTATTCAGGGGATCCAACAATTTGCGCATCATCCTTGAAAACACACTCGGAGCATTTTTCAGTCCGAATGGTAGCATGTTGAATTCATAATGTCCATCCGAAGTGCTAAAAGCCAAATAAGGTCTCACTTCAGGCTTCACTGGGATCTGGTAATAGCCTTTACTAAGATCCACCTTTGAAAAGTATTTTGCCTTGTTCAGTCTGGCAAATAACTGTTTTGTGTCTGGTAATGGATCCACTTGTCCTTCTGTGACAGCATTCAGTTTCCTGTAATCTATGCACAGTCTGTGTTCCCCAGACGGTTTTCTCAACAAAACGACACTAGAGCTAAAAGATGATTCACTGTGTGAAATAATCCCCTCCTTCAACAAATAATCTATTTCTTCCTTCAATGCCTTCTCCTTCGCGAACGGAATAGAATAGGCTCTCATACAGATTGGGTTTGAGTCTACCAGTTTCATGTCATACTGTAGCAAATTTGTATGGCCTGGTTTATCTGTTAATACATCTGTATGTTCCTCCAGAACCTGTTGAACTCTCTCCCTCTGGTTTTTAGTCAGGTGCTTACTGACTTTTACCTGTGCTGCTGTTTCACAAGGATGTAATGGGTATTCATGTGAGGTGAGTGGTTCCTTTTGCATTTGAGTTGCGATAGCTAAGGTCAGTAAGGGGGTGCTTTCCTGGAGTGGTCTGTCCAGATACTTCTTTAACAGGTTTACATGATAAACTTTCTCCTTCCCCTTTTTGTCAATTTTATAGTTTGTTCTAGACACCTTCTCTAGAACCGTATATGGACCTTGCCATCCAATTTGTAATTTATTCTGGCTACCGGGTAGTAGAAGCAGCACCTTCTCTCCCACAGCTAGTTCTCTGTCCTTTGCCTTCCTATTAAAATATGCTGCATGTTTCTTCCTGGCTTGTTTCAAATTATCATTTGCCAGTTTCCATCCAGCTTTCAAACGAGTGGTCAGTTCGTTCACGTATTGATAAGATGAGGTAACAGTCTCTTCCGCCTTCTCATCTGTCCAGGTCCTTAATAAGGCTTCTAATGGACCTTTTATTGGCCTCCCAAATAGCAGAGTTGCGGGAGCCATCCCGGTTGAACTATGTGGTACCTCCCGATACGCAAACAATGCGGCGGGCAGGAATTGATCCCACAGATCCGGTTTTTCGTGTGCCAGCTTTCTCAGGATAGAAATGAGAGTCCCGTTGAACCTCTCTACCTGGCCGTTCCCTTGCGGATGGTACGGACTACAATGAAAGTGTCTGGCTTGAAATAGCTTAAAAACTTCTTCCGTTAGTTTCCCCTTGAACTGAGAGCCATTATCCGTCAAGATTTGATGCGGGAATCCTAATCGGGTAAATATTGTAAGTAGTGCCTCTGCTACATGTTTTGAATCAATTGATGGCAGGGCTACCGCCTCTCCCCACATAGAACAAGTGTCCACCAGAGTAAGGATGTAACTGTTCCTCCTCTTGGTCCGAGTGAGAGGTCCCACAATATCCACTGCAACCCTCTCAAAAGGTGTTCCCACTATGGGCATTTCCCCTAGAGTTGCAGGAGCAGTCCAGTGCTTTGGAGCTACCCTTTGACATTCTGGGCAGGATTTGACATATCTTTTTATATCCTCCGTTATCCCTGGCCAGAAGTAATGACAAGCTATACGCTGTCCTGTGGCGCTGATCCCCATGTGACCACTGAAGGGAATCGCATGCCCGAGTTCCATCACTTTATCCCTATATGAAGTGGGAAGAACCAGCTGGTTGTGACCATTTGTTCCAGTTCCGGCCTTCCTGTATAATAGTTTGTTCTTCATAAAATATTCCCCCTTGCTCGGAGGTGTGTGGCATTTGGGCAATTTTTTAAAACATGGCTTGAGTGTCCTATCCTCAGCCTGCGCCTTCCTCATCTCCTCTGGATGAGCATTTATAGGTTCACCTTCTTCCTCCTTCTTCTGTGACCTGGTCTGCACTGTCGCCATGATCACAGGTCTCTCGGGATTCCCCAAGAAGACGTATCTACACCCCAATATCAGAGGGTAGATTGGTTCATCTATCACTGCTGCTCTGATTTCTCCTTCCACATAGCGAGTTTTCACCGTTATCCTTGCGATGGGAAGTGTCATGAGTGGTATGTCCTTAGTTGCCCCTTGTATTTCCACTGTTTCTGTGGTATACTGACTTGGGTCCACTAGGCTAGACTTCACAACTGAATCATAATCCAAACCTGTATCATAAAGGCACCTTATGGTGACCCCATTACAAATAACATCCTCACAAACTGGGGGGTGATAAGGTTCCTGCTGTCCCTTAGGATTAACCTTTAATCTTTGCGTCCCCGACTTCATTGCAGCAATGTTTGAAGGTTTCCTTCTACAAAATTCGGTGTTATGGTTATCTTTCTTGCACCATTTACACCATCTTTTTCCTTGGTTAAACGGTTTTCTTTCATTGGATTTTTGGTCATTGAACTGTGAGTTTCTGTCTCGGTAGTCATTTCTTGGCCGCTCAAAGTTTGTCCTACCTTTATTTCCCTGCTCTCTATTATCAAATTTATTAAATTGCTGTGGAGCTTTAAAATTGTCTATGTGCTTCTTTTTAGCACCACTTACCTCTGCCTGGGCTGCCTGATACCTCTCAGCGACATTTAAAACCTCCCCCAACTTCTCTGCACCTTGTTCCATGAGAAATTTTCTCATGTCTGGAGCCATGGACTCTCTCAATTGCTCAATCATGATCATCTCTTTAAGATCTTGGGTCTTCCCCAGAGCAGTCCATTTCTCCAAATAGGTTTCCAGTCTGGCAGAGAATTGGTGGTATGTCTCCCCAGACAACAGTTTGGCATTTCTAAATTTCTTACGATAAAATTCACCATTTTTTTCGTACCTCAATAACAAAGCCTGCTTTAACATGTCATAATTGTCTTGGTCTTCTCTGTTCATTTTTGCGAAGACTTCATAAGAAGTACCTCTCAGTCCCTGTGATAACTTTAAACTCCACCTCTCTCTCTCTAACCCATATGTAGTAGCTAATAACTCAAAACGTCCTAGGTACCCCTCTATGTCATCGTCTTTTTCAACAAAATGGTCTAAATGAAACCCCATAGCTGATGTTGAGGCTCCCAGACTGGGCGTAGCATCTGAGGCAAAAGGGCTGGCACCATTTTCAGGAGCCTGGCCTTGTAGCTCCAGCTCCCTTAGTCGTAATTCGTGCTCCCTTTGCAACCTTCTATCTTCTGCCTCCCTTTCGGCCTTTTTGTCTGCTGCCTCCCTTTCGGCAGTCAACCTTTTTTCTTCTGCTTCCCTTTGCTGTCGTTTTTCTTCTGCCTCAATCTGCAGCCTCTTAATTTCTCTATCAGCCTCTAACCTCTTCTCTTCAGCCAACCTTCTTTCTTCTCTTTCAATATATTTATCACATTCAGCCGTTACATATTGAATTAAAATCTGACCATCCATTCCCATCTCCTTTGCCGTTAGCACAGCAGCTGATCTGAATTTGGCCAGCTCCGCCATACTTTTTAAACAATTCTAGCATTGAGCAAAGTAAAATTTCCAACCACTAAAGTAATTCTAATTACTCTAGTCTAAAATAATTCTAATTAATTAACTAATCAATTAACTACCACTGGCTGTGAAGATTCACCAACTTCTATTTTCAGGGACACTTTTAATTTTTATTAATGTGTTCCCCTAATTTATTTCCCCCCCCCAGGAGATCCTAATATTATTGATAGGCTAATTATCCCGGGACAAGAGACCCCAATATATGTAGTGGTTTTGATGGTATTGTATGATTGTGATCTTACTTAATGTGATGTATGAGGTCAGCTGTGAAGGCTCCTGAGATAAATGTAGCTGTGAATTGTCAGAAGGCCCTTCTTGCTACCACTACGACCTCACACCTATCTTTTTTTATCTAATGAATGTGGCTACGTTAAAGTTCTAGGGTAATGATATGTAATGTGTTGTGGTAGTGTACATACACACACACAGATATTTAATAAGACTAATAATATTAATACAATGTTATAACACACTGAACTAACTCAAGGTGTGTAAAATTTTTGATAATAATTTTCTTTAAATTTATTTGTTCTGAACCAAGGTTTTATTCTGGTCAGAACATATGAAAGGTTTTGCAATTATTAATGAAATGCATGGATATATGGCATAATAAATGAAAGGAGTGTACATCTGTATTTTACTAGACTAGTTACTATTACTACTGTTTATAGTTGTAATCTATTTGGGAGAACACTTAATGGATGTGCTGTTGGGGTGGCCTCATCACTCCCTGTCTATGGCGACTACACATTGTCCAGTTAGTTGATGGAAATTTTATGGGTGTGTTAGAAAATAAGTTTAGTTGGTGAATTCTCAGCAGACCAGACGCTCACGTAGCTTGAATGTGTAGCTCTGGTGCTGAAATCTGGTGGCCCCACCTCTCCGTGCTTGGGGGCAATATCAGGCTGCTCTGCCAAAATATAACTGCACGGGTCCACTCTTGTATTAGTTAACTCATCATTTGACACCACATTGGTGCCAAATAAAAACTCACAGCTCTGCAATAAAGTATTGGTCATGTGTCAGAATTCCATCCTCTAAACCATTTCTGGACACAACACTACACACAACAACAACACCACATAGACGGGTCAGATCTTTTTGACCATACAACACATCTTACCAAGTTGGTTTCACATAGGATAAGTTCTCCCAGACTACATATTCTGAAATATGTTCATTAGCTTTCTGCCATAGAATAGGATAGGTGATATGTTCCACTGATCTCAACACTTGATCTGTCTTTCCTAATCCTTGCTGGATTTTATGTCTTTTATTTGTCTCTAGACCCTGAACTGGGGCGGGGGGTCTAGAGCGAATCCTTACTTGTTGTAAGGGATAGATTTTGATATGGCAGTATCAAATCACTCGAAACATTAAACACATATTAAAATATACAAAGAAATACTTTCAGTCTTACCAGAATTATGAATATAGAACACAGTTAATTGCTAGCAAAACTCAGCTGAGCTGCTGGCTTTAGTGTGGCGTCCCTCTAAAGATTTCAATTTGCTTCTGGGAATACACCACTATATTATTTACTGTGTCTACTAGGACAACTTATAACGAATGGCAAAATTGTGCGTCTAAGCGCCGATAATATATTCATCTATGGCCAATCACCGCCCTTTTTCCTTTCAAATTCAAACCTACTACCAAAAAGTCATTTCAGTCATACCTCAGTCAAGTATGCCTTATTGTCTGTTGGTCCGTCCGTCTCTACTTGCGTTTCACAAAAAACACTCTTGTTTTTTTGAACCAACTCTGCCTTCCCCTACACAATTTTGCCTTTAAAGTTATTTTTAGCCACAATTCTCCAGCCCATCCCCTCTCTTTCATACCAACTAGATTTTAGCGCATTGAGTCTTTAGTCTGCAGTTTTTGAAAATTAGGGACATTTTTGTTTCAATGCAGACGCTTGCTGATATGAACAACACAGTCTTTTGTCAGTATCTTTCTTATTATCTATCCTTCTGTATAAATGAAAGCATATTATTTCACTGCTCAAGATGGGCCATCCGGCCAGCTAGGTTTTATATTCCTAACATTATTATTAAGAAAAAGTTACTTTTCAAATATTTTCTAGAATCTTCTATAATGCGTTCATCACTGCATTCAAATAAACGGACTAAGTTATCGCAAAAGCGTCCAAGAAATGACTGTTGCGTATAATATCCAAGGTCCCTTTTGTCGATTTCTTTACCTTGTGTCAACTTGGGACGTGAATTTTTTTTTTCTTTGCCCCACCAATTTGCGTCCTTTTAGCATTGCTAGTTTCAAGCACGTGTTCAGTCATTTTTTTTTCCTCTGATCTCCGTTCTCATCCCGCTCCAAGGGTAAACGTTTTGCCTTAACGTCTAACAATTTAATTTCCATATCGGGTGGTGACCCGCGGCGTGGGCGATCATGTATTCTAGTAGCTTACGCATTAGTTTTTATCCCTACACTTTATCTTTGGAGATATTTTAACGTTGTATTACGGTTAATTTTATGACAGTCAAGGGTCATTTACGCATCGAAGTTTTGGGCCTAATTTTCGTGCATTATTTTTATTTCCAGTGTTTAAAACAAATGACATAAACCGGCTGTAAAAACTGAATCTTCAAATGTCAAATTAGTCTTATTGTATACCTCTGAAAGATCGAGAACAGACCCAGCAGCTAAACATGTATATACTTTCATAAATGTGCGTTAGCGTGTCACGAAACACGTTAGTTATGTTTTTCTGGTCGTCACTCCTTTTACGGCATTACAAATATTACTCTACCAGTCCTTTTACGCGCTAACTCTTCCAGTATTCGTTGTTTTCTCTTTCATCATTCAACGTTTTCTTATCATGTTTTGTCACTCTCTAACTATTACTTATCCACTTGACCTGTTTCTGAAACACCATTGACTCCTACTTGTGCAGGGAAAAGTTGTTTGTATATAAATTATATAACAGCTTCCAAACGACAAAAAAATGTGACCGTAAGTAGCGAGACGGGGTGATTAAATACATGTTTGATACGGGAACATCAGTAGCAGACAATTGCCACAAACCATGTGGTTTAGGTTTCCCAATATGAATGACAGACAGTAATTTGGAGATAAGGTGTCAGTTCCCAAACATGAAGTGCCCAAATACACGGCTGATGTTACTGGGATGTCAGAAGGTGAGAATCTTGTTACAGATTAAGACACCGAAAGTGAGACAACATTCTCTTCTGATTGAATTTGTTGTAATAAACCATTACAAGAAAGTACATCTTGGAAGAGATTATGATGTTAGATCTGTGGAGTAATGCGTTGTAAACATGGTAAGTAACAATGGAAGTGGCAAGACTTTATATGGTCATGGAGTTTGAAAATCACATGAAAATGGCAATACCTTATTATGTCATACAATAATATTCTACACGAGGGTAGTGGGAGGACTTTTACTAAAATCAGACACTTATTCGCAATTAGGTTTGGCATTTGAGATGCTAAGATAGACTGCTCCTGATTGGACTTCTCCTCCAAGTAGCAACCTGGATGACGATGATAGGACACACATTGAGGAAACCTGTGGCTAGCGTTACAAGAAGCGCCTTGATATGGAACCCCCAGGGTAAAAGAAGTAGAGGACGGTTAAAGAACGCATGGAATATAGAAATAGAGACATTCATTGAGGGGATGAGGAAGACATGGGAAGACAATGGTCTAATGGTGTGGTAAGGAAGACTTAGCATACATTTGTTGAAGGCATTTAAACGACTGTTCTTTAACATCACGTGAGTCTCCCTGAGGTAGATACATTATTCTTCTATTTATATCTCTGCCAATAGAAATTTTTATAGAAGGTTGATACCTTTGATGACCCTCATTTTTATAGAAGGTTGATACCTTTGATGACCCTCATTTTTATAGAAGGTTGATACCTTTGATGACCCTCATTTTTATAGAAGGTTGATACCTTTGATGACCGTCATTTTTATAGAAGGTTGATACCTTTGATGACCCTCATTTTTATAGAAGGTTGATACCTTTGATGACCCTCATTTTTATAGAAGGTTGATACCTTTGATGACCCTCATTTTTATAGAAGGTTGATACCTTTGATGACCCTCATTTTTATAGAAGGTTGATACCTTTGATGACCCTCATTTTTATAGAAGGTTGATACCTTTGATGACCCTCATTTTTATAGAAGGTTGATACCTTTGATGACCCTCATTTTTATAGAAGGTTGATACCTTTGAAGACCCTCATTTTTATAGAAGGTTGATACCTTTGATGACCCTCATTTTTATAGAAGGTTGATACCTTTGATGACCCTCATTTTTATAGAAGGTTGATACCTTTGATGACCCTCATTTTTATAGAAGGTTGATACCTTTGATGACCCTCATTTTTATAGAAGGTTGATACCTTTGAAGACCCTCATTTTTATAGAAGGTTGATACCTTTGATGACCCTCATTTTTATAGAAGGTTGATACCTTTGATGACCCTCATTTTTATAGAAGGTTGATACCTTTGATGACCCTCATTTTTATAGAAGGTTAATACCTTTGATGACCCTCATTTTTATAGAAGGTTGATACCTTTGTAGACCCTCATGTTTATAGAAGGTTGATACCTTTGAAGACCTTCATTTTTATAGAAGGTTGATACCTTTGAAGACCCTCATTTTTATAGAAGGTTGATACCTTTGAAGACCCTCATTTTTATAGAAGGTTGATACCTTTGTAGACCCTCATTTTTATAGAAGGTTGATACCTTTGAAGACCCTCATTTTTTATAGAAGGTTGATACCTTTGAAGACCCTCATTTTTATAGAAGGTTGATACCTTTGAAGACCCTCATTTTTATAGAAGGTTGATACCTTTGAAGACCCTCATTTTTATAGAAGGTTGATACCTTTGAAGACCCTCATTTTTATAGAAGGTTGATACCTTTGAAGACCCTCATTTTTATAGAAGGTTGATACCTTTGAAGACCCTCATTTTTATAAAAGGTTGATACCTTTGAAGACCCTCATTTTTATAGAAGGTTGATACCTTTGAAGACCCTCAATTTTATAGAAGGTTGATACCTTTGAAGACCCTCATTTTTATAGAAGGTTGATACCTTTGAAGACCCTCATTTTTATAGAAGGTTGATACCTTTGATGACCCTCATTTTTATAGAAGGTTGATACCTTTGATGACCCTCATTTTTATAGAAGGTTGATACCTTTGATGACCCTCATTTTTATAGAAGGTTGATACCTTTGAAGACCCTCATTTTTATAGAAGGTTGATACCTTTGATGACCCTCATTTTTATAGAAGGTTGATACCTTTGATGACCCTCATTTTTATAGAAGGTTGATACCTTTGATGACCCTCATTTTTATAGAAGGTTGATACCTTTGATGACCCTCATTTTTATAGAAGGTTGATACCTTTGTAGACCCTCATGTTTATAGAAGGTTGATACCTTTGAAGACCTTCATTTTTATAGAAGGTTGATACCTTTGAAGACCCTCATTTTTATAGAAGGTTGATACCTTTGAAAACCCTCATTGGTTGATACCTTTGATGACCCTCATTTTTTATAGAAGGTTGATACCTTTGAAGACCCTCATTTTTATAGAAGGTTGATACCTTTGAAGACCCTCATTTTTATAGAAGGTTGATACCTTTGAAGACCCTCATTTTTATAGAAGGTTGATACCTTTGAAGACCCTCATTTTTATAGAAGGTTGATACCTTTGAAAACCCTCATTTTTATAGAAGGTTGATACCTTTGATGACCCTCATTTTTATAAAAGGTTGATACCTTTGAAGACCCTCATTTTTATAGAAGGTTGATACCTTTGAAGACCCTCAATTTTATAGAAGGTTGATACCTTTGAAGACCCTCATTTTTATAGAAGGTTGATACCTTTGAAGACCCTCATTTTTATAGAAGGTTGATACCTTTGAAGACCCTCATTTTTATAGAAGGTTGATACCTTTGAAGACCCTCATTTTTATAGAAGGTTGATACCTTTGAAGACCCTCATTTTTATAGAAGGTTGATACCTTTGAAGACCCTCATTTTTATACTCTTTGGCCAATGCTGGACCACTATTGCAAAGTAGGGGAGACAATACCACCACAGCAAGTGAGCAGCACAACTTGAAAGGATAGATATATAGATAGATAGATAGATAGATAGATAGATGGATAGGTACATAGACAGATATACAGACAGACAAATAGATAGATAGATAGATAGATAAATAGATGGATAGATAGATAGATAGATAGATAGATAGATAGATAGATAGATATATAGACAAATAGACAGACACAAAGATAGATAGATAGATAGATAGATAGATAGATAGATAGATAGATAGATAGATAGATAGATAGATAGATAGATAGACAAATAGACAAACACACAGATAGATAGATAGATAGATAGATAGATAGATAGATAGATAGATAGATAGATAGATAGATAGATAGATAGATAGATAGATAGATCGATCCTAGAACAGAAACAATCATTGTAAGCGTATACTATAACAAATTAGGTAGCTGATTAACGCTTATATTAGGACACGCTAGAACTAACTACCTCGCTCAATAAGAAAACATCATGAGCCAGCGAATATCACTCCGCCTGACAATTGTAACGTCATAATTTATTTCCGAGCTACCGCAAACCAGCGCATAATTTAAAATGTGCTTGAGGTTAGAACTTAGTATGAAATTTTCTGTTTGATGGTATGGGATCCAATGAGATTAGTTCCGTGACATTCGAACTGAATATTCGTGTATATTTGTTTGTTTGTTTTTTTTGTTTTTTGTTTTTAACTCTAATGTTACCGAAAAGAGTAAATTATCTTAACAGAAACCAGTGCCACCGATTTTTCGAAAATATGTTAACAATCAAATAAATAAAATAAAAATTAAAAAAAAGGCGAATGAAAACCAGATATTGAATCTTTTCAAACCGTTACTTCAGTGCGTTGTTAATTATCGTTATTGGTAATATTGTTTTGACGTTGGTTATTTTAGAACCAACTGCGTTGATACCCGACCAATTAAAGAATTGGCCGTGTTTCTGTTCTTGTGATTCCGTAAATCCAATTAAAATATCCTTTTTCTTGAACCTTTGCACTGAAAGTTGCTAATGACAATATACATAATACTTTTACAATATGTGTTGGCTTATCAGTTCAGCTAACAGTGAAACGGCTTTATATTTTTAAAACTTGTATAGCTCGTGTTCGCCTTACATAGTTCGCCGTGTACTTGTGGGGTTCTCTTAGGAGACTAAGCAAGAATAGCACTAGTGATATCTCAAACGTGTTGTAAGAATCTACTAATGTGGGTTACCCTTGTAGCTGGCAACCTCCTCATGTCAAACAAATCGCTATAGAAACCACCGATGCACGAGCACTTACATGCTTTGGTGCAGGCCTCTTGCAATGAGACCATCAGCAATGGTTACACGCTCAACAGGATCGAACAAGGAAATGGCGATGATGATAGTTTGAATAAAGAGATAGAAAGACGGCTCAGAATATAAAAAGACGGGAAACCTCAACCACAAGATGTAAAATTAACATATATTTTGACGGCAATGTCTACACAGTTGAAGTAACAGACAAATGATAAACAAAATAAGGATACAATAGCCGAGTCGAGCTTTCATTGCATTTGGACAGATAGGAATATCAACAGAAATCAAGACCAACACAGAAATCGGAATATTCAATTCAAATGTCAGATTAGTCCTATTGTATGGCTCTGAAAGATGGAGAACAACAAAAACAAGAACCAAAAAAGCTAAAGACATTTGTAACTTCTTGCTTGCGTAGAAGAGAAGAATTGAAGTGATCTGACAAGATCACTAATGTGGAGCTGATGATAAGATCACTAATGTGGAGCTGATGATAAGATCACTAATGTGGAGCTGATGATAAGATCACTAATGTGGAGCTGATGATAAGATCACTAATGTGGAGCTGAGGACAAGATCACTAATGTGGAGCTGATGACAAGATCACTAATGTGGAGCTGATGATAAGATCACTAATGTGGAGCTGATGACAAGATCACTAATGTGGAGCTGATGATAAGATCACTAATGTGGAGCTGAGGACAAGATCACTAATGTGGAGCTGATGATAAGATCACTAATGTGGAGCTGATGATAAGATCACTAATGTGGAGCTGATGATAAGATCACTAATGTGGAGCTGAGGACAAGATCACTAATGTGGAGCTGATGACAAGATCACTAATGTGGAGCTGATGATAAGATCACTAATGTGGAGCTGATGATAAGATCACTAATGTGGAGCTGATGATAAGATCACTAATGTGGAGCTGAGGACAAGATCACTAATGTGGAGCTGATGACAAGATCACTAATGTGGAGCTGATGATAAGATCACTAATGTGGAGCTGATGACAAGATCACTAATGTGGAGCTGATGATAAGATCACTAATGTGGAGCTGATGACAAGATCACTAATGTGGAGCTGATGATAAGATCACTAATGTGGAGCTGATGATAAGATCACTAATGTGGAGCTGATGATAAGATCACTAATGTGGAGCTGATGATAAGATCACTAATGTGGAGCTGAGGACAAGATCACTAATGTGGAGCTGATGACAAGATCACTAATGTGGAGCTGATGATAAGATCACTAATGTGGAGCTGATGACAAGATCACTAATGTGGAGCTGATGATAAGATCACTAATGTGGAGCTGATGACAAGATCACTAATGTTGAGCTGATGATAAGATCACTAATGTGGAGCTGATGATAAGATCACTAATGTGGAGCTGATGATAAGATCACTAATGTGGAGCTGAGGACAAGATCACTAATGTGGAGCTGATGATAAGATCACTAATGTGGAGCTGATGATAAGATCACTAATGTGGAGCTGATGATAAGATCACTAATGTGGAGCTGAGGACAAGATCACTAATGTGGAGCTGATGACAAGATCACTAATGTGGAGCTGATGATAAGATCACTAATGTGGAGCTGATGACAAAATTACTAATGTGGAGCTGATGATAAGATCACTAATGTGGAGCTGATGACAAGATCACTAATGTGGAGCTGATGATAAGATCACTAATGTGGAGCTGATGATAAGATCACTAATGTGGAGCTGATGACAAGATCACTAATGTGGAGCTGATGACAAGATCACTAATGTGGAGCTGATGATAAGATCACTAATGTGGAGCTGATGACAAGATCACTAATGTGGAGCTGATGATAAGATCACTAATGTGGAGCTGATGTCAATATCACTAATGTGGAGCTGATGATAAGATCACTAATGTGGAGCTGATGATAAGATCACTAATGTGGAGCTGATGATAAGATCACTAATGTGGAGCTGATGACAAGATCACTAATGTGGAGCTGATGATAAGATCACTAATGTGGAGCTGATGATAAGATCACTAATGTGGAGCTGATGATAAGATCACTAATGTGGAGCTGATGTCAAGATCACTAATGTGGAGCTGATGATAAGATCACTAATGTGGAGCTGATGATAAGATCACTAATGTGGAGCTGATGATAAGATCACTAATGTGGAGCTGAGGACAAGATCACTAATGTGGAGCTGATGACAAGATCACTAATGTGGAGCTGATGATAAGATCACTAATGTGGAGCTGATGACAAGATCACTAATGTGGAGCTGATGACAAGATCACTAATGTGGAGCTGATGACAAGATCACTAATGTGGAGCTGATGACAAGATCACTAATGTGGAGCTGAGGACAAGATCACTAATGTGGAGCTGAGGACAAGATCACTAATGTGGAGCTGATGACAAGATCACTAATGTGGAGCTGATGATAAGATCACTAATGTAGAGCTGATGATAAGATCACTAATGTGGAGCTGAGGACAAGATCACTAATGTGGAGCTGAGGACAAGATCACTAATGTGGAGCTGATGACAAGATCACTAATGTGGAGCTGATGATAAGATCACTAATGTGGAGCTGATGATAAGATCACTAATGTGGAGCTGATGATAAGATCACTAATGTGGAGCTGAGGACAAGATCACTAATGTGGAGCTGATGATAAGATCACTAATGTGGAGCTGATGATAAGATCACTAATGTGGAGCTGTTGATAAGATCACTAATGTGGAGCTGATGATAAGAACCAGACAAGTGTCCGTGGAACAAGAAATGAGAAGACGCTGAAGATTGATATGATACAGACTGACGAAATCTGTTGATAGCTTTATCCGGCAGGCCTTGTTCCGCAATCCTCGCGGTAAGGGAGGTAAAGGGAGACACAGGAACACATGGAGAAGAGTGTCCTTGACACTTACTAGTTGCTTTTCCATCTTCATTATTATCGTTTAATTTCACTTCATTGCATATGGCCGAAATTTATTTTACTTATCAAATTTTGATCTACTTCATTATTTTCCTCTTCATCATCAATCATACTTTTGTCGCAACTTATCGATCATCTATCCACCACTGCCGATGACTCGCTTGGGGAACCGAACGCCAAAGCTCTTGTTCTCACACTGGCTTTTTCTGTTGTATATTGTTTTACAGGACGAGGTTGCTAGTCCTAGAACACAACCTCATATTTGCCCCTTCTTTCGACATACCAGAGAGAGCAGCGTAATATTCTTTCTTTGTGTGCTCTCAGATACCCGGTAAAAACATCGAACATATTCCTTATCATTATTAGTAATGTTTATTCCATGACATCTTTCATTGTTTATGCTTCCATGATAAACCCTCTCCTTCCATCTGAATTTCCACATAAAATTTAGCGAGGACGAGAGCTGGTCACCCCACCTCTCGAAGGTGGGATCTATACTAGCCGCCATTAAAAACGCATCGCATTAGTTTATGAACCGCAACTCGTTGTGCTAAATTTAAAATACATGAAACCACTGATTTTACATTTCTGATCCATTTACTAACCCAAATTTGCTGTATTATTAAACATGAGACAATTCAGAACCGGCTCCTAAGCAGTTGTCAACCCTAGGTGTAAAAACAAAAGTCGCACTCACTGTCATTCAGTCACAGCCATCATTAATACCGTGTATGGCATCGGCGTCTCCGTCGCACAGTGTTTGCGCTGACAAGTCTCCGAGTGCCAGGTGTATGAGCTGCTGTCTGAGTTGCTGTTTGGAAGCGATTGCGCAGATGTAACAATAGAATTTGGCGATCTTGAGCTAGTGTTGTTACACGAGGTTGACCAAGCCTGGGACGGTCATTGGTGGTACCTGTCGCCCGAAATCGCTGGTTCAGCCTCACTATAGTGGACTGGTCACAATTGAAATGTCTGGCAACTTCTCTGGTTGCCATTCCACTGCTGAGCATATTAACAGGTTGCCATCGCTCTTGTGACGACAGTCCAGGCATGACAAAAACATTAACAGACTTTTTTTCGATGAAAACAGATAATGGCTTTTTACTCGCTGAAACTTGACTAATGCGTGTGCCAAATTTCAATGTGATTCGACTTTTAATAAAGCCAGAATTTATCACGCAAAGTTTGAAGTAAACATCACATCGACAGTAACGTGGGAATACATGAACTTCATCACTTGCACACTTTCGGGGTTTGAAAATCGCTAACTTGCATAAACATTTCAACAGTGAAAACATGTCACGATTTCGATGCGTTTTTAATGGCGGCTAGTATAGTTTAGTGCAGTCTCTCACACTTCACTCCATCACGGCAGTAGTTACAATGTGACTACCTTTACCATTTATTTTTACCGTTTATCCACATCCAAAGCTTCACACTTCTTTCTTCCAATTGTCTGCTGGTTATACATTCTTCTGAACCTTACAGTGTTGAATAAAATAACATTTATTGACTGTTTAACTTTTTTCTTTACAGGAGGACAACGGAAGTAATGTTTAAAAACATGGCTGAACAGATTGTGACGCAATAAAACGTAAAACGAGCGTATGATCTCATGAAGAAAATATTACAAGCAGAAGGGATCACAATGCGACACAAAACAATGAAGGATATATTTCTATTTCTGAGGTTCTTCCTCATCTCACACTGGACTGCGGCCCAAACGCTACAGGAGTCTTACATTAGTCTCGAGAAGTACATCAGAAACAGTGACCCTATCAGATACAAACTGCCGGTGTCTGTGGCTGGAACTGACAGGTTGGAGATGGCATATGAGACATTTCAGGTGCTTTCTGTTGATGAACTGAACCAGGCGGTCAGGGTGGCATCATTGCTTTTCATGTACTGGAGATATCATGACCTTGGCTGGAATGTTTCCGATTATAATGGTATGTCTATGCGTTCTTCTGACAGATAGACAGACAGTAGATAGATATGTAGGTAGGTAGATAGACAGACAGACGGGAAAATAGATTGATAGATAGATAGATACATAGATAAATAAATAGATAGATAGATAGATAGATAGATAGATAGATAGATAGATAGATAGATAGATAGATAGATAGATAGATAGATAGATAGATAGATAGATAGATAGCTGGATAGATAGATAGATAGATAGATAGATAGATAGATAGATAGATAGATAGATAGATAGATAGATAGATAGATAGATAGATAGATAGATAGATAGATAGATAGATAGATAGATAGATAGATAGATAGATAGATAGATATGTATTATTTCTGCTGTGAGGAAACATTATATCAGGTACACATAATTTTCAGTGTAGAAATATCTTACAATTCAAATGATCTTAATTTGTTTGACGTACGACTTATACACAAATTCTAAAAAGGTAAACGATCCCGTTACATGTCCATTGAGGCATATTGGGAATATGGTGTTAGTCCCATATTTTCTCGACCATCGGCACACTAAGGGTGATGTGGTCAGCATCACGCCGGCCACCTTAACCTTCCCAGAGTTTCTCTGCCACCCAATTGATGAGGATGGGTCGACCCCGGAGCCGTGTGTGGTCTAAAAAAAAGAGACAGTAAAATTGAAACGGAATAAAACGCAGGAGAATTAGTGCCGGTGTCCGGACATGCAGCAGAAAGAGCACAGTATAATTCTTTCCCGTTACAATTTGGCAGGTCATTTGCTCGTCTGCGTTAAAAATAAAACATTACACGATACTAAACATTAGAAATCAACGCAACAACTATACAGATGATCAGAGACTTGACAGAAAACAAGAGACGCAGAGACACAACTCTGATGTTTAATTACCATCTGACAACACTTTGTACAAATGCTAAATTACTTAAAGAAAGCAAAACAGTCAAACGATGAGTGCCATCTTCACACACACACACAAAACCGTTCCTACCAAGCGCTGTAACTGCATCGTTGACAGTTAAGGCAAAGTTTCTACAGAAAGTTTTGTCAAAAATTCGTCAGCCTGTTGAACAAAGTTTTTCAGCAATTTAGTTTAAGTCGAATTGAATCATTTCCAATACTGCTGTTACACAAGCATTATTTTAGTTTGTTGTTGTTGTTGTTGTTGGGTTTTTTGCTCCCAATGATTTTCTACTTTCAGGTTTAAAGTCCATAATACTAGATTCCCATGAATTGTGGACACCTTTTGTTACAGTGCCCAAGAGTGTTTCCGCTAGTCAGCTGATGATGCCTGACACCGTACACGTAAGTCAACTAACATTGCTCGTATCAACTGAAATATAATGTAACAGCGTGTAAGCCGTGAGTAGAAAGAACAGATCACGAGGATGGAACATGGAGAGATCTGATAAACATACACGGAAGAAGTGATTCTTTCAAGATCCGCAGTTCCTGCTGTCGTAGGGTGATTATTATTTTGAGTTGGTGAAAAAGTAATTTGCAAGTGAACTGCTTGACAGAAGACAAATATAGTTTCACTCACTGTGAATTTAGAGGGTTGTGTGACAGCCAGGAGAAATTATATATATTTATAGATAATATCTTATTCCCTATTACACTCACGTTTTAAATGTCATACACACACTCCCCCTCTCCGAAATATAAGAGATATACTCAGTAAGAAGACAAGTCAGGGTTAAGTTTGACAGATACAACATTATAGTAATTCTGACTGTTATGAAATATATATATACGAGGGGCGTTCAGAAAGTAATGCACCACATCATTTTTCTCAGGAGCTGTTCATTCAAAAAGCATGCAATTTATACACAATATACATGGAAATGTCATGTAAACATTGGTATTATTCAACATAATCCCCACCAACTTGTACGGCTTTATGCCAACGCAAAACAAGTGCATGTATTCCTAGCCCGTACCAGATTTTGTCTTGATCATGTAGCCATTTCTTCGCTGCATGAATCACTCCTTCATCATCTTCAAACCTTGTCCCACGGAGTGCATCTTTAAATGGACCAAATAGATGAAAATCAGAGGGTGCCAAATCGGGACTATAGGGTGGATGGGGTAGTACAGTCCAACCCAATTTGGTGATTGCTTCCCGTGTTGCCAGACTTGTGTGAGGTCGCGCATTGTCGTGAAGGAGAAGCAGGTCTGCTGGATTCTTGTGCGGCCGAACTCTGCGAAGACGTTGATTGGGTTTTTTCAATGTCTTAATGTAAACTTGCGAATTGATTGTCTCTCCTCTTGGCATAACGTCCACAAGAATCACACCTTCAATGTCCCAAAAGACAGTGATCATGATCTTTCCAGCTGAAGGAATTGTCTTGAATGTCTTTCTTCGTGGTTATTGCGGATGATGCCACTCCATTGACTGTCTTTTTGTCTCAGGTTCAAAATGATGTGCCCAGGTTTGGTCACCTGTAACGATCTTAGCCAAAAACGTTATCTCCATCAGCATTGAAACGCTCCAACAATTCAGAAGAAATTGCTTTCCTTTGCAATCGGTGATCATTTGTGAGACTTCGAGGAACCCATCATGCGCAAACCTTAGAAAATCAGAGAGTTTTTATAACTTCATTTGCACTAACAAGGCTGGCTGACAGCTGTAAGGCCAATTGTTGAGTAGTGATTCGCCTATAGTAAGAATAATGCCCTCAGCGCATTTCAACATTTCTGCGTTGGTGGCTGTGGCAGGACGTCCACAGCGCGGCCGATCAAGCAGCTCCGTATCTCCACTTCCTGATTCTTTGATTCTCTGAACCCAGCGACTGACTGTACTCCTGTCGACTGCAAAACTTCCATACACATCACATAGACGCTTGTGAATGTTCACAACAGTTTCCTTCTCTGCAACGAGAAATTCTATCACACTTCGCTGCTTATAACGCAAGTTGCTAACACGCTCCATTTCAACGGTTCAGGGCAGCCGTATTACTTAGCTGGTTGCAGTGCAATTTGGTGCACACAATTGCCACATGCCATATTTGAAGTGTGCAAAATTTCATGCTTCTATCTTCATTATTAGCTGAGAAAAACGATGTGGTGCATTACTTTCTGAATGCCCCTCGTATATATATATATATATATATATATATATATATATATATATATATATATATCTATATATATATCTATATATATATATATATATATATATATATATATATATATATATATATATATATATATATATATAAAGTCGGTAATGGGCTAAAAGGGTTACGCAGAAGGATCACACCAGGAGACATGACAAGGTACTGCACACTCAATCATACAATACATAATTCATACGTGAGGAAGCTTCTTTTCATTCGAAGAAGTTACGTCATGTACCTAGGTTACAGGGGATTTTTTCTGTGTAGGTGTTTAAGACGAGTATCGCTTGCCAGCGAAAGATTACTTCATCTTCAGAGCACAGGGGAATAGTAATGAGACAGACTTTCCCCCTCTCACAGACATAAACACTGTGAAGATGAAGAGCTACAATCGCTGCAGTGTAGACGAAGCAAATCATACAGATGTGAAGTGACTCCAGGGATTGTAAAAAATTAAACTGACATTTTAGGAGTCAAGAATTTACAATAACATGGCGGCAAAAGAAGAGAAGAGGCGACACAATTCAAGGATAATAAATTGGCGTTTTGAACTGGGCTAAATCGGTAGGAAATTCTGAGTCCAACTAGTCACAGTATTATAACAAATCATACTGGAAAGTATTTGTGGGTTTAACAGTAGGAAATACCATTCATTAACATTATGATTAATGTAATATTTACATATTTTACTCCTTAAATAAAAATTCTCAGATATTTCAAAGATCAATTGTTTTATTTGTAAATTCTAGTGTCAACTTTTCTGTTTATTTAATATGTACTTGTTACTAACAATATTATATTGTTATTATATGCATGGAGGCATACCTGGAGTCGTCCTTATATGACCACCAGCTATGCACAATGTTACAGTATGTAGACTGGATGTGAACCTATGTCTGTGATGCTAATTATACCATCATTGACTCTTGAAATCATCCAAACACTTCCAGAGATTCCACCTGTGGTGACACATGTTGAGAACCGAGCATTGCACGTTAAGTTTGGAGGATCATTTGAGCCCCAGACGTAACTCTGGCTTTTACCTGGTTGCCTGCATGCAGGATGATCTCTATGGGAACCCCATGATAGGCACGGAGAACTGAGAAATGGTTTTGTGCCAGACGTGACAATTCCTTGGGAGAGCCCAAAATCAGAGCACAGTATTCTAGCTCTGCATATTTGCAGAACCCCATTGGATGGCAGAGAATGCACAGTGTGCCATATGCTTCTTCCTCCTAGATTGAGACAAGATGTGATGATCCTTTAAATGCAAGTCAAGCTAGAGAAACTAGAGCTGAAGACATAAACACGTTTCGGAATAGATGAATAAAATCGCTCCAGAACTAAGAAAGATAAGGGGGAAACTAGTTTTTCATAATTGAACAGAGAGACAAAATATGCCTCATTTTGATATTCGCAATACCCTGTTAGCGCCCTGCTTTCCGATACGCCGGATGTGCTAGTATAAATAGACCTTGCCCTTGCTAAATTGGGGCCATAAGATTTGAAAAACACAGTGAGCGAAAAGAAGCGGTAACTTGTAAATGAAGACTGCCTTTGCCAGTTGTACCTGAGAGCAGATCAAGTTTGCCACTAACAGCTCGTCTGTGTGTGTCTGAGGGTAAGATATATATATATATATATATATATATATATATATATATATATATATATATATATATATATATATATATATATATATATATATATATATATATATATAATATATATATATATATATATATATATATATATATATATATATATATATATATATATATATATATATATATATATATATATATATATATATATATATATGTATGTACATTCAAATTAAATTGAGAATGATAGCAGAATTGTGTCTGTAGGTTTGGAAAAGCTTTTAAAGAAATATTTCTTGAGGAAATGGGACACATGCCTGAAATATAAGAAAGAAGGACAGAAATTGTTTTAATGTAGGGATCAAGGTATTACTTAGTATTTTATACTAGACCAAATCATTGTATGTATGCGGATCATGGACAGATGGATCTAACTAAGGTTTTTAAAAAAAAAAGTGTAGTCACGGTGAACTGGATGTGGGTAGTGTTGGTATATATTGTCCTGTGCATTTGCTAGCACATTATCTGACACTGTCTATCGTCCCCATCTTGTGTAATAATGGAATAGTGATGGATTATATAGGGGTTACGTTTATTTTTGTTTCAGGTTCTATCCTGACAACTACAAAACAAAAACTTTATAGAGTCATCCACCTCTGCTGGACTCTGTGGTGCAAGTGCCCTTGTAGTTAACAGGGCCAGATACCCAGCTTCCACCGCCTGGAGAAATTAAAAATACGTGTTTGTCCATGGAAGGAGAGTGACAGATCTCTAAACACAAGATAAGTGGCAAAACAAAGCCACTGATCAGCGTATCCAGATTATACCCCTCTCGTAAAAGACAAGATGCAAATAAACATACAGTGAATGATGAAAAGTGTGGGCATAAATTTACCCATTACTAGCTTTACAGTCAAGAAATAGTGAAAAAACTCATTAGTATAATATCAATGTTCTTTAAAAGGAGATAATTAATCCTATTGATAACCTTCAACAATTTAATGACTTTTGATATTGTCAATTATTTTCAATGTTTAATGATTTATTGTTGTAAATAAATTTGATTTCATTTAAAACTTTCCAGACCGAAAAGAGAAACAGTATATGCTAAATAAATTGTAAATATTTACCAACAGATTTACTTACTTATTAAAGTTGAGTTCATGTTCTTGCTGGAAATAATTTTGTTAATATCCCCTAGCAGAGTCAACAATAATAATAATAATATAATAATCAAGGGAGGATCTTGAGAGGGAGCCCATAGGGATCCAGGATAATACAATAACATCCTACCTGGAAACTTATGCAGTTTGACCCTACCTTTGATATCCATACATCTTTACTCTTTTCAGAGAAGGAGGTATTACTTACAAGACCAGACTCTTATCTGGCCCTATCCTGGTATCACCTGATACAACATTTTGTCCAGGATATTTTATATTTTAATAACATCTCAACCCTCTCGCGACACTGGTGTCTCAGTCCGGGATTTCATTTACTACCCTGGGGTCTTTTCTTTGAGACATTCAGACTTAAAGTATTATTTATTACATCATTTGAATTAGCAGTAGGAATAAAATATTATAATAAAAATAAAATTTAGTAAAATGTAAAACTAAATAAAGCAATTTGTAGTACCATTGAGTACAAACTGAAATTGGGGTGACTGGATACATTGACAGTGGTCTTTTAATTAATTAATTAGTGTTTGATTGGTAAATAGAGTGTTTAAGTGTCTGCAAGTTATTATTGTATGAGTATGACAGACTTGGCAAAGTTTAGATCTGCTACAGTGCAGTCGGCAAAGGAGTTTGGGTTAAGTGGGGAGGCCCTTATTCAAAATGTCACTACAGAGTGTGACAAGTACATAGATAGAGAAGATAGGAAGTTGGAAACAGAAAAGAGGTTACAAATAGAAGTTGATAGGGAGGCTAAGACACTTCAACTAGAAGCTGATAGGGAGGCTAAACAAATAGAAGCTGAGGCTAAGAAACTTGAACTAGAAGCTGAGGCTAAGAAACTTCAACTAGAAGCTGATAGGGAGGCTAAGAAACTTCAACTAGAAGCTGGTAGGGAGGCTAAAAAATAGAAGCTGATAGGGAGGCTAAACGAATAAAAGCTAAGGAAAGGGAGGCTGAGAGAGAAGAAAAGAGGTTACAAAGGGAACATGAGTTAAGATTGAAAGAGCCTGAACTTCAAAGAAATGGTACAGGTAATGGCAGTAGTTCAACTACCTCTGAAACTAGTGTAATTCAAGGTGCCTCAAATGGTGCCATGAATTTTCACTGGGACCCATTTGTGGAGAAAGAGGATGAAATTGAGTCTTACCTAAGTAGGTATGAGAGGTTAGCCACTAACTATGGCCTAGAGAAAGAGAAATGGAGCCTTACGTTATCACAAGGGTTGAGAGGAGTTTCTTATGAAGTTTATGCAAAACTGGGGAAAGAAGACCAGGAGGATTATGACATCTTGAAGCAGGCATTACTGGTTCGATAGGAAAAGAACTCAGAATTTTATAGGAAGAAATTCCGAACTGCTAAGCTACTTTCTGGAGAAACTTACCACCGATTCTCTGCCAGATTAGAAACCTACTTGGAGAAGTGGACTGCTCTAAGAAAATGTCAAGACCTAAATGAAATGGTCATGATGGAACAAGTAAGAGATTCTATGCCTCCAGACATGAGAAAATTTCGTATGGAACAAGGTGCAGAGAGGTTGGCGGAGATTTTAACAGTTTCTGAGAGATATCAGGCAGCTCAGAAAGAGATAGCAGGAATTAAGAAGAAACGAGGAGAAAATAGTAGGCCACCCCCAAACCAGGATGAGTTTGATAATAGGGACCAACAACACAGATACAAACAAGATTATGACAAACCCAGATTCGATCATAGAAACAGGAACTCTCAGGTACAAGATAAGAAACCCTACAGACAGGGAGACAAGTAGTGTAAAATTTGCAAAATGAACAACTACAATACACTGGAATGTGGTAAGAAAGTCCCTCCATATCACGCTGCATGTATGATAACAGTGGGAAAGGGCAGGAAGGAACCGACAGCAAGTCAGGTAGATCTCCATCATCCCCCCACCTGTGAAGAAGTAACATGTAACGGCACTAAGATTATGTGCCTTTATGATTCAGGATTGGAATTTGACTCAGCCGTGAGTGCATCCTTAGTGAACCCTGATTAATATACCACAGAAAAAGTGGAGATACAAGTGGCATTAAAAGGAACAGTCACCATGACACTTCCCATAGCAAGGATCAATGTCAGGACTCGCTACGTGGAAGGAGTGATCAGTGCAGCAGTGTGTGATGATCCTAATAACCCGCTGGTGTTAGGAAGGAGATATGTTTTCCTAGGGAACCCAACAAAACCTGTGATCATGGCAAAACTCCAGACCAAGTCAAGCCCTATGAAGGAGGAGGGAATACCACTAAACATTCATCCGAAAAAGATGAAAAAGGCCCAAGCTAAAGATAGCTCATTATAACCTTGCTTTGGCAAATTGCCAAACAGCCATAAAACCCCTAACAAAGGACAGTTTTATTTAAATGATGGTTTGCTCTACAGGAAAGCTGGAGCAGGACAGAATGGGTATGGACAGTACTGCCATCATGTTACAGAGAAAAAGTTATGGAATTAGCACATGTTGTATCAGATGGTGGACATGGGAAAATTGGTACCAACTGTCAAAGAGCATCTGGAAGTCCTCCCAATACAGCACAAGCACAAAATTAAGATTATATCAGAGCTGTGTGCTTTCTGTGCTTCTCTATGGTGCGGAATGCTGGAAATTTACAGAGAAGGAAATGTCGAAATTGTCCTCCTTTCACACAACATGCCTAAGAAAAATTCACCGAATCTTTTGGCCGAATACCATCACTAACCAAGATCTGCTTACTCGTAGCAAGCAAGAGGACATGCACACCATCATAGCTGGCAGACGCTGGAGCTGGGTTGGTCATGTCCTCAGAAGAGACCCTGATGCCATCACAAGAACAGCTATGCTTTGGACCCCTGAAGGAAAACGAAAGAGAGGCCGACCAAAAACAACCTGGCGGAGGACTGTGGAGGCTGAGATGCAGGGAATGAACCAGAGTTGGGGCACTGTACGAAGGATGGCCACCGACCGAGCAAAGTGGAATCAATTTGTTGTTGCCCAACAAGACGCCACTAGGCGTGATGGCCACTGACTGCTTTGACGGTCGGCGGCTAAGGATCAAAGAAGAAGAAGAAGAGTATCAGATGGTGGACATGGGAAAATTGGTACCAACTGTCAAAGAGCATCTGTGAAATATTATTTGCCAGGTATTGCTGAAGACATATTTCAGTATGTTAATGCCTGTGCGCAATGTCGCAAGGTGAACCCCACAAAGGAAAATCAACAGGACACAGAAACGCATTGGGGCGGACGTAGGCCTGAAAATAAAAATACAAAGGTAGACATAGTGGATAGGACAACCCCTTCTCACACAAAGTCTTCAAGTAACCAGTTACCATGGCAACTCTCCGTCTCGTACCGAGAGGGGAAACAACCCATCCCACACCGACACAATGTTGCTCAGAATTCCTGGAACTGGCTAAAAATAGAAGTATAGTTAGTCAGCCAACTTTGAAACTGAAACTGAGGGGAAACCCCAGAAACATTGGTAGTGGGAAATTGGGAAATTGGACTGATGCAAAGCCAACCCCACTACACAGCCATTAAATTAGCACTAGAAAGGGTTCCGGTAACAGTGGTAGTTTTACCGGCCCATATACACGGTCCATTGGAAGTATTGACACGGACAGGGACTGATATTATATTATAAAGCAAATGCTAAAGGGAGAATTGATTTCTTGGTGCAGGAAAATTCATTTCCCCATATGAATCATATATTATCGCTCCAGTGAGGTTTAGCTAAGAGAACCCTCTGGTGAACATAGGCTCTGCCTGGATTTGGGAAATAATTATAGTAACAGAGTCACTAGTGAATCTAGATATGGGCATTACCAGATTCCCGTCAAGTCTGAGCTCAAACAATTGCTGGCTGTGAGCACCTCGGAGGGGCACAATGAGTTCCATATGTTTCTTGTTGGGTTGAAGAATACTCCGAGTGTTTTATCCAGGATGATGAGAAAATTATTGAATCCCTTACACAACTCATCTATCACCAATTTTTGGACGATATCCTTGTGACGTACGTCTAAGTATGACAAATGGATTTCCCTGACTCGATGGATGATAACAGAATATTGGCCTCTCATAACTTTAGAACCCCTGATCATCTGTCGTAACTTTTACCGGCATGCAGCATTTCCACGAGAACCTTACACGCTGGATCATTAATATGTAGCCTGCTATCTTATGCGAACGTTTGAGATCGCATGGCCTTTGATTGGAGATTAAAATCACGCCCACAACCATTTCTGAGAACGATTAACAGCAGATCATTTTCTTACCTGGCTGTCACCCCGCCTGGTGGGAGTTGCCAAAGCTCTCAGAACAGTGGCACCATCAAAGACAGACAGATCTCAGAATTCAATCGCGGCGGTACACGATCTAAAGAATCAGGGAACTAGCAGCTCACAGAATTAGCTTCTCGGAAACTTTTCGCACCCTTATGCGAGCAGCCTGACCGGGGAACACGGAGGAAACACAGCAGTTAACACAACGGCGAGGTACCTCGGATTTGCTATACTTCAAGAAAGGTGTTAAAATCCAACACGTACCATTCAAGTTACATTCGAGAAGTATAAATAGAGAACTCCGAAAAACTGCATTTTATCGTTCGTTCTGACAGAATCCTAGTTGCACTAGCATATAGCCTAGTTGGATTCCTGCTAGATTTCATCTACCTTCGTTGACTATTGGAGTGTATTCTTTCTGTGCAGACGGTAATTTATACATTAGCTTCGAGTGATCAGTGGTCGAGTTATTTCAATTTATTTCAATGGATTGTGGTGTAAATTTAACCTTATTAAATAAACCCATTTTCAAAGTTCTAGTGCAAACTAATGTTACAGCTAAAAGTATTTCCTAATACAATTGACGCGTAAATTTATTTTGCAGACGTTAAAGAGAATTATAACTTTAATACAGTTTAGTTCTGTATAGATAGATGTGCTTTTAATTATTTTTAACTCACGGGAAGTTTTCCTGATTTGTTAATTGACGACGCTAATAAGTAAATAGGCTAACTGTAATTTATCGCGTCAGATTATAATATGATTTGTAATGCATTTCTTGTTTTGATTATCTTTCATTCAGAACGATCATTCAACCTGCATCCCAGCAATTATTAATTATATACAGAGTTCTGCCAAACTCAGTTCGATAACTCCAGTTACATATGAACCTTTTTAAAGCTAAACTTGTGGCGACCTGTAATGGGCCCCGCTCCTCTGAATTTAACTGAGAATAAAGCCACGCAAGAAACACTTTAAAAATACTAGTTCATATAGAGTCCTTAAAGAAAACTGGAAGCAGAACATATTTTATTCACTGCCCCTATTTGTGAAGAAAAAACATAGATCTACCTGAACGCTGTTTGTCAAGTATATTCAGTGGATTTTACCCCCCCCCCCCCCCCCCGAAGAAGAACTTACCTCAGTGTTTTTCTTAACTTGTGACATTACGGAAAAAGGAAGTTATCTCCACCAGCTGTGCCAATTTTAGGAACCACACCATACCTCACGCTTAGCCAAGTGCCTGTGCCTTTCTTTAGGAACTTTATCTAATAAACAAACAGTACCGTTAAACTTCAACGTCCAGCGATTTCGGGACACTTTGTTAACTTCAACAACCCGCTATAATCTGGGGCTGTACACGGAAGAAAATACGTTTACCTAAGCCAAGGTTTAGTGCTGTTTTTTGTGATGTATTTCCTATGAAGTGCCAGAATTCACCTTTCGGTAAGTCTGCGTGTGTGTTTGTGGGGATGGCCAGCCCTAGTGTGTTTTTTTGAATGAAAGGAGATTTATCTTTTCTTTACCCTTTTAATTAGTTCGACCTTGTATTAAGGTGCATTATATTCCTTGTACGGGATCTCTCCTAGCGGGATTGGGTAACTGTGTTCATTCCCCCTCCTGTAAAATTTGTTGATTTAAAGGGAGACAATTGAGAACCCTAGCTTTCCTCTACACCCCCCCTCTTTCTGTAACCCCGTGCCTCAGAGTAATAAATTTACCAGTGGGTTAAATTGCCTATCTCTGATCACCCCCCCCCCCTTTCTTGTCTTTGGGACCGGGTCTTGTCTGTTAGCAAAATATAAACGGGAAACGGTGGATGGGATATTTCTCCTCAAACCCCCCTCTTCCCTTATCATATTTGTATTCTGTAACCTTTGATTTTTGACTGTAAATGTACAATTATGTGTGAGTCCTTTATGATAATAAAGGTATTAATATTTATTTGTGTTGGTTGTCGGTTGGCCTAAAATTCCAAACATTTCCATCTGTGTAGTCTGTATTCATGTACGTTGAGCGACAGAATCACCAAATCGGTGAGCGCGCCTGAGCGACTGGAACTGACAAACAATTGTTTGTTCAGAAGAGAGATAGGAATAGTCTGTGAGAAAACAGATATTGTCGTAATAAGAGACTGTCCTTGCTCCTTCCCAGCGCTTGTGAATCTACTACCTCATTCACCTAAATCCTTATTCTCACAGAGCCTTCAGTATCACTTTACACTCTAAAGGGACCAATATTCATCAGCACCCTCTCAGATAAAAATTACGACAATCCTCATAACTACGGAACTTTGAAGGAACATCTAACATCTCTGGATGTCATTGGACAGACCCAGAGGGGTGAAAAGGTGAATATTAGTGGATATCAGCAATTAGACAGGCAGCAGCACCTGTGCTGTTTATTTACACAACATGCGATGGTTATACCTGGATCTCAGAATGTTGGGGCAGATGTCTTGAGTGGTGCTTACTTGAAGTGACCCACCTGAAGAAAACCAGGAGATTAGGAAGGCAGAGTGAACCCAATTTTGGGAGAATGCCGTGATTGTGAACCCAGACAGGAAAGCTCTACCATATGGTTCACGCTTTTAAATGGGGGAGCTACGTCCTGAGTTAGCCTGCTTCACAACACAGCTTCTGTATAATCCTGAGTAACTCTGACGAAAACCGTGTGCCATACATTGTAGAAATTGTATGATACACTAGCCAATGGAAAGACTTCCGTATTCGTGTGTTTACTACAGCTTTGGACAGGCAAAATGGCCAGTCCTCATTTGTGCAACCGAAAGAAGGATGCAAATTAATTACATAAGTGGGAAAGAAGTACCACTTGGAAGATGTCTCCAATTCTACAACAGGAATGTTACTTTAGAGGTAGGTGTAAAGACTTCCATGAAAAGTAGTTTATTAAGAGAGATATATTGAGTGGAAAGGCTTCGACACATCGGGCTAGTCCCTAATTTAGGTATTTAAAATATGCATAGAATAAAATGCACTTAGGAGACTAAACGATTTTTAGCTAGGAAGATAAAGATTAATTCAGGGTATAATTTAAGCCTTAGATGAATAAAATCGCCACAGAAATAAGAAAGATAAGGGGGAAACTAGTTTTTCATAATTGAACAGAGAGACAAAATGTGCCTCATTTTGGGATTCGTAATACCCCGTTAGCCCCCTGCTTTCCGATACGCCGGATGTGCTAGTATAATTAGACCTTGCACTTGCTAAATTGGGGCTATAAGATTTGAAAAACACAGCGAGCAGAAAGAAGCGGTAACTTGTAAATGAAGACTGCCTTTGCCAGTTGTACCTGAGAGCAGATCAAGTTTGCCATTAACAGCTCGTCTGTGTGTGCCCGAGGGTAAGATATATATATATATATATATATATATATATATATATATATATATATATATATATATATATATATGTATATAATTATATGATGTGCTACTGATTCACTAAAGTGTGTTGGAAAGTGTGTAGACGTGTTTCTGCAACCATTGTGTAATTTCTGAAGGAATTACCCTCCTGTGTACATTCAAATTAAATTGAGAATGATAGCAGAATTGTGTCTGTAGGTTTGGAAAAGCTTTTAAAGAAATATTTCTTGAGGAAATAGGACACATGCCTTGAATATAAGAAAGAAGGACATAAACTGTTTTAATGTATGGACCAATTTATTACTTAGTATTTTATACTAGACCAAATCATTGTATGGAAGCGAATCATGGACAGATGGATCTAACTAAGGTTTAAAAGAAAAGTGTAGTCACGGTGAACTGAATGTGGGTAGTGTTGGTATATATTGTCCTGTGCATTTGCTAGCACATTATCTGACACTGTCTATCGTCCCCATCTTGTGTAATAATGGAATAGTGATGAACCATATAGGGGTTACGTTTATTTTTGTTTCAGGTTCTATCTTGACAACTACAAAACAAAAACTGTATAGAGTCATCCACCTCTGCTGGACTCTGTGGTGCAAGTGCCCTTGTAGTTAACAGGGCCAGATACCCAGCTTCCACCGCCTGGAGAAATTAAAAATACGTGTTTGTCCATGGAAGGAGAGTGACAGATCTCTAAACACAAGACAAGTTGCAAAACAAAGCCACTGATCAGCGTATCCAGATTATACCCCTGTCGTAAAAGACAAGATGCAAATAAACATACA
Source organism: Oreohelix idahoensis (assembly GCA_024509875.1). Lineage (NCBI taxonomy): Eukaryota > Metazoa > Mollusca > Gastropoda > Stylommatophora > Oreohelicidae > Oreohelix > Oreohelix idahoensis. Next base: position 125,070 of record JAMPIV010017262.1, on the reverse strand, counting down.
GTGAATGATGAAATGTGTGGGCATAAATTTACCCATTACTAGCTTCACAGTCACGAAATAGTGAAAAAACTTATTAGTATCACATCAATGTTCTTTAAAAGGAGATAATTAATCCAGTTGATAACCTTCAACAATTGAATGTCTTTTGATATTGTTAATTATTTTCACTGTTTATTGATTTATTGTTGTAAATAAATTTGATTTCATTTAAAACTTTCCAGACCGAAAAGAGAAACGGTATATGCTAAATAAATTGTAAATATTTACCAACAGACTTACTTACTTATTAAAGTTGAGTTCATGTTCTTGTTGGAAATAATTTTGTTAATACCCCTAGCAGAGTCAACAATAATAATAATAATACAATAATCAAGGGAGGATCTTGAGATGGAGCCCATAGGGATCCAGGATAATACACTAACATCCTACCTGGAAATTATACAGCTTTGACCCTACCTTTGATATCCATACACCCTTACTCGTTTCAGAGAAGGGGATATTACTTATAAGACCAGACTCTTATCTGGCCCTATCCTGGTATCACCTGATACAACTTTTTGTCCAGGATATCTTATATTTTAATAACATTTCAAACCTCTCGTGACAACTATATAGATAATACTAAGGAGTCTTCAACTTGATACTGGCTGCAAAAGAGCTAGAAGCCCAGCAGCCCTAGTTAAACAACAACAAAAACAATATTGTTAGTAGTACTAGTAGCAAGTATACACGTCAAAACTATGACTGAAGAAGAATTGAAATCTAACTTTCAGCATCTTCAGCACTTTAAAATGCAGTAATAGGTACACCGATGTGTGCTTTGGCCAATAACTTAATAATAGTTCTTTAATCACAACGGTTATCTTTAAACTGTTTGCCTTGATAGCAGGTCTTACATATTTACTTTACGATTTCTTCCTTCGTCGGATGAGTGCTACATTGCTCACGAGCAATGACTGCTTCTTGTAGGCATATACCTATATGAACAAATGATTGTCCTTGTGCTTGTTTACTGTCATAACAAAATCTATAGTCACATGAAACTGATTATGTCTGTGGCAAATAGTTCACGAATTGTGGTCAGAGGATCAGAGTAAGGAAAGGAAAAAGATAGTGAATATTTACTCCAGAGTTATTTTTGGCACTAGAATAGATAAAGTGATAGTATTCCTTTTTAGGAAGCGCTAGAGAATTAAGGAAGGTAACGGCTATATGCTTCTGCAGGATTGTGTCCTCGCCGCACTTTTCCAGTGTTATCATATGTTAATAATGATAATTTAGCCCCAGCTGAAGAGAATTCAGCAAGATACATGTCTATGTGTATGTGAACTGAGTAAGAAAATCAAAGGTTATAAACTACACTTCTGTATTAACGTTATATATATATATATATATAATAAAAAATCACTAAATCCCCTATGGCAGTATATGCTATAGAACTACCTTTGCATTTATATTTTGTAACCTCCTACAATTGTGTTCATCAATGCTGTATGGATTAAAGTACAGAAGGACATCAAATGTAAGCTCACTCCTAAAATTCCACTAACTGCGGCATGGTGAGTTAGGGAGAATAATTTTTGCAGTTAAATGTTATTTAATATAGCTGTAAGACATATTTGTTCAGTTTTATATTTTTATTTATTTTTGCTTAGCAAAACCAAACAGAAGTAAGAATTTTTCGCTAATCCAGTTTTCTTAAAATGCTCAAGATTTCCGTTGCTATCATCCATTTACAGGATATCTTCATCAAATGGGAGATGTTCGTCACTCGCCGAAGAAGGTTTTTTTCTCTCATACAGTCGAAAGCGTTTTACTACATCTAGAGGCTGAGCATGTCACACGGCGATACTTTGCCACACAGTGCTATGCACTCAAACACTTCTGCTTCTGGCAGACTTGCCCACACTTGCTCATATTTACCGCGTAAAAAGGTCTTTTTTCCCTAAGGCGAAATACACGGTTGGACCACAGGGAGATGGGAAGTTACTAGATTTCGCAGTCTATGATTGAGCACGCACTGAGCTGAAATACAAGACATTAGAATAAAAGTTTATTTTGTAAAAGAGTTAGTAAAAGTAAACACGCTGTAGTTCCCCGGATGTCTATTAGGAAGCCTGGAAAAATATGACTATTGTTCTCTCAGGTAAATTGTTAGAAGCGATCACACAAAAAAAAGATAGTTACTGGTCCTTGTAACGCCATCATGTCAAACAAAGCTACAGAAACCACCTCATCAAAAGCACATGCGTGTTTTGGTGCAGGCTTCCATCAAGAAAGCTTCGTCTCAAACAGGTGCATGCATTAATGAAGTAAAAGTAAAATTAATAAAAACCCACACATTTAAAAAAAAAACTAAATTCATTCAACATTTTCCAGGTTTCTAATGACGGGGAAGTAATGGCTCAAATTCTTGGCTACCAGGAGACATCATGCTATTTAGACTTGATGAAATATCCGTTTGATCAGCACAACTGTACTCTTGCCTTCGTAGAGATGAGCGGCGTCGGTATATATCCTCTGTCTGAAAAAAGATTCAAGGGGAAGCTGGGTAACTACTTCACCACGAGTGCAGAATGGATGCTTCTAAGTCAAGGCTGTGGCGCTGTACAGGTTAGATGTTTATGCACGTGACCATAATGATTCATGTCGTAATAGCGATGTTAACGATGGCAGTGGTAAAGATGTAATGGTAATCAGGGTTTTGGTGATGATTATAGTAATTATGAATATACTGCTTTGTGACGAGTCATAATTCCGTCCTTACATTTTCTGTAACTAACATTAGTTTACTTGTACTGTGCCATCCTTTTCTTTCATCTGGTCGTTATATTACTCTGTGCTTGTATCTTTCAATGTTATCTTCTCGTCTGGTTGACAAATATGACATTCCCGACCTGGTTATCTTAATTTGCACTTATGCTCAACCTGGTGAACAATGAAACATTGACCTCTGTTTGTTCGCAGTGAGGTTTATTTATTTTAGACACCGGGCGTAGATGAGTTAAACGAACTATCGCCTGTGGGTATGTAACGACTTCTGGCCAGGCGATAAATGTGTCTGATAGTCTAAGTAGCGAGACGGGTTGAATGAACAAACACCTGTGTAATGGGTCTGATAACAGTACAACAAGTCTGCACCCGCATGACTCATTTAATAAAACATAAAAATAAGGAGCTATTCAATTAATTTGTTGCTGAATTACCTTAAGTTGTAGGCTCATCAAATACAAGCCAAAACATAATTTCTCAAAGAAATGGGCGGAACGTACAAAGGTTATAACAACTTAGATGACTGAGTTGTTGCCTTTGCCGTTCTAGAAATTCCTATAAGACTCCCTGAAATAGAAGCATCATTCTTCTATTTATCTCTGCGAAGAGTAATCTTGAGCAAAGGTTGATACCTTTGAAAACCCTCATGCTTTTACTCAAAGGTTGGCCATTTGTGAACCACTACTGCAGAGCAGGGGAGACAACCCGCGACATGCTTATTGCACAGTTCTTCATAAAGGACAGCTTACAGAATGGTTTGCGATAAGAAATGGAGTACAACAGGGATGCCTCTCACAATTCTCTTTTTATTGGCTATAGATTTTGGGGTGAAACATCGACTTCAACCAATGTAGCGAAATCTGTGAGACAATCGCTAAATTCAGTAAGATTTTACTCCTATGAAAATAAATAAACCCGAGAGGCAGGATCATATGTGTGCCTACGTGTTATATTGCAAGAGCAGAATCCTTACTTGGCAGGGGAAGCTGGTGATGTGAACATACTTCATCTTGTGAACCAGAAGATCCTAAGTTAAGAAATTGTCTCCGGGCCCCTGATATGTCAAACTCAACTACTCTCAGTTCCCAAATGTGTACTAGATCATTCAGATTATGAAGAAGACATACGTTCTTTCAATCAATACCCATTCATAGGAGCAAGAGTAAATTGACACTGTTCCAGATTGACATATTTAATTAATGTGCGAAGAAAAATAATATACTCAGTTATAAATTGAATCAATTTTATGTAATTACTTTGCATTATCATTTGAGTTTCAATATTCCAGTATACACAAAATTGTGATACTGGAACAATAAATTGTAAAAAATATTTCACATTTTAAACTAAACTTTGGGTGTTGTTAATTACTTTTCCTAGATTTCTTAGGTGTATTTGTTGTCACTTTAGTACAACACACTTTACATTACCCTAGACATTAGACGTAGCTATCATACATACTAGTCAAAAATAAGTCTGAGTGAAATCTTAGAGTGGTAGCAGAAAGGTTCTCTGAGAACACACCTCTGAAATTGTTATACTCAGGGGCCTTCACAGCTTGACCTCACTTAGTTACACTATCACCATAACACCAACATTCATAACATCTAAATCCACCACATATATTGGGGTCCGGTCCGGGATTTTAAACTTCTCCTAGTACTTATATTGGGTCGGTTTGTCCGGAAAATTTTAAAAATATAAAAGTAAAAATGATTGGAGAGTTGATTTGAGGTATCAGTGCCCATAGCCTTGTGTTTAATTAGATATTGGTTGGTTAAATATTTTAAGTTTGTTTAATAACATTGAATATTGTTAACAATAAGATGGCAGACTTGGCCAAATTCAGATCTGCTGCTGTGCAGGCTGCAAAGGACATGGGGATGGACGGTCAAGGGCTAGTTGCTTATGTCACAGCTGAATGTGATAAATATATGGAACGAGAAGATAAGAGGTTAGCTGAAGAAACAAGATTGAAATTAGAAGCTGATAGGTTAGCGGATGAGAAAAAGATTAAAATTAGAAGATGCTAGGGAGACTAAGAAATTAGAGGCTGAGAGGGAAGCTGAGATCAAGGGGCTGCAGTTGGAAGAAAGGAGACTTGATGCTGAAAGGGAAGACAAGAGACTGGCGGCAGAACTGGAAGCTAAAGATAAAAGACTCCAAAGGGAACATGAGCTACGACTAAGGGAGTTAGAGTTGCACGGCCATGCTCCTGAAAATGGTACTAGCCCATCCACTTCTGACTCTGCTGCAAGCTAGAGGGCCTCAAACTCAGCCATGGGGTTTCATTTAGACCCATTTGTGGAGAAAGATGATGATATTGAATCATTTTTAAGCCGCTTTGAAAGACTAACTACCATATATGGGTTAGAGAAAGAAAGATGGAGTCTGAAGGTATCCCAGAGGCTTAGGGAACCTCTTACGAGGTATTTGCTAAGCTGAGCAAAGATGACCAAGACGACTATGACATTCTTAAGCAAGCTCTTCTAGTTAGGTATGAGAAGAATAGCGAATTTTATAGGAAAAAAATTAGAAATGCCAAACTGCTGACTGGGGAGACTTATCACCAGTTCTCTGCACGCATGGAGACATACCTGGAGAAATGGACTGCTCTGGGTAAAACCCCAGATTTAAGGGAAATGATTACTACTGTGTAGTTAAGAGAGTCCATGGCTCCAGACATGAGAAAATTTCTCACGGAACAGGGTGCTGAGAGATTGGGGGAGATCTTAAATGTGGCTGAAAGATATCAGGCAGCCCAGTCTGAGATGGCAGGCATAAAGAAGAAGCCTATAGACCATAATAAAGCCCCCCAAAACCAAAACCAACGAAAAATTGAACATAGGGACAAATTTAATAAAGGTAAAGCCTATTATGATAAGCCAAGTTTTGACCAACGCGATAGAAACCCGCAATTCAGTGAAATAAAAACTTTCCCTCAGGGAAATAAATGGTGTAAATGATGCAAGAGGAACACTCATGACACCAAAGTGTGTACTAAGAAACCTTCTTCCTTCGCTGCAATAAAAACGGGGAACAAGGGATTAAAGGTGAAACCTACTAGACAGCAGGAACCTTATCACCCCCCAGTTTGTGAGGATGTTGTATGTAATGGGGTCACCATTAGGTTCCTCTATGATACAGGTTTAGATTATGACTCAGTCGTGAGCTCTCACCTGGTGCGAGCAGATCAATACACCACAGAAACAGTGGAGATCCAAACCGCAACCAAGGAAGTAGCAACCATGACACTTCCCATTGCAAGGATAACTGTGAAAACTCGCTATGTGGAAGGAGTGATTAGAGCAGCAGTGATAAATGAACCAATCTACCCTCTAATATTGCGGTGTAGATATGTTTGGGGAATCCCAAGAAACCGGTGATCATGGCAACAGTGCAGACCAGGTCACAGTCCAGGAAGGAGGAGGATGAACCTATAAATACTCATCCAGAGGAGATGAGGAAGGCACAGGTGGAGGATAGGTCACTCAAGCCTTGCTTTAAGAAATTGCCTGAATGCCATACACCTCCAAGCAAAGGAGACTACTATATGAAGAATAAACTGATCTATAGGAAGGCTGGAACTGGATCCAATGGTCACGGACAGCTGGTTCTTCCCACTTCATATAGGGAGAAAGTGATGGATTTAGGATATGCGGTCCCTTTCAGTGGTCATATGGGGATCAGCGCCACAGGACAGCGTATAGCTTGTCATTACTTCTGGCCAGGAATAACCGAAGATATAAAACGATATGTAAAATCTTGTCCAGATTGTCAAAGGGTAGCTCCAAAGCATTGGACTGCTCCTGCAACTCTAGGGTAGATGCCCATAGTGGGAACCCCTTTTGAGAGGGTTGCAGTGGATATACCAAGAGGAGGAACAGTTATATCCTTTCTCTGGTGGACACTTGTTCTATGTGGGGAGAGGCGGTAGCCCTGTCATCAGTAGATTTGAAGCATGTGGCAGAGGCATTACTCACCATATTCACGAGGTTTGGTTTCCCGCACCAAATCTTGACTGATAAAGGCTCACAGTTCAAGGGGAGACTAAAGGAAGAAGTTTTCAGGATCTTCCAAGCCAAGCACTTTCATTGTAGTCCGTATCACCCCCAAGGGAACGGCCAGGTGGAGAGGTTCAATGGGACTCTCATTTCTATCCTGCGAAAGCTGGCCCATGAAAAACCTGATACGTGGGATCAATATTTGGCCGCTGCGTTGTTTGCGTATCGGGAAGTACCCCATAGTTCGACCGGCATGGCACCGGAAACCCTGTTATTTGGGAGGCCAATAAAAGGTCCACTGGAAGCCTTGTTGAGGACGTGGACAGATGAGAAGGCAGAAGAGACTGTTACCTCATCGTATCAGTATGTGAACGAGCTGACCACTCGTCTCAAAACTGGCTGGAAACTGGCAAATGATAATTTCAGACAAGCCAGGAAGAAACATGCTGCTTATTTTAACAAGAAAGCGATGGATAGAGAATTAGCTGTGGGAGAGAAGGTGCTGCTTCTTCTACCTGGCAGCAGTAACAAGTTGCAAATTGGATGGCAAGGTCCATATACGGTTCTAGAGAAGGTGTCTAGAACAAATTATAAAATCGACAAAAAGGGGAAAGAAAAATTTCATGTGAACCTCTTAAAGAAGTACATGGACAGAGAAATCCAGGATGAGGCACATCTAATGACCTTGTCGATAGCAACGGGAATGAAAAATGAACCACTCGATTCTCACGAGTACCCACTAAAACCATGTGAAATACAGGCACAGGTGAAAGTCATTAAGCATCTGACTAAAGCTCAGAGAGAGCAGGTTCAAAAGGTTCTGATTGAACATACAGAAGTGTTAACGGATAAGCCGGGGCACACTAATCTGTTAGAATATGATATGAAGCTGATAGACCCAACACCCATCTGTATGCGAGCTTATTCTATTCCGTTCGCTAAGGAAAAAGCTTTGAAAGAGGAGATAGAGTATCTGTTGAAAGAAGGGATTATTTCTCACAGTGAATCTCCATACAGTTCTAGTGTGGTTTTGTTGAGAAAACCATCTGGGGAACATAGACTGTGTATAGATTACAGGAAACTGAATGCTGTCACAGAAAGTCAGGTGGATCCATTACCTGATACAAATCAGCTGTTTGCCAGGCTGAACAAGGCAAAATATTATTCTAAGGTTGATCTCAGCAAAGGCTATTATCAAATTCCAGTGAAGCCTAAGGTTCGACCTTATTTAGCTTTTAGCACCTCGGAAGGCCATTATGAGTTCAACATGTTGCCGTTTGGGTTGAAAAATGCCCCGAGTGTGTTTTCCAGGATGATGAGAAAATTATTGGATCCACTGAATAATCCATGTATAACGAATTTCATGGATGACATTCTTATTGCTACTGAAACATTCGAAGAACACATTAACTCCCTGAATCGCAAATTTGACGGCTAGACCAACCAAATGTTGTGTGGGTTGTAAGGAGCTGGAATTCTTGGGACACACAGTATATCAGGGAAACATGACCCCTGACCCCAAGAACCTGGAGAAATTGCAAAGAGCACCGAGGCCACAAACAAAAAAAGATGTGAGATCTTTCGTATCTTTATGTGGATTTTATCAGAAATACATAAAGAACTTTAACTCTATATGTGCACCGCTGACACATTTAACTCGTAAGGGTCAATCTGAAAAAATTATTTGGTCAGCGCAGTGTGAATTGGCATACCAAGAGTTAAAAGAGAAACTCACCAGCAAGCCGATATTGAAGTTGCCTGATGTGAGTCGGGAATTTGTGGTGAGAACGGATGCTAGCAACATCGGATTATGGGCAACATTATTACAAAGGTCCACCTCACTTGATGGGGAATTAAACCCAGTTGCTTATGCTAGCCGCAAGTTGAATAAGGCGGAGCAAAACTATTCAACAAGTGAAAAAGAATGTTTAGCTCTAACCTGGGCTATAAAAAAGTTCCAGATCTATCTCTATGGTAGAACATTTGTGGTCAAAACTGACCATTAGCCCCTTGTATTTTTATCACAGGCCAAGCATGAAAATGCTCGTCTATTAAGGTGGTCATTACTTATCCAACCTTATTTATTTACGATCGAATATATACCGGGCTCGAAAAATGTGGGAGCGGACGTCCTGAGTAGACATCCTTACGATGAAAATCAGAAAACGCTTAGGACATATGCTTTCATTTGCGCTAGTTGTCTCACAGATTATAACCTGCAATGAATGCATCATTTAGGAAGGGAAGTGTGTAGCGAAATCTGTGAGACAATCGCTAAATTCAGTAAGATTTTACTCCTATGAAAATAAATAAACCCGCCCGTGTGTGGTTGCCTATCTGCGTCCCCGACGCCAGTAGAGCGCTGCATTGTATATCGTAGAAATGCTTAGACAATAACCCCGCTGTCAAATCTTACACGCCTTCCTAGTTTCGTCCTTGAGACTTACAAGTAACGCAAGTCATTAAATATTACCTAAACGCCGTTTTGCAGACAGCTAAGTGTTCATTTCAGTCAGAGGGAGAGAAGAAAACGTAGGAGGGAGAGATAGGGGATGAATGAAAGCCTTGACAAGCGTTGGTTTGAATCGCATGCGACAATGCGACGTCACAGAATTGGTTTGAAACACTACACGCGAGGGATAGGTTAGGTTTGAAAAATAGACTACAGGCTTTAGTTACCGTTGTTAGGACATGTTTGAACATCTGCTGTCGTTTGCTGTAGCTTTCTTAGAAAAAGTGAGAGAGAGAAAAATTGGAAAGGGGGGAATAGTATGGAGTCCGTTTAAACTATCGTCTGCATTTCGAAAGTGAAACTAACTGTCACAATTGAACGATAGATGAAAATAAAGAACAGGGGACGATTAAAATGATAATATTTGGTTATTATACCTAACATATTACTTAGTGTGATATATTATCTTGCCGTAGAAGAACCAAAAAATAATAAAATATGTTATTTGAATAAGTGTAGAAGGAAAAAGTAAATTATAATGGAATGAAGAATAAAAACGATAATAGTGAATATAATAAATAATAGAATACAACCACTGTGTGACAGACAGCAACATGATCACTAATTATTTAGCAGAATTGGAAACACTCGATAACTAACTGAGATATTGACGAAGACAGATGGACGAACAGACTTGAATCTTTCTCAGTTTGCACTGTAGTGGGGGTAGAGGGGAAGTTAGTCCTAGGTTTGAAAATTTAGTTCAGTTTTGAAAAAAAGTCGCTAGAAGCCAAACAGTCCCTGATTGGCTGGAGTCTAATATACTATGAGAGTGATAAAAACCATTTGGGAAAGGCGCTCGAGGCCACTTACGAAATAAAGTTTCTACACTAAAGTTGTTCTACAAGCAAGATAATAGTACTATCGTGACTTTGCTGATCTGCATCAGCAAGCGATCTGGATTTGACCATATATATCGCAATTAAACTATTTAGTGGGAAACTTTCATTTGATGCGGTAAGAAATAAAACCTTTGTATCATTATTATGATTGTTAAGATGTACGTATTATTGAATATGTATGAAAATTATGTGGGTATAAGTTTAACTAGAGGGAAGTCAACATCAAACTTTGTGTTGTTTCACAGAGTTGTTAGGAAATATATTAACCTGTTGTAGAAAAGCCAGACAGGCTTTCGGACATTTTGGGAGAAAGTAAAATTAAATATTAATGGGGAAATTGTTGTACAGTATTATGACATAAGACCAGGAAAACCACTGGCCGTCGTCTTCAGTAAGTCACCGTGATGGTACATGACTTGATCTTATTAACTTAAAATGTTTCCTTTGTCAAGGAAAGTGTCAAACAATAGTTTGAAGTTTATTTGGCCATGAATGGGGTAACAAACCAATTAAGAACGTTAACTAATTGTTTAGTTACCATGCTGAGTCTGAATATGAATTGAAACTGTTTATTAGTTAGGGAAAGAGAGAGAGTATATCAGAGGTTGAGTAGGACGCATTTATATCGTTCCAGGGTTTCATCTATGACTTAAAGTGAGCCCAGGTCAACCTGTACAAATATATAATTGTGCTGCTAAAGACGAGAGGCAGGATCATATGTGTGCCTACGTGTTATATTGCAAGAGCAGAATCCTTACTTGGCAGGGGAAGCTGGTGATGTGAACATACTTCATCTTGTGAACCAGAAGATCCTAAGTTAAGAAATTGTCTCCGGACCCCTGATATGTCAAACTCAACTACTCTCAGTTCCCAAATGTGTACTAGATCATTCAGATTATGAAGAAGACATACGTTCTTTCAATCAATACCCATTCATAGGAGCAAGAGTAAATTGACACTGTTCCAGATTGACATATTTAATTAATGTGTGAAGAAAAATAATATACTCAGTTATAAATTGAATCAATTTTATGTAATTACTTTGCATTATCATTTGAGTTTCAATATTCCAGTATACACAAAATTGTGATACTGGAACAATAAATTGTAAAAAATATTTCACATTTTAAACTAAAGTCTGGGTGTTGTTAATTACTTTTCCTAGAGTTCTTAGGTGTATTTGTTGTCATTTTAGTACAACACACTTTACATTACCCTAGACATTAGACGTAGCTATCATACATACCAGTCAAAAATAAGTCTGAGTGAGATCTTAGAGTGGTAGCAGAAAGGTTCTCTGAGAACACACCTCTGAAATTGTTATACTCAGAGGCCTTCACAGCTTGACCTCTCTTAGTTACACTATCACCAAAACATCAACATTCATAACATCTAAATCCACCACAACAACAGAAGTGGAATTCAGTGGACTCTAAATAGCTTGCCGATATAGATTTTGCAGACTCTTGGCTCATCTGTCGCATAACATTAATTAGATAGAGACACAGTCAAAATTCTTCCTGTTCTATGCCATCATCTCAAGGTATATCAATGTTTTCTTCATTCCCTTCATGCATGTCTCCAGTTATGTTCTCTATACATTATTTGATGTTCCTATACCTCTCTTACCCTGAGGATTTCAGAACAGGAACAGCCAGGTAATATCGACAGGTTTTCACATTCTGTATCCTTTCCGTCTCTAGTATCTTCTTCTCATCTCTTGCTCTAGCGCTTCTTTGTTCTATTGCTTTCTCATTTTAGTTCATTACTGTTTAATCCCAGACGAAGACAAAGTTGTCGACACGTCTTATTTCAAGTTGTGCCATTCACAGGAAGGCTTTAATTTTTTTCTTTTAATTCTAATATGCCCGTCCTTCAACTTAACTATACTAGTTCATGTTTCATTATTTTTTGGTTGTTGTGTAATGATGATGAGCGTCCGATTGACACAGTGGTTAGTTCGCTGTTTTCTCGCGGAAAAGGCACCGGGTTCGACACACGATGGTGTCACTCTCCAGTCTGTCCAGCTGTAAAGGAGTACCTGACTCTGTTCTTGAGTTTAAGGAAGGCTAAGACAGCGAGGACAGGAAGTGGTCCGCCCCACCCCTCGAATCTATGCGACTACCTTTTTAATGATGACGAATATGTTTATTGTTTTTGTCTATTATACACAGACAAAGGTAGTCCCATAAAAAATACTACCATAGGGGAGTGAAATGTTAGAGACTTCATAATATTTCTTCCAGGATCAAGAGGTGGGGTTTCCAGTTATCTTTCTTGTTGCCTTTTCCTTCCCTAAATTAAGAGCAGATTCAGGTACCAATTTACAACTGGGTAGACATAAGCGTGTCGACACCGTGAATTGAACCTGGCACCTATGCCACAAGAGAGCAGCGCTCTTTTGTGTTTTATACATATAACATAATAAAAAATTGTTGAGTTTGTCGATCATGAGACAACTGTTGTGGGGATGATGCGTTAAAATAATGTCTGGGTCTGTTATAAGAAGATAAAAAAGTTTACTATCTGACAACACGCCATCATGACACAGAGTCGTTAAAACAACTGATAGAAGACACGAGACACCTAGCACTCAGGTTATAATCACAATCTTTTTGAAATAGTTGTTGCTACTGTACACTATTCATTTGTTACATTATCTTTGATCGTCAGCCGATGACTGCCAACGCAGTCAGTGACCATCACGCCCAGTTGCATCTTCTATGACAGCAACAAACCCTCTCCACTTTGCTCGATCTCTGGCCATCCTTCATGCAGCGCTCTTGTTCATCTCGTCCTATGCAGAGTTGGCTCCGTGCTACGTAAGGAGCGCAAAGCAGAATGATGATTAGGATAATTAATACTGTTGTAGCAAAACGGACAGGAACCACTTAGGATTTATCGCAATTGTATTTCTATATCTGAGAATCACAACGGGGGAATCACTTATTTATTCTGAGACGAAAAAAAAGCAACAAATCAGAAGTGCAAAAAAAGGGCAAATCAAATAGTAGATGAGAGAAAGAGAGCAACTTATCGAAATGACAAAAAGAGATTTAATTATATTAAACCAATTAGATTGATGCGAGGCAGAGCCAGTCAAACTCAGGCTAAATCAAATCTTACGGAATGGAAAACTGTATGTAGGCCCGCTTCAGAATCAATTCTGGACTCTCCTAATTCCACGTCATGATCTCATAGCTGAGAAGACGTCCAGCGGACAGACCCATACATGTAGAAGCCACATAGCAACAGCCCTTAGCTGAGAAAAGCCAAGCTGACCTGCTTCGTGAGCCGACTTGCATAGTGATAAGCTCAATATGGATAAGATCCATCGTATTGTGTCTGAGTGGTATGCTAACTTTGTATTGATCGTTAGGTTACAAAATATCTTGGGGTCATATATGTTAATATAATATATAGCATTGATGTTATGATTGGCTGTCATTTGCATGCGTGTGTCTTATCTAGATACTCCTAAAACTACGCTGACAACTGAATTTGGTCTCCAGCTGTAAATAACCTGAAACAATTCTGAAGAGCATTGACGCAGCTAGAGTCTTTGTCAGGACTACACTCAATACTAGGCATAAAAGCTTGTCAGGACTATACTCAGTACTAGCTACAAAAGCTTTCAGTCCTTTTTAGGGCTAGCTTTAATGCTGTGTGCACACGAGTGTGTCGTCTTCTTCTTTTTCTTCCTCTTTTATATTCTGTTCTTTGTCTTCATTTCATTTCATTCGATGCAAATTCCTGTTCTTCGTATTCATTAAAATTGTTATTGATGTAATGTCTTTAAAGGGAAACCACTTTGGGATAACTAAGGTCCAAATGGAATTAATTAAGACTGAATTCAATTAAATTTTAAAAAAAAAATGATGTCCATAGTCTTTCGGAGTATTTTATTAATAAATGAGCTCGGTCTTATGATTATGTTGTCAAAATAAGGATTTTTATCAAAAATGGTCCGTCATCTTTTGAGGATCGTCTTGGTTGTTGTGACAGAATTGTCCGCCCTCTTTTCCTAGCATTCATGTTTATCGCCGAAATTATTGCTCCACGTCTCATTTTCTGGACTTAATCATTGTTTACACTCCTTTCCCCCAATTCTTGTCATGTCGGGACTTCAGCGATTATCTTTTGCTGATTAGGATAATCAATCACTTTTGTTTGAACCTATGTTGACACCTTGCACCTGTAGAGAGAAATGTGTTTTATTAAGGTGTAACACATTTCCTAAAAGGCCAGACAGTGTGTAGGAGCTACCTGATTAGTGAGTAAACAACCTTAGGATGACCACAGTCGATTATCTATCAACTGATAATAGTTCTGTCGGACCTGTTTGTTGATTGTTGGTTAGACCGGGTAAATGAGATAATCCTTTCCGTACAGACGTGCTGCAGAAAAAATCGCCATATTGAAAGAGATTACTTGTGATAGATTATGAACTCGAGAGTGTAAACATGATCGATAATAGATGGAAGCTGGCATACCATATATGGAGAAATGACGTGTAAACAACACATATTTTTTGCGAATGTCACGCATGAATCTTCCGTGAGAGGTAGGGGGAATAGACCCCACCAAAATGTACACAAATTGCATGCTATTGGCTTTGCATTTTAAGATGTCAAAATACAACATTTGTGATTGGAGCCTTGTCATAAAGTGCCACATAATTGTTTTCGTTCTATTTTCTTCTCCGGCAGTACTGATCTACCTTTATTATGCGTACTAATTATGTGCGCCATTCGATTGTTGGCACATTCTATTTTCCTTTCTCCGAAAGTATTTTGTATTTTATTGTCAGTGTTTAAACTTCTTATATTCATACGTGTCATGTTTGCCTGTCCATTCTCGCGAAGATGAGTTAAAGGTAAACCCAGATTGGCGACCAGTCATTTTCGAGTAATGAATCCCCGTGTTTGATTGCTTACAGAGTGCCGGTCAATTATCGATCTGGTGGCATATTACAGACACACCTGAGACGTCGGAAATGCGGTAATAAACTTCTGGACCGGCTTGTTATAAGCAAGGTAAATGTAAGAAGGTGCTGTGATAATCATTACTGAGAATTGACTGAAATACCAATTCCATTTTCGGACAGTGGCCGTTTGAATTTTACAAACGCGGGAGTCATACAGAAAATTCCATGAAGAAAGTTATTATAACATGCACTTTCGAATGCTTTTGGATTAGCAGTTTAGAGGGTAATATACACTAACATTGATTGGAAGTTTTGTCGGAAACACCAGGTGTGAACCTGGCAGGAAAACTGCAATATAAAGTAGAACATTTTAGACATACAACATTGCCTTCCAGAATCGTCAAAGCAGATAGCTCGGACTGAAGCCAGGAAAGAACAGAAGAATGAATTCTGACCTTATTGAACCTGGCGGATTGAAGTACCTTTTGAACACTTCAACAAGGAAACTCTACAATTTAATACAGAAACCGGACTCCTACAGGACCTACTCACTAAGTCACAGAGGGATTCTGTAATAGAAATAATACCCCAGACGTGTGTTCGAGGTATCTGCATTAAGTTGTCGAGACTATTCAATTGAGCAAGAAGTCTATGATCCCAGTATTGGGGTAAGTTGTAACATATTTTTATACTTTGAATTTGGCATGTTTGAATGTGCTGGTGTTTATACAGGTCCTTAAGAGGCTGGCAAACTCATCACGTGAAAATGATATATTCATGAACCACCACAGCAAAGCACTGGTGATTGCTTCATGCGGGTTCTCACAGAAGACCAAAAGCAGAGGTAACCACAGACTCCAAGTGGAGCAGGGAGTGGAAGATGATGTCATCATATGTATATATTTACTATCATTTGTAACAAAGCTATGTATATTTAAACATGTCCAACAAGGCACAAGCCACATGCTGCTGTCCAGTCGAAATTGTCCCAGTAAATTAACTAAAAGAATGGATATTTTCATCACATTTCCTGAGTTATATGATATACGCTCAGGGAGAGTAAAAATTCAGAGAAAATAATCAGTTACTGACAGCGGAAAAAGCGCCTGATTAATATCAGCAGTGGAGATTGTTCTTTTATTCCCTCTAACGTTTGTGGTACGAGTTTCAGAGACCATTTGAGGTGGGATTTTACGATACCAGCTGTACTAGTGTTCGGTGGTTCAAAGCTTACGATCGACACTTGAAACGGGTTGTGAAGGCACCTGCCTTGACCAGGAGACATGACCTCGCCACAGAGACGAATTGACGGAATCAGCAGCATCAATACTCTAGCAGTTTGGAAGCTAAGTGGCATTTTTAGAAGGCCAATACAACAGAACTTATTAATCTATATTCCACAACTAAGCTTCCAAAAGTCGATATCAGTTTTAATGACGAAACCTATTTGTTAGTAATCACCAGTTCATATTTATTTACATTTGTTCCAAAGTAATTAATCAATAAGTTTGTTATATGTTTTTTTTTTTTACAAATTCATAGTTGTTTTAGTTATTACAGAGAGAAGTGCACACGGATGAATCAGCATCTTTAATATATCTATATTCATATATAGAGCAAACTAATAAGAACAATTTCACTTTTAATTCAGTTACGGTTTGTATGAGCTAAATTAAATTATATGATATCTCTTCACAAAAGGCGGCGGGAAACATAAAGAGTTAACACTGCTAAGACTCATTTAGCATTGTTCTCGATTTCTTAAATATCTTGCGAATATTCCCTCGAGACAGAAGCATCATGATACTTCTATCTGCATCTCTGCCAAGAGTAATCTTGTGCGAAAGTAGACACCTTTGAAGACCCACATTAGATACTATAAGTTTTGGCCCTTGTTGGACCATCACTACAGAGCAAGGGGAGGCAACCTGTGACATGTAGTAGAGTTTGGATGCGTGCCGAATGTTTCCATATGATCTAGCACCTTTTGAGTACGGCACTGTGAAATTCAAATCGCCAAGAAGACCACATGGGAAGCCAGAATAAGGAATAGGATCAGGATTCAATTTTAAAGGACCGGACAACGTGTTTGAGCATCTTGTGGATTTACACAACGACAGTTCTAAATTTATTAATACGGAAAGCCCGGAATTCTAGGAACGTGAACACTAAGTCATAGTGGGATTCTATTGTAAAGTAACACCCCAGACAACGTGTAAGAAGCATCTTAGTCAAGTATCCGAAACTACTTCTCTGAGCCCGAAGTCGGTATTCCCAAAGATATATTGTGTCTGTTTTACATTGTATTATTCTATATGTTGCATTTATTAACATGTGAAAATTGCTAGTGGATGAAACCTCATCATTTGGAATGATTGTTTCATGAACCACCAGTGCAAGAGCTGTTGACTGCTTTATGCTGGTTTCTAATAAAGAACCATAATCAGAAATAGTCTCAAGCTCCATATGGAGCAGGGAGTGGATGATGAAAGAACTGATGTACATTCTTATTATATTAACCTTTTCAACCAGTGCATATGTAAATGTAAACATGTTCAATATAAATGAAATGGATGTTTTCCGCTCACTGAGATTAACATTAATGCTCAGAGAGGGTTATGTTCTGTGGGAGATGGGAAGGTGGAATAAAAAGATGGGGGGGGGGGGGGGGCTGATTTTGTGTTAGGAAACCCAATATTCAAGAGGGTATTTGTTTCTCTCTTATTTCATGATACTAGTCTGTGGTACCAATTGGTGGTGCTATCTATGGAACAAGTGAGTGGCATAGGTGGCCTTCAGTCACAGCTAGACACCTTCAGCAGACAGGTCTTAACAAATGCTGGGTGGGAGCCGCGCTGGTGTAATGGTTACCACACTGCGCTAGCGATCATGTGTTCAAAGTTCAAGTCCGGGCGCGGGCATTTATAGGAGTGTCATCGACCAGGATTTTGACTGAATAAACTGAACGCCTCCTGAGATAAAACCTCTGTGGATGGGAAGGAGCGAAGCTCGTGACCGGGTTGGAAGGAAAATCCACAGGCTCCCCACTCTCGGAATGACATGTCATTGGGCCGAAGGGCTGAAAGCCCAAGTAGCGCTGGTTAAGGAAAAAACAATGCTGGGCCATCTTCGCAATTACTCCACGATACTACTGTAACAGTGAGGTTGAGGTCAATATAAAAATAAAGATCGAGTAGGAAAATCTTATTTAGAAAATGTGCGCACAATGGTAACGCACTATTAAACTTTACTAAATGGGAGATAAACAAATATTATATATATATATATTTTTTTGGGAAGGGGGGGGGGGAGGAGAGGGAGGGGAGTAGTTTACACTATGTATTTTACATTATTTGGAATGTATATAAATTTTAACTCTTGTAAATACTATGGATGTTGTAAAATAATGACCCAATAAAGGTTTTATTAAAAAAAAAGAAGAAAAAAAAAATATTATACGTTCTTGATTTTATGAAAAAGTGAGCTAAGTCTGTTATGGCACGTCTTAAGAAAAGGCCGGGGATTTGGCTAGTAGATTGTCGAGATGTCGGTGGTTACGGTTTTAGAAATTTCCATACGCTATTAAAGGTAACTTAGAGATAATAGAATGCAGGGCTTATTGACGTAGTTAGCAAAGGGAGAGAAATTATTATTACGTCCCTTTGGGATTTTAGTGAGTTCGAGCGGTGTGAACGAAATAGGTTGCACGAGATTTTGTGGTGGCGGGTGAACGATTTTAATCGAGAAGCTTCGAAGAAAATTGTTATGGAAAATCGGAGCATTTTGTTTAAACGGTCTGATTTTGAACGTGCTTAGCGTAGGTAGAAACCTTTTGCTGCATTACAGTTTTGAAGTGGTAAACGCAGTTTAATGGTACATTCGGGAGAATAGGCCACTTTTGATGGTTGGTTCTGTGTTCATAGAAAAGCTATTGATACTATTTGCCTAGCCACTAAGTCGTTTTTTACACCACTATTGTAGCTGATAGACACATTTGTGTAGTCATAATGACAAGAGAGACAGTGTCTCCAGTTCGAGGAAATGTGAAAGTTTACAAGACCCGCAGGTATGTGAGGTAATCAGCAGTGATAAACTGGTTAGTCGAAATGCAGAATCATAGACAGCTACTAAACGTGACAAGTAGGGAAGAATAGACGTGGGCTGAAATTATTATCCCTGGCGGTTTAGGCCAGTCTTGTAAAGATACGCCACTACAGTACCTACTAACAGATTGAAGAAAGACTGAGTTAGAATAAGGTATGTCCACTATTTCGATCAGTGCTACAGAAATGAATAGTTTCAAAGACAGAACACAATTTATCCACAGCAGTTGTTCTCCAGCCATGACCAACATAGACATTTGGAGACAGCATTTAAATACAACATTTACATACAGATGAACAGCGACCTTAGACATAGAGTGCAAGACCTTAAACATAGAGTGCAAGTGAGGAAGATCGAGTATGTCGTATTCTCAACAAATGAATTGAAGCTGTAAATAAACGTTTGAATTTTGTAATGATCGCTGTCCGAGTGGTCACTCGCCGAGTTGAATCATCCCTCATCAGTGTTTGTGAGCTGTTGTCGTGTTGTGAATATAGAAAGTCATACCATCAACATCAACATAACCTGTCTGCAGAAGGGTAGTGAAACGAATTCGACTATACGAAAAATGTATCTATAAAATATCACACACGTGATTTGGTGCACGTGACCAGCCACATCTACTTGAGTATATGCCAACGGCCACACTACGATGGGCGTGTTGCGGCCACCAGATTTGACCAATAACGAGAGTAAAGCAGTCCATAACCTGCAAAAAACAAGACTCTCTAATAACGAACCTTTTTTTCAAACCAAACAATCACCTGTAATGAAATTTTAAAGACGCTATCTAATTCACCCAACCCTTATTTATTTTACTATTGTTAGCGATAACTGACTAATAAATTTTTTAATCTGTAAACATACAAATTTATAGTTGATTTAGTCATTTTGAGAGAAATGCACCCGCATCTTTCAGTCATTTTCAATACCTATAACAGAGCTATTTAAGTAATATTTTTCTGAGTGAAATCTGTTGGGGGCTCATTAGTACGAGCAAAATCCTAACTCATAGAATGTCAGAAAAGATCCTGTATCCTATCAGCCGTAGCACTTGATTTATTTAAATTCCTATGAGGCTCCCTTGAATTGAAGCACCATTCTTCATTCGCATCTCTGCCAAGAGTAATCTTGAGCGAAAGGTAGACACTTTTAAAGACCCTCAACAGATACTCTGAAGTTGGCCACTATTGGACCGTCACTGCGGAGCAAAGGGAGTAAATCCCGTGACAATTTTCCATACGTCGTGGTAGCCGATCTTCTCCCAAAGATATTAATTAATAAACATAAATGGGTTTGTGGAAGGTACTCGTAAGAAATGAAAAAAATACTGGATAATGCAAAATTAACAGAATTATTAGGCATGTAGCTCTGTTCAAAAGAATGGGTTCTGACCGTGTGTTCTTTTGCAGGATTAGGTTTGACGTGCTGCAGATTTCTCTGCTTCCCTGCCTCTATTGTTGTATGTTTTACACCCCCATTATGGTGAATGAGCGATTAAAGTCTCCACCTGTTATAGTTTTCTAGCATGTTGTGGCGTTGGCTATTGCACACCACATATGAGAATTAATGATGATGACTGTGGTGCTGGTGGCGCGGCACTATTGTGTACTGTAGCCATGTGGGCTTCGCATATGACGTGCGAATGTTTTGCGTAGTAACTTATTTGTTTACCTCTTTGATGGGAAGGCCATGTCTGAATCGTGTTCCAAGAAGAACCCATTTTAAAGTGTATTGATCAGTGTCATGGAAGTGTACTTATACTACTGGACAAAAGTTAAGGGCCACCACCAAAAACTCCTCTTTGGACCAATTAAATGCAACCAGGTGTAAACAATTTATTACAAAATAAAGTTGATTCATCCGTGGAAAAGATCAGTCAAGCTTTTTTAATAATGTGTGACTTACTAACAAAAAGAAATTCAACTCACTTTGTCACCTTTTGAATTAGTGGGGCGTGTTGCAAAAACCACGAGTTTTTGCAGCAACAATTTCAATTTTCACGAGCGGGTTGAAGTGACCCAGTTTTTGGACATTTAAAAAAAATTAACCTAGTGCACACAGAAATGCCTGCAGGAAATTATGATATCATATGTGGATTCGTTGTGTAAAATACATATGGAAAATGCCAATGGAATTTGGCAGTCAGGATTATTATCAGTATGTTGGCTATTTTCAAAGCCTTTATTTGCATTGATGTAGCACGTTTATGAGTGAGCGTTGCGGGCCACATAATTGCTAACCCTTGACAACTGAATGTAAACGAGCATAACATGGACTTCATGTATGATAACCCCGACGCCACAGATATGGTGTTTTGGAAAATGATGTTTCCTGCAGATGTTGTGGGAGGAATAAACATTATAAATGATGTATTTGTCTCCTACCTTTAGACCCCATGGTAGAAGAGGAAAGACTAAGTAAATAAGTAAATATTTGTTTCCTCCGAACAAGCAGTGGACTTATGTCTATGTCCCCACTACTGGAGATATTTCGCATGTCTGCTTGAATGTCATTTCTTATGAGTGTCATCGCTGAGGGAGTGAAACGTGCTTAAACACAAGCTAACGTAGTACCATATTCCTCATTTACTTCGAGTACCTGTAAGATACCAATTTTCGTTCATTATGTACTGCTCACATGTATCAGATTTCCTCTATGAGGTAAGTGACAACTCTAAAAGAGCGTAACTGTTAACGTATACCGTATTTAACGTTCAATTATATTCTAACAGAGACCTACAAATTACACTGAATGCTGGTTTCTCATGAAACGTCGAAGCAGCTTTTACGTCGGAATGGTTATTTGTCCTGTCGTTGCAATGTCGGCAATGACTCTTCTGGTGTTTTGCTTCCCTGCTAAATCTGGAGAAAAGGTGTCTTTTGTCACGTCAATGTTCGTCTCTATGACAGTCTTCATCAATTTCATCGTGGACGTCGTCCCCAGAAGTATGAACAAAGTTCCCAAATTTGTATCTCTCATAATGGCTGTTGTCGTCATTATCGGATTTTCGGCGGCAGCAACAGCTGTTGTCATGAGAAAATACAATCAAGAACAACAAATGAAGCGACGTCAGCATAATCTTGATAGATGCCAATGTGGCGGGGACAAGAGACCACTTTCTCCTGAAAACTGGCAACACTCTGTACTATCAGTAGAGAAAAAAGGAGAGAACTCAGACCTGCCACGTGGAACATCCCAAAATATTCTTCATGGAGAGTCCAAGGCGATGGGCAATCCCAGGTTCACACATAATCTGGGTCACAACAAAATCTACGACATTAGCGATGTCACAAATTACAAACAGTTTGTTGGCAGACATCAGACGTTGTCATCCAGACTAAATATTTGTAACATGTCACATGAACAACTGGACACATTTTTCTTCTGGTTCTTTCTGTGTGTTAATGTTACTGTTTACCTGTGTGTCATGTTGATGTAAGATCTACGTCTGTAGTGTTTTGCTTTGTCTCTTCTCAAACATGGGAAATGGTTACTACTGTTGTTTTTTCAATCATTGCTTTGTTAAACGCATGTACAAAGTTCTTCATACAAACTAAGACTTTGATGGTAGATTTAGAGAGAAGAATACACGTATTAGAAATGAGAAATTACCGTACGATATTCAGAATAACGTAGATGACCTGTGTAAGTTACCTGGGGTTTCTAAAGAGACAAAGAATGAATAGGAGTAGTACACCCTCAGGCACGCCGCACTAGGCGACGAATGTAAAGTTGTGCAAGAGGCTGGCAACCTGATCATATAATACATATTCCAACAGAGACCGCCGCTGTAAGAGCATGTGACCGCTTGGTACAAGCTTCCTGCAGGAACCAGCAGTGGTCGCTGTATGCTCCATTGGAAACACAAATGAAAATGTTAATGACGGTATAGATGGTTTGTACATCAAACGGGTAAAACTCATTTAGAAGTAGCCGAAGACCTTCTGAAGGCCTTCTTGCAATTAAAAACATTATTGATGCTGACTTAGCTTGGCTACTAATCAAAATCACGTGGGCTATCAAAGATTTTCTTTTAAGACACCGTGCCAGACACATGAAGACAAGGCAGACAGAAAAACCATGGGGTGGCAACATGAAACAAATGAATAAATGTACCTGTGGCAAACCAATATACATTCAATAGATTAAAATGGCATCTAATCGTCAATCGTTCATCGTCTGTGCTGCCCCAGTGACCAAATGTTTGGAGACAAGTCAAGTCAGAATGTTCTTCGAGACTTTTTAGTGTCTTCTCCAACGTTTTGTCTCAATTATCGTTAGATATTTCGTTTTTCTTCATTCAGTCAAACATTCCCAAATACAAATTTGTGCATTGTCCTTTATTTTATTTCATTATTGTTTAGGACAAAACTTATACTAGGCATTCCCATTTTCCAGTTTTACTTTGTAGTTTCGGAGACATGCTTTTATGCTTTTGATAAAAATTCAAGAAAGAGGATATATATACAGTAGAACTCCATTTATCCGAACCCCAATTATCCGAACATCCAATTATCCGAACGCTTTTTCCAGAAAAGAAAAAACAAATCAGATGCCACAGTCACGTTAGACTAAAATTCTGAATCTTTTGATGCGGCAAACTTCAAATGTGTGCGAACAATTTGTAGAGAATGGGATGGCTAATGGTCGGTCGCTTACGTACAGGAAGTCAGTTAGATCATAAAGTCAGTTAATATCTGGTTTACCAATCCAGTGTACGTGTGCGTTCTAGGTAGAACACTGGCTAAACAGACAGTTCAACTTAAAATAATTGTGTCTGCTACTACAGCAGAATAATTTTGGTGTACAAGTATTTATCTGTGCGATATGGCATCTTCCAGTAGGCCTAAAGCATATAAAAGGAACCGCAATGTTTTGTCAATTGAAACGAAAACAGAAATTATCAAGAGACTAGGACAAGGTGAAACTGTGTCTTCACTTGCGAGGATTTTCAATGTTGGGAAAGCTACCGTCTCTGACATCAAAAGTAACAAATATAAAATTATGAGTTTTGCATCAAAATTTGATAGTGAAAATGGGTCGAAGAAACGTAAAACCATGAGAAATGCGAAAGATGTGAAATTGGAAGAGGCTTTGTATATATGGTTTGTGCAAAGAAGAAGCAAAGGGGAACCTATCTCTGGTTCTCTGTTGTGTGAAAAGGCACTTCAGTTCAACAATCAACTTGACGGTCCTCCTGACTTTAAGGCTAGCCAGGGATGGTTAAGAAACTTTCAATCTCGTCATGGCATACGAGAATTGGAGATTCAAGGGGAATCTTTATCTAGCGATGCAACTGCCGCTAAAAATTTTAAAGAAACATTCTTGGCTTTTTTTGGAAGAAGAAGGTTATTCACTCGATGATGCCGATGAGACTGGCTTATACTGGAAATCATTGCCTCAAAAATCACTTGCATCTCAGCGCGAAGCAGCTGCCCCTGAGTTTTAAAAGTGCAAAGAAAGAGTAACAATTTTGGTAGCCGCGAATGCCAGTGGAAGTCATCGTTTACCGGTGCTAATGATCGGCAAAGCCAAAAAACCACGTTGTTTAAAGAATGTGACATGTCTCCCATTGTGTTACAAAGCACAGAAGAGTGCTTGGATGAATAGTGAAATATTTCTTGATTGGTATACAAATCAGTTCATCCCAAATATGAAGAGGTTGAGAAAACAAGAAAAGAAAACTGGAAAAGTAATTCTTCTACTGGACAATGCACCATCTCATCCAGAGACGGATACATTGAATGCAGTTGATGCAAATTTTAAAGTAATTTTTCTGCCTCCCAATGTAACAGCACTGATTCAACCAATGGATCAGGGTGTTATAGCAAAGCTTAAAAAGATGTACAAGAAGGAAGTCCTGCGTCGTTTATTGTTGGCTGAAGATGAAGAAAGTGTGGTGGCGTTTTCCAAAAAGCTTAATCTCAAAGACTGCTGCTATATGTTAGCTGATGCTTGGACCACCCTGTCACAAGATAATCTCAACAAGGCTTGGAGTAGATTGCTTGGGAAAAAAGGAGGAAATGAAACTACTGCAGTGGACACAAATGATGATTGTATAAATGAAGTTGTGGAACTGTTTCAAGCAATGCCCGGATTTTCAGACTGTGACAAAGATGATGCACACTTGTGGCTAGAAGATGATAATGATTCTGGTTTTCAGTTTTTGAATGACGAAGAAATTTTGTCTTTTGTGCAAGAAGAAAACCAAATACATGTAGTGACCGATGATGAAGACTCCTCAGAAGTACATGATGTACTTGTAGATTATGAAGAAAAACCAAAACGTCGACCAAGTCCTGAAGAGGCCTTTATAGCACTAGAAACAGCGATGGCTTGGTACGAGCAAGAAGATGACAGCTGTCCTACACAGCTTCTGCTGTTGAAGAGAATGCGGGACTTAGCAGCCAAAAGGAGACTATCCAGTTTGGTGCAAAAGAGGATTCCTCATTATTTTAAATAGTGGGCTACATCTGTGCAAATACATATATACGTAAGTTGCGCCTGGTTTTGAATCGTTTGTAATGTTATTTTGAAAACATTTCTCTTTCTTAACAAAAATAATTAATACAAGTAATAGGCCTACATGCACTGCAGTGTAATAAAAGATTTTGGTGATACAGTGATCTAATACAGTGTGGGTATTATTATTACAGTACAAGTAAATATGTTTTATAGTGTATTTTCCTTGTGATGGTTAATTATTTTTAGAAATATGTGTACATGTACTCGATACATTATGTAATCCAATTATCCGAACATTTGATTATCCGAACGATGCTCGGTCCCATGGGGTTCGGATAAATGGAGTTCTACTGTATATATATACGAGTATATTCCTTGTATATAAATGATAGAAAAAGGGACAAGATTAGATGGATAACACAATTTCATTTTAGTCTTCATTACTTATTACATAATTTGCATGTAAACTTTCACCTTTTTTAAGCCAGTAAATATGTTTTCAATTGACGTTTTTCATTGCTCAGTTTTTATACTTTTTCACGCACTGACTGTTGTTTGCTGATGCTTTTAATGTATGTTCTTACTGATTGATTCTATTTACCTGCATATTTTGTTCATATTATAGCTAAAACAAGTCTCTCTCTCCCTCTATCTCATTTTTACATGCTTTTCTTTAACTTGCAACGTATGTCACCTTCAAAACTTGCAATCGATTTTTAGATCACTTCCAGATGAGCAATAGCTCTGAAACTTGGCATAGTTGTGTATTCCCGATACAGTAATCAGTCGTAAAAATAATAAAATGAATAACATTAAAATTATAATTAATTTTTTTTATTTGTATTGTTTCATCAGTGAAATGGGCGATAACTGCAAATAATCTAGGTGTATTCTTTAAAACAAGATTGTCATTCTTGAGAGAAATATTGAAACTTCTCCTCCCTCCCCCCTCCACACACACACACACTATCGCACGCGCGTGCACAGATATACAAGCAACTGACAACTACATTAAAAAAAATGTAATCTACAACTCTTATCAAAATTAAAAAAAAAAAAATTAAACAAAACAAAAAAATATTAACTTTCCGTGTAATATACTGAAATCCGCTTCCTGTGCTCTGGACTCGTTTATCGCAAACTGATAATGTCATTAGCGGATCGATTACATTTGACAATGGATCACATGTGGTAGAGAATTCTCTGCTCAGAGAGGAATGAAAATCCACAGAACGAAAAAGGGGTGTGGGAGGTCATCAGGAGGAGATCAACAGCACTCTGTCTCGACGGATAAGACGTTAGAAGAACGCAGCCAGGAGTCAATCCACAGTGCTGAGTACATTCAAGTTGATCTGCCAGATGATGATCTCACACACTTCTTGGACGGGAAGAGAGATGCAATAAAGTTTCCACCTGCCAGTGCAAAAGGGCTTTGGGAACAGCTGGACGAAGCCTTGGCAAAAGAGTTGGATAACAGCCTGAAGCAGCTAACTTTGGAGAAGAAGCTGGAAATCTTCGGCGACATAATATATCTGCACTGTCGCAAAATTCCACAGACATCAGTCAGTTCAGGCCAATCTCACTACTCAGTGTGGAAGGGAAGATATTCTTCTCAGTAATGGCGAAAAGACTCACTACATACCTCCTGGCAAATGGGTACATTGACACTACAATTCAGAAAGGAGGTATCCCAGGTACACCAAGATGTCTAGAGCATGCCGCAATGATCTGGGAAGCAATCCAAAAGGCAAAGTCTGACAGAACAAACCTCCATGTAATCTGGTTGGATCTAGCAAATGCTTATGGATCCGTTCCACACCAGATGTTGTGGCAGGCCCTAGAAATGTATCATGTTCCACAAGAGATTGCAGCAATGCTGAAGCTGTATTTCGCAGGGTTTCTGTTAGATTTTCAACCAGAGATTACACAACGAAGTGGATTGGCCTTGAAGTTGGAATTGCGATGGGATGTACTATTCGTCATGGCTATGCAGGTAATCCTCAATGCGGCTGAAGGAATGGCTATAGGCCCAAAGCTCGGTGGAATGTGTCACATGCCACCGCTCAAAGCATTCATGGATGACACAACAATTCTGACATCAGATGAACATCAGGCCCGGAGAATGTTAGCACGCCTGGATGAACTAGTTAGCTGGTGCAGAATGAGCTTCAAACCCAAGAAGTCGAGAAGCCTATCAGTCAGGAAAGGGAAGATAGCAGAGGTCATATTCACGGTTTCCAGCCAAAGAATCCATACTGTCATTGAGGAACCTGTTACAAGTCTTGGCAGGGTGTACGATGCCTCTTTAAAAGACTCGAAGGCAGTGCAACAGACAATAGAAATGGCAGACAGAGGACTACAGATCATAGACCAAAGCAGACTCCTGGGAAAGTTTAAACTGTGGTGCCTCCAGTTCATGTTGATACCGAAGTTGCTTTGGCCACTGCTTATATATGAAATAAGCACAAGTACAGTGGAAGCTATAGAGCAGAAGGTCAACAAGTTCATGAGAAAATGGCTAGGGGTACCACCAGGTCTGTCAGATGTAGCACTGTACTGCAAAAAGTCAAAACTTCTGCTTCCCTTCAAGTCAGTTGTTGAAGAATACAAAGTTGGAAAAGCAAGGCTTGCAATGATGCTACGCGAGTCAGCTGATGACGTGGTTAAGTCCATTCAGCCCACACTGAAAACGGGAAGGAAGTGGAGAGTGGAAGAAGCTGTTGATGCTGCTGAAGAGTCACTCAAACTGAGAGAGGTAATCGGATACACACAAACGAATAGACGGGGATTTGGGCATGGAGACATCCGCTGGTGGTCCAAGGCATCAAGCAGGGAGCGCAGAGACATGGTAGTTCAGGAGATACGAGGAGCTGAGAATTATAAGAGGTTGCAAAAAGCAGTGCAGCAGGTCCAACAAGGCCAATGGATCACATGGGAAGGAGCTCTGCAGAGGTCCTTGACATGGAATGATATATGGCATATGGCACCTCTTAGGCTCAGCTTCGTGGTTAGATCAATGTATGACCTGCTGCCGTCGGCCACCAACCTTGTGAAATGGGGAAAGTCGGATGATGAGCAGTGCCCCCTGTGCCAGGGGAGGCAGACACTTGAACACGTGCTCTCAGTGTGTAAGGTGGCATTATGGCAAGGGCGATACACTTGGCGCCATAACAAAGTGCTAAATGAGCTTGCTGCGACAATAGATCAGGCAAGAATGAAAGCGAATAGCAAAGTCCTGCCAGACACCGCAAACACATACTTTCTGAGGGCAGGAAAGTCAGCACACCCCAAACCGAGTAAACCTGGTAGCAGTTTACCATCTCTTCTTGACTGTGCAAACGACTGGGAGATGGCGGTAGATCTACCTGGACGGGGGGAATATCCAGAGTGTATCAGAAAATCGCGGAGACTGCCGGATATAGTGCTTCATTCTGCAGCAACGCTTCAGGTCATACTGATTGAACTGACCTTGCCATTTGAATCCAGATTAGACGAGCAACATTCATTCAAAGCGGCCAAGTATAGCGATCTGGCCGCGGATCTGAGACACGATGGATTCAGTGCAAGGGTCATGGCGGTTGAAGTGGGTGCAAGAGGGCTTGTGGCTGCATCAGTGTATGATTTATTGAAACTGTTGGGGCTGAAGGGACAGTCTAGAACAAGGGCACTGAAGAGGCTTAGTGAAACTGCCGAAAAGGCATCAGGCTGGCTGTGGAACAACCGCAATGGACGATGGACATCGTAACAATAAACGCTGGGGTATAGAAATCACCAAAATTTTTTTACGTCCACAACGCTGAGTTTTTTTTTTGGTGTACGAGTGAAAGAGATGCGACTCTGGGGCAACAGGCGATGTATACTATAGGGAGAGTGTCAGGTAAATTTCAGTAGCTTGCGGCGCGCAGCTCGTCGGATGCGCGCTAATGTCTCAGTGTGTGTCCTTAGTTGTGAAGGGCGACGGAACGAACGGAATAATTTGTCTTTTCTTTGTTACTTTCACAATTGCCTCCGCGGCTGGCGTTGTGGATTTAAAAGTTGCTACCATAAGTGAAATGGGTTCATTTTCGATACAAGACAACAGGAAGCTGAGACGCTTGGGAGTCATGACCCAAGTGGGCCCGCCCCCCTTAGAGTGTAAAGGAGTAATCGGGCCGAAACACTTGTCGGATGGGGGGACTTCTTCTGATGATCAGATTGCTTCCTGTTGTATCGCTCTGTAAGGAGTTTCCTATCATCATGACTTAAATGTACAAACAACAACAAAATAACACTAAAAAAGAATTTAAAAAAATATTTTAAACACAGGCTTTTAATGCACTAAAAAGCAAACAAATAATTTTTCATGGAGTTTATAGCTTGCAGTAAAAAAATTTAAGATCAAATTGACAAAAATTTGATTGTATGGATCAAACGTTCATCTGCTTTGGCTTAAGTGTCCTAAAATTTGGAATCGGAGTCGGGACAATTTTTTTTACCGATATCGACTGCACAAAAAAAGCACCGACTCAACGTTTCCAACTCCACATAACACATGTAAGAACATGTTTCCATGAGTTTTAACTTTTAAATGTTACAGCTTTAACATCTTTAACTTTGATTTGAAATATCTGTATATGTTACATTTGTGATTGCAGATTTTAATACTAACTGGTTAATGTTATAGTAAAGAATGTATTAATGTGAAATCACTTGTGGAATTGTTTTATCACAGTGAGAAATGTAAAAAGTCAATATTTTTTTACCCTCCCCCATGAAATAAAGATTTTGTTCCTTCGTTCATTCGTTATTTTTTCCACCTCAATCTCTCTCTCTCTCTCTCTCTCTCTCTCTCTCTCTCTCTCTCTCTCTCTCTCCCCCCTCTCTCTCTCTAGATTTGTATATATGTATAGTTGAAGTTCCCGAAGAGGCAACGTAAAGCAGGCTTACCGCACACCTTCATGCATGTCGTACATGGCGACAAATATCAATATTTTTATAAAGCTGGCAACGTCATCATATAAAACAAATTGACACATAAACCACAGCTGCAAGATCATGTGAATGCTCGGTACAGGCTTTTTGTAAGGGAGCCAGCTGCAGTGGTGGCGCCATGCTCCGTAAGGAGCCATTAAGGATAATGATTATGATGATGAATGATATATAGGAGGGTATCTATGGTGTCTATGGTCAGTGAGTGGGTGCTGGCTTACAAGACAGACTACTGGGCTGGACTTTTAAGATATTTATGTGTACATATTTGTTAAGCTACATTCAACAACCTGAGACAAATACTGACATCTCAAATGTAAACTCACAAATTAAAACTGAGAATCATCATGTGATATATATATATATATATATATATATATATATATATATATATATATATATATATATATATATATATATATATATATATATATATATATATATATATATATATTCTTTATTACGGTGTAGAAACAAGGACTATGAATAAGCAGTTGGAAGAAAGAATTGAGGCTCTCGAGATATGGATATATAGAAGAATGGGACGTATCTCATGGAAAGAGAAGAAAACGAATATGAAGGTCCTAGAAAACATAGGTCTGAAATGAGAACTAAAGAAGAAGATCAAACTTAGGCAGGTAAAATATTTTGGCAACAGAAAAAGACATAACACCTTGCAGAAGACCATAATAGAAGGGACAGTGGAAGGAAAACGTGCAAGGGGAAGACAGCGCTATAAGTGGGAAGATAACATTAAGAGATGGACAAGAAAGAGTCCATGAGAGTTGTCGTAGATTTAGATAGGTATTTAAGATAGATTCTGGTCCCGTCTGAATAGAACTGAAAAAGGTGGTAACTCAGTGAGAGATAAGGTAAAGAAATAGATTTCCCGAGTGACTAAGTTAAAGGTAGAATCTGTCACTGCATTGAGAAGATACTCTAGTCCAGCCTATCTTTACGACTGAAATTTGTTTATCAGACAATTCCCCTTTCCGTATATATTAACATATACACTATTAACCACTCACACACACATGTCGGTGTCACATAACAACACTTGACTCCACACAACACGCTCGCGTAAAGACCAATTTTACATTCTTCGGACTGGGGCCATAGGTTATTTATGCCTTTGATACACCGAACAAGCACACAGACAACGTTTATCGAGAAGAAATCTTAAAACAAGAAATGTTAACAAACACCTTTTAGCACCACTGAAAAACACATGACGCAAAAGCTGATAAAGTAATACTTGACAAAAATGTTCTTACAATTATAATTTCAGTACAAACAAACTCATACTTAAAATTATCCAATACCATAATTCCCGCCGTAAGGTACTTCGGTCGGTCGGTCTGTCACATTTTGCACTCATTCATTTGCGCACTTTTTTCTATTTTCGAGAGAGTGCATTAACTTTCGAATATAGCTAAGGGGGTGCAACTGTGGTTAAAAGTTAGACAATAATTGTATTGTTTCCTCTTATATGTACTCTACCGAAAATAGAAAAGTGTGACGGTGTGAATTAAATCAACAGACAATCAAGATACTCTTCTGTCCAGTTTCATTCATGAAACGGGTTTAACTCATCATTTTTCTTAAACATAATCTTAAAATGTAAGTTTTATGATTGTTTCTTCGAGACAAAATTTTAATTTAAAGCATTGGAGACTTATTATTATGGATCAAAATAATAAGATGGCTGAAAGGAAGAGTCGACTGCGTCATTCACAACGAGCAAACAGTTTGATTATCGAAAGAAGCCAACAACTTAAACTGGAGACAGGAAGGTGCTGAGATGCAGATTAAATCAACAGACAATCAAGATACTCTTCTGTCCAGTTTCATTCATGAAACGGGTTTAACTCATCATTTTTCTTAAACATAATCTTAAAATGTAAGATTTATGATTGTTTCTTCGAGACAAAATTTTAATTTAAAGCATTGGAGA
Source organism: Oreohelix idahoensis (assembly GCA_024509875.1). Lineage (NCBI taxonomy): Eukaryota > Metazoa > Mollusca > Gastropoda > Stylommatophora > Oreohelicidae > Oreohelix > Oreohelix idahoensis. The sequence goes on along the minus strand of JAMPIV010017262.1, from coordinate 92,519 downwards.
CTTATTATTATGGATCAAAATGATAAGATGGCTGAAAGGAAGAGTCGACTGCGTCATTCACAGCGAGCAAACAGTTTGATTATGGAAAGAAGCCAACAACTTAAACGGGAGACAGGAAGGTGCTGAGATGCAGATTAAATCAACAGACAATCAAGATACTCTTCTGTCCAGTTTCATTCGGGAAACGGATTTAACTCATCATTTTTTCTTAAAAATGTAAGTTTTTTTTTATTGTTTCTACAAGACCAAAATTTTAGTTTAAAGCATTGCAGACTTATTATTATGGATCAAAATGATAAGATGGCTAAAAGGAAGAGACGATCGCGTCATTTACAGCGAGCAAGCGAGACTTTAGAAGAAGCAGCAATATAATACCTGTAACAGAAACAACACACTGTAATTAAAAACCTGCCAATTTTGGCGGGTTGTTGCTAGTTTATACCATAATCAGCCATACTTTGTGCTTAACCCTTAAAGGAGAACATTTTTAACTGATTCCTGATTATTTCTTTGCTATTAGAATCCATATATTATTGAACTGTAAATTTCATTTTTTTATCTATCTATCTATCTATCTATCTATCTATCTATCTATCTATCTATCTATCTATCTATCTATCTATCTATCTATCTATCTATCTATCTATCTATCTATCTATCTATCTATCTGTCTGTCTGTATGTCTGTCTGTCTGTCTGTCTGTCTGTCTGTCTGTCTGTCTGTCTGTCTGTCTGTCTGTCTGTCTGTCTGTCTGTCTGTCTGTCTGTCTGTCTGTCTGTCTGTCTGTCTGTCTGTCTGTCTGTCTGTCTATCTATCTATCTATCTATCTATCTATCTATCTATCTATCTATCTATCTATCTATCTATCTATCTATCTATCTGCCTTAGCTCAAAAGACACTTAGCTCAAAAGACGTACGAGTTAGCCAAAATAAAACACTTAGACGCAGACACTATTGTTCTACACCTCACATATACAGACACATCTAGATTACTGCTCTACACTGTGGAATAGTTGCCCTGCTTCCACCTCGAAGAGACTGCACTCCCTGCATAAGAGAGCAGTACGTCTGATCACCGATAATCGCACGATATCACACACAAGGACAGGAAAAGGACCCAAAATACTGTCCCTGAAAAAAAGTCTTCTCTACAACAAAGCCAAGCTGACTCACGCAATTCATCTAACAATCCCTCGCCGTACCTACGATCATTGTTTCAAACCAGTAGAAGAGAGAGACAACAATTACATCAGTTACGTCTGCCCAAACCTAGGATCGACCTGTTCAAAAAGAGTCTAGCCTACTCTGGAGCCTACTTATGGAACAGCCTTCCACGCCACCTAAAAAGCCTACCTACACAATATTCATTTAACAAAGCACTTTACAAACACTTCCTCAACACTGATAATTATCTACCCCCATAGAAACAGCATTTGCCTGTCAACATATCATCCATAAGTCAACATTTCTGTTCCTATTCCGCTCGTTTTTTGTGAATAATTTGTTTTATATCCATGTTATATTATTATATTCACTTTAAAATATTATTATATAATGTAATGTATGTGAGAATGTACCCGCATACCACTGTACTTTAGAAATGTGAGTCGTGAGAATGTACCCGCATACCACTGTACTTTAGAAATGTGAGTCGTGAGAATGTACCCGCATACAACTGTACTTTAGAAATGTGAATGTTTTCGTTTGCTTAAATGCGATGATGTATATGAGAATAAGGAGATATTACATAATTTTTTTCTTTTTTCAAAGACTTTACCTGCCACACAAGCGAGTAAGAAAGTGTTATTATTATTATTTCATTTTCCACCAAGAATGTATGGATATAAGCGAGAATGTGTTTATTTCATTTTTATATTGATGATTGAAGACACATTCAAAAATACAGATTAATTGTGGCGTTTAGACCGCATGAGTGAGTGTCGGTATACAGAATTTATTTATTTTTATTTATTTATTGTTTTGTTTATTTTATTTTATTTTATTTAAAAAAATAACCGACTTAAAAAAAATTATGATTGCATACTGTAAATGAATGCTGTTATGTTAACTTTATAATGTTGCATGCCTTTAAATTAATGCTTAAAGTAACACGTGGGAATGAAAGGATATAGTATGCAAGATAAATGAGAGTGGAAGGGCAGAATGTTAGACGGGCCTGCGCGCCCAATTCTTAACCCTTCCAAAATAAAGTTCGTTCGTTCGTTCTGTCTGTCTAATCTATCTATCTATCTATCTATCTATCTATCTATCTATCTATCTATCTATCTATCTATCTATCTATCTATCTATCTATCTATCTATCTATCTATCTATCTATCTATCTATCTATCTATCTATCTATCTATCTATCTATCTATCTATCTATCTATCTATCTATCTATCTATCTATCTATCTATCTATCTATCTATCTATCTATCTATCTATCTATCTTTTTATCTATTTATCTATTTATCTATCTATCTACCTACCTATCTATCTATCTATCTATCTATCTATCTATCTATCTATCTATCTATCTATCTATCTATCTATCTATCTATCTATCTATCTACCTACCTATCTATCTTTTTATCTATATATCTATTTATCTATCTATCTACCTACCTACCTTTATCTATTTATCTATCTATTTTTCTATGTATCTATCTATCTATCTATCTATCTATCTATCTATAGTTCCCTGAGATCATTGAAGTTATACTACTACAGCCTCAGGTATTTCGTACAAGGCGACTTATATGAGAATGTGTACAGGGTTGGAATCTTCAGGTAAAAAAATGTCACATAAATATAAAAATCCTTCCTACTTAAAAAAAAAAAAAAAACTGTGTCTACTTAAATCTTCTGGAAATCTGCAGCAGACGTCAGTAAATTCTACGGAAGTCAAAGTTTGACATTGACAGTTGTAATAATCCTAATTAAGACAAAAAAGAATGAAAGACCAAGAGAAGTCAGTGGCGTGCGGATCTACAGCAGTCGTGATAGATTCTACTAAGGCTAACATCAGCAATTACACTTTTAATACTCCTAACTTTAAAAAAAAAAGAAAAATTGAAAGACCAAGAGATCGGCCTCAAACAGATCTTCAAACTTCATCTTCACTTTCGCCGGAAGACTCAATGTCAAATTCTGATATGGTGTTCCAAAAGTCATAACTCCATTTAACGATGTTGTTACTTGAGTGATTTAATTCCTCTTGTCTTCTTCTTGCAGATTAAAAAAATGTTTTGAAAATATCATGAAATAATTTTGTATTATTAAAAAAAAGTATCTGTGTTTGTTTTATTATCCAATAGTTTTCAATACAACAAATCAGATGATGGCTTTTGGAACACCCTATTCATCATCTTCATTCTCATCATCATCATCAACAACAACAACAACAGCACGATCATCATTATTTTCCTTTACTCTCATTATGGTGCATGGAGTCACCAATGCAGTCGTTAAGACAGAAAAAATAATAAAACAGAAAGATAAATACTGTATGCTGAAAGAAGAAATGGATAACATTTGTTTGCTATTACAAGTAAAAGGTGAATAGAAGAAAGGCACAAAAGGCAGCTCCAGGCAGAAAGTTCTAGAAAGTTTGTTAATGACAGGAAAGTTAGATAGCCATAACGTTTGTGTAAAAAGGCTAAAAACAGGGGACTTAAAATAAGAGTGGAAGCAGAAGTATCTTCATCATTAATGCCCTTTACTGCTTCTGATGGATCATAGAACGACCACTGCATTCTTTCAACCTGAGAGAAGGATCTGAAGTATTTGATATCGTGGCGAATCCGTCTTTAGGCATTCCTCATAGATAGTTTTATAATTTAAACACATATAAAAACAAATGTCACCGAGGTCGACCGAGGTCCACGCAGATACCTTCATCGGAGAATTCGTCGAAAATCTGAGTCAAGTTTGGAAATACTTCCGACGTTCTTCTGATGCTAAAACCAAATTGTTTGACTGAATAATAGCGAAGATTGACAGAATTGTATTCATTACCTTAGAATGAATCTCTATTTTTTTTATGAAAGCGACCAAGAAATTCAAATACAGACCCTTTTTTTTTTACTTCCTTTGTCCGTCACCAATTCCCTTTTCCATGTGTGTTTTTGTAGTTTCCCTTAACTGTTCTTATCCTGGGTATTGCGGAGCAAGGACTGCAGCATAATGCTATCAGATGGTTTCCTTTGCTCGCCATATCCCAATTAACATTTTCTAATTACCTCTTGCTTCATTGGCGCTTGTCTGATTCTTGACGTCATTTCAACATTGTTTATCTTGTAATATCATGATAATGCGTGAATTCTGTCCAAACATTCATTTATGAAAGCATGTACCTTCTTGGTTGTATTGGTTATTCTCATCCACATTTAAGAATTATACAAAAGGACTTACCTGAGATTTGAGTTGAAGATTAATCACAGATTCATTCCCCAGTTGTCTTTATTGTCTGCCACACTCTTGTCTTAACGCGCAAAGGCACGCCTATCAGACTGAAATGGACGAATGAATGCAAGTTAGCATTGGAAATGATAAAAAGTGTTTTCTCAAAAAATCCAATGTTGATGTTGCCCAATGTAGATCTTCCTTTAACGCGCAGAACAGTAACGTTGTTACGGTGGAATAAATATAGAGGATCATGCAGGATACGCGAATGATTGCAGGCTTTCATACAGGACATTACCAACGGGCTGATCACCCGTTTGCCAGTCACTTCGATTACGGAAACAACAGCAAATGGATTGATTTGCCGTTGCCCTAAAGACGCCAATAGGCGTGATGGGAAACAATGGCAAAGAAAACCTATCTGCTGTTGCCCTAAGACGCCACTAGGCGTAATGGCCACTGACTGCTTTGACGGTCGGTGGCTAAGGACGGAAGAAGAAGAGAAGAATACAGGACATTATGGTCAGCATATACAACACAAGCCGGCAGGTGAACAGGTCCACGGGAAAACATGGTTGACATTTATTGTACGTTCATCACAAGGAGACATCCATCAAGATATATACATGGCATAGTATATGGCAGGAAAAATGTAAATGCGATAAGCAGTTACGTCAGTCAATAACGAGCCTCAATCAATAGGCCTTCTTCATCTCCATTGTTAATAGTTAAGTAAATATAGAGAGATATCCTTAAATCTCTTATCAATCCTGGCCGTGTACTAATAGGTAAGGCAATATTCCCGGTACCCAAGTAATGTGGCGGAACAAACTGATGATGGTGACCTAAACTCAGTTACCCCAATATCTTTGAGATACGAAAATATCAAAAGGCGGTTGTGCACGACTTCTCAATAAGTTTCCTTCCCTATCTAGAACATTCTTAACAAGGTGGCGGCCTTTGAAAAATACATTTAATGTCCCAGGTAGAAAAACACACTCTGCATAAAATCCTGGAGCTTAGAAGAAATCACGTCCACTTCAAACCAGTGAACGAATACGAACTGCCCAAATAAACAACACACTGACCCTACGACATGTGACGAAAAAAACGTCACTAGATGACTGTCGCTCACCACGGGTGAACGCTTCGTGCAAAAAGTAGGTTGACTACAGGCGAACACAATTCCTCACATAAAATTGGCATGTGCTCGCGTGTAGTAACATGCTACATTATTTGATCCCCAGATCTACCCTTAACATAGACAATGAAATTTATTTGTTTATTTTTTCCAATTCAAATATTTCCTATCCGGAAATAGCGGCCAAAATAGATCATATCACCAATATTAGTTATTAAATATTGAGCCATATCGAAAATAACTTAGTCGCAGTCTGTCTGCATAATGTAACTTATTATTAAATAACATGCTAGACGAATTTGTCATCAGTCATAAGCAGTCATATGTCAATAAGTAATATGTCATATATAGTCGATATTCCATGATGTAACAAAAGAATACATAAATGTATGGTCACTGTGGGTTAACAATAAACACATCAAAGAAAAAGCATGCATATATGAAAATGGTATGAGATATTTAAAAAAAAAAAAAAAAACCTAATCAAACATTCAAAAATGCATGAATAATAATTTTTAAAAAAATTTCGAAGGTTATATCTCCAACTAACAATGCTGTCAAAAATCCTAAAATTAAGCTTAAACGCAATTTAAACATGACATGAATCAAATAAAATATGAAGCAATGCTACAAGACATTAATGCAGCTAAAGTACATGAATATCTCACAGAATGAAGGACAGAGAACAAAAATAGTACAAGAACGCAAGTATAACTAATTAACACAATTATCCCATTACTTAATTATTCTGCTCTAAGTACCTTGTGGTAAGACAAGTAATCTCCAAAACAACCTTGCAATAATTTAATTATGCTCTAAACTATCCGTGTCAGGACTAGATTTTTAGCATTAATGTAGCAATCTTATCAATTTAAAGAAGTCTGAGGTCATGACGCTCGGTGTGAGCAACCCTGGGCCCATGTCGGTGGGGAGTCGGCGGCTGGTGCAGACAGATGCCTTCACATGCCTGGGGGGCATGGTGGCGCCGGACGGTGGCGCAGGCAGGGACATCGGCGTCAGAGTGAGTAAGGCAGGAACAGCCTTCTTTGGCCTAAGTGACATCTGGGGGTCCTCCCAGTGCAGCACGGGCACAAAATTAAGATTATGCCAGGGTTGCGTGCTTTCTGTGCTTCTCTGTGGTGCGGGGTGCTGGGGAGTCACAGAGAGGGAGATGTCGGAATTGTCCTCTTTTCGCACGGCGTGCCTGGGAGAAATTCACCGAATCTTTTGGCCGAATGCCATCGCCGGCCAGGATCTGCTTACTCGTGGCGAGCAAGAGGGCATGCGCGCCGTCGTAGCTGGCGGACGCTGGAGCTGGGTTGGTCATGTCCTCAGAAGAGATCCCGATGCCATCACAGGGGCAGCTATGCTTTGGACCCCTGGGGGGGGGGGGCGAAAGAGAGGCCGACCAGGAACAACTTGGCGGGGGACTGTGGAGGCTGAGATGCAGGGAATGAGCCGGGGTTGGGGCACTGTACGAAGGATGGCCACCGACCGTGCAAAGTGGAATCAATTTGTTGTTGCCCTACAAGACGCCACTAGGCGTGACGGCCACTGACTGCTTTGACGGTCGGTGGTTAAGGATCGAAGAAGAAGAGAAGTAGCAATCTTAATTAATGTGAATGTGCATTCCAGAATAATAACCTGATGTTGTAGTTGGAAATTGTTCGTGTCTGCAAGTAGTATAACACTGTTCAATGTACCACTAGTTAAAGTGAATAATGATTATCTGAAAGTCATGTAAATCACAAATGTTAATATGAATGGTTTGGAAATCAACTTAGTGTTCATGTATTCACCGCCCTTCTCATAGTGACTTCTAGTGGATAAACACCATGACTTCACAGGTATGTAATATAAAGTCAATTAACTAAGTCAATATAAATCCTAAGGTTCGAGCTGTGGGCATCTCGATAAACAATCGACTACTTTATTTGATGAACTTGGGATGGCTTGAATATCATATTTTCCCGGCATCAGTCAACATTCTTGAGATATGAAAGGTTGGATGCAACGTCCTCTCACATTCTTGCACCAGCGATGCGCCGATATCTTTTGAACTAGCATCTGTTCGGAGATAATAAGTCAGATTTGTATCTGGTAACCTCAAAATTGGTGGTACAGAAAAAAATTTTGAATATAATTTAACGCAGCCTGGCACTCTGGTGTCCAGTGCACGTGGTTACGTAAACCTTTTTCAGCAAGGCAGAGAGGTCAGCAGTGACGAAAAACAAGTTGGGTATAAATCTACTGTAGTACTGAATTAAACTGAGAAGACTACGAACTTGCTTCTTAGTAATGGGCACAGACAATTTTAGAATTTTGGAAACATTCTGTGGCACGAATGAAATTTAAGACATAATCAACATAAGATATACGTGAAATGACTTTGTAAGATAACTGATACAGGAGAAAGATGCACCCGAGAAACACATTAAAAGAATCATGAACTAATTGCAGATCTAGGCAACGGTGTCGAAAATAGGCTCCGTTGTCGAAGTTAATAACTTGGCGAGCATCTCCATGTGAATAAAAATAAACAAGTGTTACTTTATAATTAGAGTTGGGAATAGAAAGAAGATGCACATATCGGACGTCGGCAGTGTACTGAAAAAATTCAGTCAGTCCGCGCCATATAGTGCTTGGTGAAAGATTTCGCACTAATATGGTGCGTGAGCGTGTATTGATACCACCATATGTGGGGGTCGAACCCACGACATTCGTGTTATCAGCACGATATCGTGCCCTGGGAAGGTATGCCGTCGCAGTGGAATGAGAGACATGGTGATTAATCTTCCGTCTGCGCGTCGTGACTGGCTTAAAAGGTGCATCATACTGCATGTGCTGAGTATGATGTTTATTGGAAATCGATCCCATCGGTTTGGAGCATTTCGTAGATGACTGCTCATAAGGTACTGCTAAACCTTCTTTAACAGATGTAATGGGTCTAGTATGATCAGGTAAGTTTGTACTATCATTACCATCAACCTTACATGTAGCAATCAGACTCTTATTAGTACATTTTGCGTCACCCTTGACGATCTCATCTGCATTTTTAAGATCAGATGTACTGTGAGCATGTCTCCATGAAGATGTCCTAGCATGACAGTGATCACGAGGGAAATTGTATCTGCCTCGAAAAGAGGTTCTTTTCTTTACTCGGGCGAGATAACTCGTTAACATCCCTCTTGGTATTGCCTGTACGTTGCACATCCCCTCTGTGTTTGCCTGAGGGTGCCAACAGTTTATGCTTTAAAACGATATCTAACAAGTTATCAACCCTAATTCGTACCTTAGTAATTTCACCATTTTGCCTCTTATTTTCTTCTTCGAGGTTTACATTTTTACTTTTCTCAACAGCCATTTCTTATACTCTCCTCTTTTGTACCTCTTCCATATGTGGCTGAAGTCGGGCTACCTGAACCTGAAGACCCTGGATTTGAGCAGCCTGTGCCCTCACCTTTTCGTTTAACTTCTTAATTAATCTCTCCCTGTCCTCCACCTCCAACAACTCATGTATTTTTTCTCCTCAACAATATCTTCTAACAACTTTACATTTTCCTGTGCACACCGTTTGTCGTCTTTTATCTGTTTCTCGTGAACATCGTTGTCCAGTATAGCATGACGTACGTTTTTTAATACTTGACTATGTTGTACATGAACGTATTGTCTCAGAAATATACGGAGATCCGCCCGTAGAAACTCTGCCAGTTCCTTAGCAATGATCATATGAGGCACAGAACGACAATTAAAATCTGCAAAATCCCCCAGATCTGATGCCGCCTGAATTAAGACACGGCATATTACAGATTCTTCAAGATCTGGGCCTTGTAATCCATCCTCCTCACCCTCCTGGATAAAATCCTCCAGAGTAGACAAATTAACTTTTCAAAATAGACAATGCCTGGCCCTAAAGGACTTACTTAGTTAAGGTAGTTAGTCAATGTACCAAATTACTGGTGCTTTACAACAACATCAATGCAAATAAATTATCAATATTATTGACCAATAATATCAGAATGTATCACGAAGAAAACAAAACACCGGTGAGAGAAAAAAAATAATGCACGATGTGGTGAAGTGGACTGAGATTCTGTCTTTCGAATGGCCCACGTCTTTTCTCCCTGCATTTTGTTCATTTTTTCTAGGAGGGATTACAGATAATCCTTCTCCATGTTTCTTCTCCTTCTATTATTTACGTTTTCCAGAGTGAGATAACGGTGGAGTTTTATCTCATCTGTTTTATGGTTCTTCTTTATGTGTTTAGAGTTGGGGTGTAGAGAATTGTTGCAGTATTTTTCTATAGGGCGGACGATAGAGCCTAGATCAGTTGCACCAGTTTAGTCTTTTAAAAGATTTGAGGGCATGCGGCTAGACGCATTTTTCGGGATTTTATATATATATATATATTTCGGCCATTTTGCTTCATTGGATAGCAGAGGGCAGAGCTTAATCCCGTTTCTTTGTCTAAATGCACGCAACACGTGCTAGCAGTAACAGGTTGCATCAGAATTGTTTACAATTCTGATTGGCTGAGATATAACGGCATTTGAAATCATTGGGTTAAAATCGAAGCCGCGTATATGACGTCACGAGGTCAGCGTGCTGTTAGATGATTATAAATAGGGCCGTAATTTAATTCTCGGTCTCTTTAATGTAATTGCCAGCCGCGTGCCAGAGTCAAAATTGTCGATTGCCTTTCAGTGGGGAAATTCGAGTTTTGGTAAGCATGAATTTTGCGTGGTACTTTATTTAATTTTTCTAGACCTAGGCCGATCATTTAAGTTTCTTTGGGCAGTTTAAGTTTAATGTTAATTCTTAAAGCCAGAGCCATCAAATACGATCTTAGTGATAGACTTGAGAAACTTTATAGGTCAATTTATTTCCTTGTTGAAGGAATAGCGGTATGGTTTAAAAGTTGAGATATCACCGCTTTGTATTATTTCAAAGTAGGTCTGGAGAGAAACCCGCATCTGCGAATTATATTTAATTGCAGAATGGCGGGCGCGTGTGTAATTGTGATTTTATTAAGAATGTAATGCTGCTAGTATTTATATAGTTACACATCGATCTGTGGACGGGAGTGAAAGAGGTGTAAATTTGTGAGCACGTGGGTGCTCTGGTTACTGAATATTTATTTGAGACGATGTTCAGAGGGGTGAGGGGGAGAGAAGCACGTGGTCGTAAGAACTGTAAACACGTGTTGGTAACTATCGAGATGTAATGGGTAACCTGGGGTTATGTATAAATTCTAAACAGTATGTATATGCTAGCATCTAACAGGGTTATACGTTATCGATTGTGCATTGTTGTTCTGTGTACTCAGAAGACGGGAGATGTAATTTTTTAAGAGAATAATATTTGTATTATCATTTTAAAATGTGATTTAATATTATAACGGGAATCAGATTCCTAGAGATATTTTATTTTGTATGTCAGCGTAAGAAGTGGGCCAATGTAATTTTGGACATGTAGATAGGCCTCAGTAGAATACTGTTGTGAATTGTAACCAGCCAGGCAGTACCCTAGGTCTGCGTGTTGTATTATCGGGGTCGGTAATGTTTACTTTGGGCTCAGGTAGAGAAGGGAGCTGAGTGGGAGAGAGGGCTGTGTTAGCCTGATTATGGTTGTATGGAGGTGCATAACGGGAACAGACAGTAGGGGAGTTGTTTGTTATTAGAAATGTATTACTGTGTGTTTAGCTGTTGCATTTTTTTCTGTTTAAAACAGCAGGTATCGTGGCGCAGTGGGAGGAGCGAATGTTGCAAATAACCTTCCCCACGGCAAGATTTTGCATCTCAACCAGAGAAGGGTTTGAGACTTTGCCAGAAGCAGACGAAGAATAAAAAAATACGTTTTCCCAAGGCAGGGAAGACATTCTCCAGTGACAAGGGATTTTGGTGGAAAAATCCGGAGCTCTGATGCTCAATCTTCATACACACGCAACTCGGCAGGTTGCCAGCGTGGGTGTAATTTATTTCGATTCGTCCCGGCCATAATAAAGCCGAAGGCCTGAACCCAGAGTCGGGAGCGGGCAGGTAAAACCAGTGGTAGCAGCAAAAACCAGCTAACTAGCCCAGAACCCAGCGTTTAACCCGAGTCATTAATTCCTGAATGTGTGGAGAGAAAGGGTAAAAATACTCTCTACAGATGTTAGAGCAGAGGACAGCTGCTGAAGTGTAGTCTACAGGTAGTAGACCAGAAAGACAGAACTGAGGCATAGTTTTGTGTAGATCATAACCGAGGACAGCTGTTGAAGTGTAGAGGTGTGGTTAGCTGTGCAAGAGAATTCAGGAGAGGCGTGGTAGAAACGAAGTCTGCGCAGTGATTGTGTAGAAAATTCGTGGTAGTTCCAGAGGACTGTGAACTTAGCAGTAACATTAGAGTTTAGCATAGCTAGTTTGGAGTGGAGGCTCGACATCTGAGACCCCACCAAGAGCAGTGTGGTTTATTTCATTTAATCTTACCTTCTTTCTCCATACAGGTGAAACTTGTGGGTGAAGGGTGGGGTTTTTTTGATGACACATCATTTGTAATTTTTCCTAAACTTGTTTTTTTTTCCAGGAATGCTTACATGGCATTTTTATGTATTTGACATGTATTTGAGTTTTGTTTATAGGTGTAAATAAAACTTGTAAATTAGAGCTGGAATCAGTCATTTTAATTACGTACAGTAGCTATCTGTTGTCTGTATCGTGGTGTATGTGAATCTTAATTGAATTTTATCCCCTTAGGGTAGTTAGAGGTGGTCAAGGCCATAGCGATTAAGACGTCCGAAGTGGCGAGGAAGAGTTAACTTCGGTTCTAAACCTCGGAGCCAATGGTCTCACTTTCACATTTGCACTGTCATTTTCATCTGAATCTATCATTTCAGTCTTTCTTCTCACTAATGTCTTGTCACTATATGTAGACAGCCTTTAGTCTTAAATCCATTTCGTGACAAAGTGGGTGGCGGTCGTCCGGTGGATCATTCTGTTGAGATCAATTCTGTGATCGATATTCATAGATTGTCTCTGTAGGAAGTTCTGAAAAATAGATTTCTTAAATATCCCCTAGACTTGAGCTATATTAAGACTGATCCAGCTATAAAGTTTTTTCCACAGGTTACAGTCAGTTTAGATGGTAGTTGTAGTAAGGTTGTTTATGACTTAGAGGTAATTGATGGCTAATTGAATTTTTTTTCTTAACAGGAAAGTAAATTCGGGTTTTGGATAGCTGGATAACTATAACTTTTTTTTCAGGTAGTTATTGGTCAGACTTGGTGCTAGTCTGAGTGCGGGTTTTTGCGACAGCATATTCCTAGCAGGTAACAGGTAGTTTCTTCCTTTTGTTTTCTTCTTCTTGTCATTTTCTGTGGTAGTGAGCTTACAACAGTTCACACGTAAGATGGCATATATGGCCAAGTTACGAGCTGCCTGGCGCGAGGCTGCTCAGGACATGGGTATGGACAAAGAGGAAACTAAAGCCTACATGATGAGGGAGAATGATAGGCATAATCAGCAAGTGAAGGAGGAAAAGGCAGCGGAGAGAAAGGCCGAGATGGAACTTCGGAAAATGGAAGCGCAAGAGAGGGAGAAGGCAGCAGAAAGGGAAGTGCAAGAGAAGGAGAAGGCAACAGAAAGGGAAGCGCAAGAGAAGGAAAAGGCAGCAGAAAGGAAGCGCAAGAGAAGAAAAAGGCCACAGAGAGGGAAGCCAGAGAAAGGGAGAAGGCCACAGAAAGACAGCATGAACTTGCCATGCGTTCTCTGGAACTGCAACATAGATTGTTGGAGGGCAGTTCGGCTAACGGAGATTCCCCCGGTGCAGTGGCAGCAGACACCGCAGGAAACGGAGGGCCCTGGATGGCAGCCATGAATTTTCCGATGGACTCTTTTCCTAACGGAAATGAGAAAATTGAGGTATTTTTGGAAAAATTCGAAAGAATGGCAAAGGCATACGGGCTAGATGATAGTCTTTGGTGTCTCAAATTATCTCAGTCGCTGAAAAACCAGGCGTATGATGTCTATAGCAAGATGTTAGTAGATGACCAAAATAACTTTGAGGCTGTGCGTAATGCCCTGTTACAGCGATTTCAGTGGACTCCTCGGAAGTGCCAAACAATGTTTCGGGAAAGTCGTCTGGAGAAAGGAGAAAGTTTTCCCCAGTTCGCGGAGAGGCTGAGGAATTACCTCACTCGCTGGAGAGAGTTGTCGGGACTGGCGAAATCTTTCGAAGGACTCGAAGAGCTCATCATGTGCGAACAGATAAAGGCCAACATGTCCCCAGACTTAAGGAAGTACCTGGCGGAGCAGGGCGCCCAGCAACTGGACCAGATAATTCTATTTGCAGAAAGGTTTCAGACGGCACAGGCCGAAGTACTGGGCCAGAAAAGAAAACACCCTGACCTGCCAGCCCCGGACAAAGGAGCATCGTCATCGCATTCGCCTTCCTCTTCAGCTCACCACCAGCAAGGGCCGTCTCAAACGGAGCCCCCTCCCAGTCATAACATGCTCTCCCAGCCGCCTTACAGAACACAGGGGCCGACCTCTCAGGAACCCGTCAGGAACCGGGAAGATAATGAGAGATATTGTAGGTTCTGTCGGACTACCTCTCATTGGACAGCACGGTGCCCAAACAAACAACCCGCTCATCAGATGGTTTGTTTAAGGCCTGTGAGGGTGAAACAAGGGAAGAAGTGGAAACCCTTCCAGTCAGAGAAGTTGTTCTCCAACAGTGGACCAGCCGAAGTGAACGGGACTGAGACTACATGCTTATTTGACAGCGGGCTTACCTACCCCAGCATAGTCGCCCGACATCTGGTGAAGCCCTGGCAGATGATTAAGGAAAAGGTCAATATTGGGGAGTTTTAAGGAAAAGGACCTCACAGTGCTTCCCCGTAGCCAATATTGAGGTGAAATGTAAGTTCGTGTCTGGCACCATCAAGGCAGCTGTAACGGATCAGCCAGCCTATGACTTCATTCTCGGCAACCCATATTTAGTTTTGGGGAACCCGCCCATACCGATCCTTGCTGATGCAAGGGGGCCTACTGCAGGCCAGATAAGTGAAAAAGGAGAACCCCTAATTCACAGAGCCCCGAGCGAGCTCGAACAGCCCTGTCGTGCTAAGGAGAGGTTAGAAGCCTCTCAGGACAGTGGTATGTTATATGCAGAGGCGAATTCGTCTGTCAACCCTGTGCAGCCTAACGGACAACCAGTGGTGACGCCTCTGATTCAGGAAGTACACTCTTCGTTGTCGGGAATTAGGCCCCCGATGGTATTAGCTCCCTCAAGTGAGGGACATACTGACAAGAGCGGTATTGCATATGTCAACGACCAGCGCCATCTTCATAGGGCACCAGATGGCGGTCTGAGCGAGCAAATAGTTCCAACCAGCCCTGGAGCCCCATCCGACCAGCACTTTACTCAAACGGAGGAGGACAGTGATCTGAGTATCCGTTTGCCTATAAACGGAGGTGGGCCCCACAACTCTAGTATCTCGTTTACAGGAAACGACTCTTGTAACGAGGAGCCTGGAAAATTGGCTATATTTTCCAATTTGTTTCAAGGAACATTGGAACCAGTCACTGAGAGCGTTTTATCAGATACTCCGCGATCTAACGGGATCTTAAACCGTTCAGTGTCACTGCAGGACACATGTCAACTAGCGCCAGTAACTCTCGACGGGGAGGGCAAGGTTGAGAATTTTCTTAGAACCAGAGTTTTAGACGGAGGACTCTCTGGAACTATACGGGCATCTCACAAACTTTCCAGGCCAGGAATTAGTGAGGGAAACTGCCTTATAACTTCGCAAGGAGCGATATTGGAGAGCTCTGTCCCGCTTCATATTGGTAGGGGAAGAGCGAGTCCAGAACCACTGCCAGGGGCAGATATTACTTACCTTTTTCCAAAGGTAGAAGCTATTGAGATCAGTGAGGATTCAATAGAAACCCAGGAAAAAATCGGAGGTTCTACATTAGAGGAACCCGAGACGTTACATCGGTTTGGCACGGTACCAGCGATCACAAACCCGCTGACGCGCAGCGAGGAAGTCGCCATCGCCAGACCGCCACAGCGCCAGCCGGTCACGTCAGCTGACCAAGACAGCCTGTTGACGGTCATAGCAAGGGAAAGTTCAGACCCGCCATTAGACGGCACCGGTCCGAAAAGAGATCAACTCTCCCAACGGAGCATAGGAGCTCGTTATAGAAGAGGAAGAAGGAGGAAACGCAAAAGAGGAGGGGTACGGACAGACAGCCGTAGACAGAGTTAAGGGCCAGTGTGAAACACAGAGATTTCAGTAATGAGATCGATGCTCAATCTTTGAAGGTGGGAGTGATGTGGTAAAGTGGACAGAGATTCTGTCTTTCAAATTGCCCACGTCTTTTCTCCCTGCATTTTGTTCATTTTTTCTAGGAGGGATTACAGATAATCCTTCTCCATGTTTCTTCTCCTTCTATTATTTACGTTTTCCAGATTGAGATAACGGTGGAGTTTTATCTCATCTGCTTTATGGTTCTTCTTTATGTGTTTAGAGTTGGGGTGTAGAGAATTGTTGCAGTATTTTTCTATAGGGAGGACGATAGAGCCTAGATCAGTTGCACCAGTTTAGTCTTTTAAAAGATTTGAGGGCATGCGGCTAGACGCATTTTTCGGGATTATATATATATATATATATATATATATATATATATATATATATATATATATATATATATATTTCGGCCATTTTCCTTCATTGGATAGCAGAGGGCAGAGCTTAATCCCGTTTCTTTGTCTAAATGCACGCAACACGTGCTAGCAGTAACAGGTTGCATCAGAATTGTTTACAATTCTGATTGGCTGAGATATAACGGCATTTGAAATCATTGGGTTAAAATCGAAGCCGCGTATATGACGTCACGAGGTCAGCGTGCTGTTAGATGATTATAAATAGGGCCGTAATTTAATTCTCGGTCTCTTTAATGTAATTGCCAGCCGCGTGCCAGAGTCAAAATTGTCGATTGCCTTTCAGTGGGGAAATTCGAGTTTTGGTAAGCATGAATTTTGCGTGGTACTTTATTTAATTTTTCTAGACCTAGGCCGATCATTTAAGTTTCTTTGGGCAGTTTAAGTTTAATGTTAATTCTTAAAGCCAGAGCCATCAAATACGATCTTAGTGATAGACTTGAGAAACTTTATAGGTCCATTTATTTCCTTGTTGAAGCGATAGCGGTATGGTTTAAAAGTTGAGATATCACCGCTTTGTATTATTTCAAAGTAGGTCGGGAGAGAAACCCGCATCTGCGAATTATATTTAATTGCAGAATGGCGGGCGCGTGTGTAATTGTGATTTTATTAAGAATGTAATGCTGCTAGTATTTATATAGTTACACATCGATCTGTGGACGGGAGTGAAAGAGGTGTAAATTTTTGAGCACGTAGGTACGCTGGTTACTGAATATTTATTTGAGACGATGTTCAGAGGGGTGAGGGGGAGAGAAGCACGTGGTCGTAAGAATTGTAAACACGTGTTGGTAACTATCGAGATGTAATGGGTAACCTGGGGTTATGTATAACTTCTAAGCAGTATGTATATGCTAGCATCTAACAGGGTTATACGTTATCGATTGTGCATTGTGTACTCAGAAGACGGGAGATGTAATTTTTTAAGAGAATAATATTTGTATTATCATTTTTAAATGTGATTTAATATTATAACGGGAATCAGATTCCTAGAGATATTTTATTTTGTATGTCAGCGTAAGAAGTGGGCCAAAGTATTTTTGGACAGCTAGATAGGCCTCAGTAGAATACTGTTGTGAATTGTAACCAGCCAGGCAGAACCCTAGGTCTGCGTGTTGTATTATCGGGGTCGGTAATGTTTACTTTGGGCTCAGGTAGAGAAGGGAGCTGAGTGGGAGAGAGGGCTGTGTTAGCCTGATTATGGTTGTATGGAGGTGCATAACAGGAACAGACAGTAGGGGAGTTGTTTGTTATTAGAAATGTATTACTGTGTGTTTAGCTGTTGCATTTTTTTCTGTCTAAAACAGCAGGTATCGTGGCGCAGTGGGAGGAGCGAAGGTTGCAAATAACCTTCCCCACGGCAAGATTTTGCATCTCAACCAGAGAAGGGTTTGAGACTTTGCCAGAGGCAGACGAAGAATAAAAAAATACGTTTTCCCAAGGCAGGGAAGACATTCTCCAGTGACAAGGGATTTTGGTGGAAAAATCTGGAGCTCTGATGCTCAATCTTCATACACACGCAACTCGGCAGGTTGCCAGCGTGGGTGTAATTTATTTCGATTCGTCCCGGCCATAATAAAGCCGAAGGCCTGAACCCAGAGTCGGGAGCGGGCAGGTAAAACCAGTGGTAGCAGCAAAAACCACTAACTAGCCCAGAACCCAGCGTTTAACCCGAGTCATTAATTCCTGAATGTGTGGAGAGAGAAAGGGTAAAATACTCTCTACAGATGTTAGAGCAGAGGACAGCTGCTGAAGTGTAGTCTACAGGTAGTAGACCAGAAAGACAGAACTGAGACATAGTTTTGTGTAGATCATAGCCGAGGACAGCTGTTGAAGTTTAGAGGTGTGGTTAGCTGTGCAAGAGAATTCAGGAGAGGCGTGGTAGAAACGAAGTCTGCGCAGTGATTGTGTAGAAAATTCGTGGTAGTTCCAGAGGACTGTGAACTTAGCAGTAACATTAGAGTTTAGCATAGCTAGTTTGGAGTGGAGGCTCGACATCTGAGACCCCACCAAGTGCAGTGTGGTTTATTTCATTTAATCTTACCTTCTTTCTCCATACAGGTGAAACTTGTGGGTGAAGGGTGGGGGTTTTGATGATACATCATTTGTAATTTTTCCTGAACTTGTTTTTTTTTCAGGAGTGCCTACACTGCATTTTTATGTATTTGACATGTATTTGAGTTTTGTTTATAGGTGTAAATAAAACTTGTAAATTAGAGCTGGAATCAGTCATTTTAATTACGTACAGTAGCTATCTGTTGTCGGAATGGTGGTGTATGTGAATCTTAATTGAACCTTATGCCCTTAGGGTAGTTAGAGGTGGTCAAGGCCATAGCGATTAAGACGTCCGAAGTGGCGAGGAAGAGTTAACTTCGGTTCTCAACCTCGAAACCAATGGTCTCACTTGCACATTTGCACTGTCATTTTCATCTGAATCTATCATTTCAGTCTTTCTTCTCACTAATGTCTTGTCACTATATGTAGACAGCCTTTAGTCTTAAATCCATTTCGTGACACACAAGAACAGAATTGATGGAACTAAACAAGAAGACAAGCACAAGTGACCAAGACAATGTAATAACAGCAGCAAGTAAACGAAAAAGAATTCAAATGGGAAACTAAGGAGAAAATAACAAATATAACAGACTTACTGCTAAAAATAAAACAGGGCAGGACCTGTAACAATATATATAAATGTAAACAAGTGATAGAAGGTTAGACTAGCATTACGAACAGAATGGTTGTCAACTAAGAAGAAGAAAAACAAAACCAACACACAAGAACTGACAACTAGAAGGACGGAGCAGCACACCTAAACAAATTGGGTCACACTAAACAGGCAGTGAACCAAACGTCGGTGAGTAAACTCGGGCCGGAAATTTCACTGCTTGAGAAATGTAAGCAAAATCTACAGAAACATCTGCTGTGCGGTCATTTTACGATGACATGTGTCGCTAACAACAGATTTGTACAAAGACATAGAAACTAAGAAAACGAATAACAAAGATATCAAAAAGGCTTACACCACGGCAAAGGTACAAGTGTGTAATAAACAGGCACTTATCTTATCGCAATCCGACTAGACGCAAGTCCGGAAAAAGGCGTCAACACTGGAACAACACTGTTCCTCAATACAAGTGAAGCACGGATGAAAATGTAAACAAGTACACGGTCGCAGTCAGATGGGCATCATGAACTATGTAGATCTTGAGACGTTGTGTTGACTTGGTACAAAATAACTTGAGATTGCCGTGGCATAGACTTGAAACTTGAAAGAATCTTACGAACGTTGTGATGTAGACTGGAACACGAAATAAACTTGGAAACCGGTTGGCTTGAAATTGTAATCTTGGATGTTACGGCGAACAATAGGACATTGAAACTGGAACTTTGGACATGCGCAGTGGCAGCGTTCGCTATCCAACTGGACCCGCTGATAATAACTGGGTTCATGAGGTGGTGTGTTTACAATAACACGCTAAACAGGGGTGGCGATCGAATATACAGATTAAACGGCAGCAGTAGACGTAGAGTATGTGAGACCCATGTCCATGAAATTATCGATCCAAAACCATACTGGCTCACCAATTATAAGGTGTTACGGTGGGATATAAATATAGAGGATCATGCAGGATACGCGAATGATTGCAGGCTTTCATACAGGACATTATGGTCAGCATATACAACACAAGCCGGCAGGTGAACAGGCCCATGGGAAAACATGGTTGACATTTATTGTACGTTTATCACAAGGCGACATCCATCAAGATATATACATGGCATAGTATATGGCAGGAAAAATGTAAATGCGATAAGCAGTTACGTCAGTCAATAACGAGCCTCAATCAATAAGCCTTCTTCATCGCCATTGTTAATAGTAAAGTAAATATATAGAGAGATATCCTTAAATCTCTTATCAATCCTGGCCGTGTACTAATAGGTAGGGCAATATTCCCGGTACCCAAGTAATGTGGCGGAACAAACTGATGATGGCGACCTAAACTCAGTTACCCCAATATCTTTGAGATACTCCTTACGAAAATATCAAAAGGAGGTTGTGCAAGACTTCTCAATAAGTTTCCTTCCCCATCTAGAACATTCTTAACAAGGTGGCGGCCTTTGAAAAATACATTTAATGTCCCAGTTAGAAAAACACACTCTGCATAAAATCCTGGAGCTTAGAAGAAATCACGTCCACTTCAAACCAGTGAACGAATACGAACTGCCCAAATAAACAACACACTGACCCCACGACATGTGACGAAAAAAACGCCACTAGTTGACTGTCGCTCACCACGGGTGAACGCTTCGTGCAAAAAGTAGGTTGACTACAGGCGAACACAATTCCTCACATAAAATGGGCATGTGCTCGCGTGTAGTAACATGCTACATTATTTTATTCTCAGATCTATCCTTAACATAGACAATGAAATGGACGAATGAATGCAAGTTAGCATTGGAAATGATAAAAAGTGTTTTCTCACAAAATCCAATGTTGATGTTGCCCAATGTAGATCTCCCTTTAACGCGCAGGACAGTAACGCCTTCTGTAGGTATAGGAGGCTGCCGAATGCAAGAACATCAGATTACTCTGCATCCAGTTTTATACGCAAGTCGAAAACTATTACCAGCTGAGACCAAATTGTCACAAAATTGGGCGATCATCCTTGATCTTTGTTTTACTCCGGCAGTATCGTTACATTTGTGGTACTGATTTTATTGTGTGCTTTCATTTGAAGCAATTCCTTTCTTTCTTTTTCTGCTAAGTGTAGCAGATATTACGTATTTTCCTTCTTTCACCCTTCTCATGAATAAGTAGACATGTTGGGTTGTTATCCATTTCTCCCTGCGTTGCAAGTAGTGGCAGCGACCTAACCGTGTTGTCTTTTCGTGGGCACAGCGATATCAGTATAGGGATTAACACGTAAATCGCCTCAGCGCAGTGCTTAATCACTGATAAGACGCGGGTACGCGCATCACCAAAGCTTGGAATACGGGGAGACAACTGATGGACAGACACAGATCAGAGATTACTTTCTGATAAAGTAATGATTGTTACATTTGGAACACGTTGTTATATGAGGTTATCGACATGTTCGTAAGTTTGTACCCAAGGACAAGCGGATGTTTACAACCCATTTTCAGAAAAGTAATGTTTGAAATTTTGCATTTGCTGAGTCATGCAAAAGATGTAAATCAGACTGGCTGATCCTTTGAGGCACGCATAACAAATGCGTATAAGTAAATAAATTAAGGGGCTGCTGTAAAACTGGTAAGGAATATAAGTATATAAACTAATAAAACGGTATTGAATCAGTTTTACAAATAACAGTTCACATCAAACAAGGGACGTTTCGGGTTTTACCCTTCGTCGGCCACAAACAGGTGACAAAGACAAGAATTACATATAGGCCTAGGTACTACAAAAACATATGATGAAAAGAAACAATACAAAATGAGCGATATAAGCAGATGGAAAAAGTACTATGATAATACAAGAAAATCGTAAAACCTAAATCGTAAAACCGTGCCAACGCCGTATATGTAAGAGCTGTCCGTTTGTACTCCAAACTCAAACAGTCACTTTTCCGAAAGGAAAATTTATCATTACAGAGTCTTTCACGTGCGAATCCAGAAACCTTATTTATGCAATCATCTGCAAGAGGTGCGGCATTACCTATATTGGTGAAACTGGCAGGCGTTTGGCAGACAGGTTTTGTGAGCACTTGGATGACATCTATCATGGCAAACATTTACCGGTGGCCCTTTATTTCAATAGGCCTGACCATTCAGGTAAATCCGATATCCATGTCACGGCCCTGCGTTCATGTGTCGGTGATGACCGGACTCGCTTTTCGTTAGAGAATCGTCTTATTTTTCAAATGGGCGTTTTATGTCCTGAAGGCCTCAATGTTCAACATCATTTTGCATAAATTCTGGTAGCTATGCTCTCTTTTTCATTCTTCTTTATTCGTCGTTTTTTCGATCTATCTTCTTAGGTTTTGGTCTTGGTTCGTTTCGTATCCTTTTGTAAAAATTTTCGCTATTTTATACGTCACTTCCTTCGAGATTTCTTGTAGAGAGTACTACGGTCTTGTGTATTCCAAGCATATACGGTTCTAGCTAAGTGACTTTTACTTTTTCCGAAGTTTTGTTCATTCTCTTCTTTTCGTTTCGTTGATTACTTATTTTCTTGCTTCGGTATTTCTGTTAGGTTTTACGATTTTCTTGTATTGTCATTGTACTTTTTCCATCTGCTTATATCGCTCATTTTGTATTGTTTCTTATCATCGTATGTTTTTGTAGTACCTAGGCCTATATGTAATTCTTGTCTTTGTCACCTGTTTGTGGCTGACGAAGGGTAAAACCCGAAACGTCCCTTGTTTGATGTGAACTGTTATTTGTAAAACTGATTCAATACCGTTTTATTAGTTTATATACTTATATTCCTTACCAGTTTTACAGCAGCCCCTTAATTTATTTACTTATACTATACTACAATCATTGCTGCTACCCTGTTTCCGTTTCGTGACTACTATATTTTGTGTGCTTCTCTTGTTTCATATTTTTACATTTGTTCATTATGCCTTATCAGAAACATTTGATTTCTTCTCTTCATTCTTTTATTACCCATTCATTTTCTCTCATGCCTTCTGATATATCTCGTACTGCTTCTGACTTAGCCTTTACTATGTACAAGAAGACACGCTGTACATGTCACATTAATTTTCTCAAGAACTGTCTCCGTGCTAGGGTTATTCCCAAAGGGTTTGTCTCTAGCTTCCATCTATCGGCTGGAATTCCTCTTCTTGCTGACCAGCACCGCTTATAACAAGTTGAGAAGAAATGTTCCTTCCAACGTATGAGGTGCGTCATTGCTATACATAAACGCCAGCTGACTGAGTTTGAACTTTCGAAATCCAACCTTACACGACAGCTACGTCTACTGACTTCTTTGAGCCCGGCAGCGTTCCCTCTTATTCGCACTATTATCCATAACACGAATAGGGAGCTGTATACTCGTTTGTGCACACATTAAAAAAGAGAAATTGCGCCGCCTCCGTCCGCAACCTCCTTCAGGGTCCTCTATTCAGTCTTCTACCTAAGCTAAAGTTATTTGCATTCCTCCAGATTTGCATCTGTCTCCTGATGAATTGTCTGTCCTGAGCAAAGGTCTTAAGTTTGTTCTAATTTTGACAAATATTCTCTGCTTTAGGATGTTCACAGCTTTCATCGCCACATGCGTCTCAAATATTACCATCGTAAGGGTAATGATTCTACCAGGGTTTCCGATACTGATGATATATTTCTTCGTTTCGGCAAACCTAAACAAGACTGGACTCCAGCTCCAGGAGCTTCTCGTGCTCTGGATTTATAAATTGCCAATACTTTACATGACATTGACCAGCTCACTCTACACCGTCTCCGTCGATCTAACCTCACGTCTTCTGAATGGCGGGCATTGTCACGCCTTAGAAACCGTGATGATATTGTTATCAAGCCGGCAGACAAAGGTGGTGCTGTGGTTGTTTGGCGTAAGGACTTATACATTCATGAAGGAGTTACACAGCTAGGTAACACCACCTTTTACTCACCTTGTTCTGGTGATGCTACAGTCCGGAATAATCTTACTGTTTATTATACTATCCGTGGCCTTGTCCATGATGATCTTTTTCCTTCTGGTGCTTTATCTCTCCATATTTTTGATAGTAGTCTTGGTAAGCCTTCCTTCTACATGCTTCCTAAGGTGCATAAAATTGCTAACCTTGGTAGGCCTATTGTTTCAGCCTGCTCCTGTCCCACAGAACGTATTTCTGAATTCCTTGATAGTATTTTCCAGCCTTTGGTCACCAATGTGCATTCTTATTTGAAAGACACTACTCATGCTATCACTACTTTTGATTCGATCAGATTCACGCCTGATCGTACTTACCGTCTTTTCCTCCTAGATGTTTGTTCCCTTTATACTTCTATTCCCCATGCTGATGGTCTCAAGGCATTCCAGTTTTTTCTCGATCAGCGTACTGATCTTATTATAAGTACAGGTCCGCTTCTTCGCCTTGCTGAGTTGGTTCTTATTCTCAACTCTTTTGAGGTTAATGGCCAATTCTTCAACCAAATCAGTGACGTTGCTATGGATACTAAAATGGGCCCTAGTTACGCTTGCCTGTTTATGGGCCACTTTGAATATTTGGTCTTTCATAGTTACGATGGACCAATACCCGAGTTTTACCGCCGTTATATTGATTATGGTATTGGCATTACAGACATGTCTGAGGTAGACCTCCGTCGATTTATTGACTATGTTGGAAATTTCAATCCTGCCATCAAATTCACTTCTAAAATTTCTACGACTTCAGTGAACTTTCTTGACATCACTGTGACTATTAGCCATACTGGTTTTAAAACGTCTGTTTATTATAAGGCTACTGACGCTCACGGTTTCCTTCTTTATACTTCATCGCATCCTCTTAGTTGTAAAAATTCCATTCCCTTTTCTCATCTTCTTCGCTTGCGTCGGTTATGTCACGATGACAATGATTTCCATCAGCGAGCTCAAGAGATGCTCGAGTTCTTTCGCCAACGTCTTTATCCAGAACATGTTTTATCTAATGCTCTTTATCGTATCACACGCGTCACTCGTCAGACTGCACTCACTACTAAACCTTCTGTCCAATCTGACAGACTTAAACTGGTTCTAACTTTTTATCCTCACTGTCTGGCGGTGAAGAGAATCTTGTTTTGACATCTGCCTATTCTCCACTCTGATCCTGATACCAGAGAGTTGTTTCGTGATACACCTTTGGTGGCATATCGTAGGGATAGGATTTTTAGAGATATTCTTGTACAGAGTCGCCTGCGACATACTAGCCCTTCATACTTTGGTACTAAACCGTGCCAACGCCGTATATGTAAGAGCTGTCCGTTTGTTCTCCAAACTCAGACAGTCACTTTTCCGAAAGGAAAATTTATCATTAAAGAGTCTTTCACGTGCGAATCCAGAAACCTTATTTATGCTATCATCTGCAAGAGGTGCGTCATTACCTTTATTAGTGAAACTGGCAGGCGTTTGGCAGACAGGTTTCGTGAGCACTTGAATGACATCTATCATGGCAAACATTTACCGGTGGTCCTTCATTTCAATAGGCCTGACCATTCAGGTAAATCCGATATCAATGTCACGGCCCTCCGTTCATGTGTCGGTGATGACCGGACTCGCTTTTCGTTAGAGAATCGTCTTATTTTTCAAATGGGCGTTTTATGTCCTGAAGGCCTCAATGTTCAACATCATTTTGCATAAATTCTGGTAGCTTTGCTCTCTTTTTCATTCTTCTTTATTCGTTGTTTTTTCGATCTATCTTCTTATGTTTTGGTTTTGGTTCGTTTCGTATCCTTTTGTAAAAATTTTCGCTATCTTATACGTCACTTCCTTCGAGATTTATTGGAGAGAGTACTATATATATATATATATATATATATATATATATATATATATATATATATATATATATATATATATATATATATATATATATATATATATATATATATCTATACGAGGGGCGTTCAGAAAGTAATGCACCACATCTTTTTTCTCAGGAGCTGTTTATTCAAAAAGCATGAAATTTATACACAATATGCATGGATATGTCATGTAAACATCGGTATTATTCAACATAATCCCCATCATCTTGTACGGCTTTATGCCAGCGCGAAACAAGTGCATGTCTTCCTAGCCCGAACCAAAATTTTGTCTTGATCATGTAGCCATTTCTTCGCTGCATGCATCACTCCTTCATCATCTTCAAACCTTGTCCCACGGAGTGCATCTTTAAGGGGACCAAATAGATGAAAATCAGAGGCTGCCAAATCAGGACTATAGGAACGATGGGGTATTACAGTCCAATCCAATTTGGTGATTGCTTCCCGTGTTGCCAGACTTGTGTGAGGGCGCGCATTGTCGTGAAGGAGAAGCAAGTCTGCTGGATTCCTGTGCGGCCGAACTCTGCGAAAACGTTTATTGAGTTTTTCAATGTCTTAATGTAAGCTAGCGAATTGATTGTCTCTCCTCTTGGCATAACGTCCACAAGAATCACACCTTCAAGTCCCAAAAGACAGTGATCATGACCTTTCCAGCTGAATGAATTGTCTTGAATTTCTTTCTTCTTGGTGATTGTGGATGATGCCACTCCATTGACTGTCTTTTTGTCTCAGGTTCAAAATGATGTGCCCAGGTTTCGTCACCTGTAACGATCTTAGCCAAAAAGTTCTCTCTATCAGCATTGAAACGCTCCAACAATTCAGAAGAAATTGCGTTCCTTTGCAATCGGTCGTCATTTGTGAGACTTCGAGGAACCCATCTTGCGCAAACCTTAGAAAATCCGAGAGTTTTTATAACTGCATTTGCACTACCAATGCTGACTGACAGCTGTAAGGCCAATTGTTGAACAGTGATTCGCCTATCAGTAAGAATAATGCCCTCAGCGCATTTCAACATTTCTGCGTTGGTGGCTGTGGCAGGACGTCCACAGCGCGGCCGATCAAGCAGCTCCGTATCTCCACTTCCTGATTCTTTGATTCACTGAACCCAGCGACTGACTGTACTCCTGTCGACTGCAAAACTTCCATACACATCACATAGACGCTTGTGAATATTCACAACAGTTTCCTTCTCTGCAACGAGAAATTCTATCACAATTCGCTGTTTATAACGCAAGTTGCTAACACGCTCCATTTCAACGGTTTAGGGCAGCCGTATTATTTGGCCTGTTGCGGTGCAAATTAGTGCACACAATTGGCACATGCCATATTTGAAGTGTGCAAAATTTCATGCTTCTATCTTCATTATTAGCTGAGAAAACCGATGTGGTGCATTACTTTCTGAACGCCGCTCGTGTATATATATATATATATATATATATATATATATATATATATATATATATATATATATATATATATATATATATATATATATATATATATATATATATATATATATGATATATATATCATCATCATGTGACGTATTCTTTCCAGAACGTTGTCTCCATTATAGCTGCTCTGAACGCATCACGATTCTGGGCAAGTCGACCTGCATCAGCTAAAGACAAGTTCAGACTCTCTGTGATGTCCTGGGTCCACCGTCGTCTAGGTTGACCCCTTCCCCTTTTTCCAGGGACCATGCCTTCCATCACTGTTTTTTCCAGACTATTATGTCTTTTTATATGACCGAAAAATTTCAGCTTTCTTATTGCTATGGTATTTAGGAGCCAATGTTCCTGTACGTTTAGTGAGTGCAGTACTTCTCTGTTGGTCTTTTTTTCTGTCCAGGGTATTCTCAACATCCTTCTGTAGCATTTCATTTCGAATGATGTAATCTTTTTTGCAACTGTTTTATTGAGTGTCCAAGTCGCGCAGCCGTATGCTGCTATTGGGAATATACATGCTCTGATCAGTTGTAACTTTGTTTCTTTGCTTGTGCCTTGCCATAGGTTTTTCATCTGTATTAGTTTATGTGAAGCAATTGCAAGTCTTCTTTTAATTTCTACTGCACAGTCGCCAGAGCTGTTGATGATTGATCCTAAGTATTCGAATTCATTAACACTTTCCAGTTCTTCGTTATCAATTTCAATTTCTGGTTTGGTCTTTACTTTGTCTGTTGTCAATACTTTGGTCTTCTTGGTGTTTAGGTACAGATTCTGGGCCTCGCTTTGTTTTTTGGTGGACAGAATTAATTGTTCAAGTCCTTCTGGGTTGGTCGATAGGAGGACTGTGTCGTCAGCATATCTGATTTCCGGGATCTGGTACCCGCCGATGTTAAATGAGTCAAACTCTGTGTGTTCTTGGTCATCTCTTACGTTTCTCATGATATTCTAGGCATAAATGTTTAACAGGTAAGGGGAAAGGGTACAGCCTTGTCTTACTCCTTTCTGTACTTCAAACCATTCTGATGTTTCCCCCTCTATTCTTACGGCTGCCTGTTGTTCTTGGTACAGCAGTGCGATGAGTTGTATAAGGTGGTTTGTAAATCCCATATTTTTCATAATAGCCCATAACTGCTGATGTTGTACACAATCGAAAGCTTTGGTGTAATCAATGAAACAAGTATGTAGGTCAACGTTGAATTCTCTACACTTTTCTATTATGATCCTCATGTTGAATATATGATCTCTAGTGCCTCTACCTGGTCGAAAACCCGCCTGTACTTCGTTTATTTCTGTTTCTAGCTTTTGTTGCATCCTTTTCATTATGATTTGTAATAGTATTTTGCTGGCATGGCTTAAAAGAGCTATAGTTCTGTAGTTTGTGCACAGTTTCAGGTTGCCCTTTTTTGGCAAGGGTATGTAAATTGATCTTTTCCATTCCTTGGGCCAAATTCCGCTT
This sequence comes from Oreohelix idahoensis, assembly GCA_024509875.1. Taxonomy (NCBI): domain Eukaryota; kingdom Metazoa; phylum Mollusca; class Gastropoda; order Stylommatophora; family Oreohelicidae; genus Oreohelix; species Oreohelix idahoensis. Next base: position 63,884 of record JAMPIV010017262.1, on the reverse strand, counting down.
TGCCAGATCTTGCAGCATAATGCATGGTATATACGAGCGCTGCCTTCTCCTCCTGCCTGTATCATTTCAGCTGTTATTGATATATATATATATATATATATATATATATATATATATATATATATATATATATAGATATATATATATATATATATATATATATATATATATTACCATGTGAATATTAACATGTGAAACTCGCTAGTAGATGTCAAAGTCATTTGAGGCTGGCAACTTCAGCGTATAGAATGATGATTCATGATTCACCACTGCACGGGCTTGTGATTGCTTTATTGCTAGTTTCGTAGAGACAACTAAAAGCATAAAGTAGTTCCAGGTTCCATATGGAGCAGGGAGGGAGAGATGAAAGAAATGATGTACATTCTAAGTATAATACTTACATTTTCAATGCAGTGTAAATGTCAAAATAAACATATTCAATTTAAAATTAATGTAAGTTTTCAAGCTTTAAATCAGTGTAAACATAAATGAAAACATATTCAATTTATATTGTGAGCACTTTTCAACCAGTGGAGATGTATATGTAAACAGACTATCTGTATTATTAACCTTTTCATTTAAATATAAACTAACTATGAAAGCTATTCTATTTAAATGTAAAGAAAGTTTATCTCGAGGGATTAAATGTAATTCTCATCAAGGGTAAATTCTGAATTAATTGCGATGGTGGTAAGGGAAGATAGGAACCCAAAACTATGGGGTGGAAAACACCATACTCAGAAGATCATTTCGATCTATTCTTTTACCGCAGTTATTGGTGGTACCAGCAGAAAGTACTATCTCTGGAACAAGAAGGGAACAGTGGCCTAAGCTTTAAGACGAAGAACCCACTTGGTAGACTCTCCTTGACATTTCTGGGAAACGAGCTACACCCGACAACCTTGACCAGAGACGAGCGTGAGCAGTGTGAAAAGAACCAACCCATAAGAAGGAGCAGAACCGTCATTGACAGCTAAGTTCAAATCTATGCTGCCACTTGAACTTCTTATAACATTTCACAATCCATGACGACCGCGATGATAACTTTTCTAGATCCATAACTATTCAAATTATTTTCCAACTGTTAAAACTTAAGTGATTATTAAATTTTCTTATTTGTAATTATACAAATTAAACGTCGGTTTAATCATTTTAAAGTTACTGCACGTTTGTCTCAGTCAATTTACTGCACGCAATCTAAACAGCGCTATACTAGAATAATAGAATTCCACTGAGTAAATCAGGTGGGGGCTTGACGAGATGAAATTAATACGTGCTTAAATCCTTCACAAAAGTGTCGGCAGAATTACAGAGTTAACATACTGAGCCAAAGCAGTATTGTTCTCGCTTATTCTGAATATCTTGTGAAGACTCCCTGGAGATAGAAGCGTTTTGTTTCTTCTATTTACATCTCTGCCAAGAGTAATCTTGTGCGAAGGTAGACACCTTTGAAGCCCATATTAGATACTCTTGAGGTTTGGCTACAGTTGGACCACTACTGCAAAGCAGGGGAGGCAATACTGTCACACACATTTAAAAGCATCGAAAGAGAATGCCTTGCAATCGTGTGATGTATTGCTTGATAGTCTCTGGCCCTGGTGCTTTCTCCTCTTCAACTAGCGGACTAGTAAAAAAGGTTTCAGATGTAAGTTTCCTTATAACCTATGAGTAAAACAAATTTGCTATCTGGTAGCGTCCCTGCTGTTGTCTACCCAGCTGTAAATGTGTCCCAGTATAAATTGAATATGTTTTCATTTATATTTACACTATTTAAAGCTTGAAAACTTACATTAATTTTAAAGTGAATATGTTTATTTTGACATTTACACTGCTTTGAAAAAGTAAGTATTATACTTAGAATGTACATAATTTCTTTCATCTCTCCCTCCCTGCTCCATATGGAACCTGAAACTACTTTATGCTTTTAGTTGTCTCTACGAAACTATCAATAAAGCAATCACCAGCCCCTGCAGTGGTGAATCATGAATCATCATTCTATACGCTGAGGTTGCCAGCCTCAAATGACTTTGACATCCACTAGCGAGTTTCACATATTAATATTCACATGTTAATATATATATATATATATATATATATATATATATATATATATATATATATATATATATATATATATATATATATATATATATATATATATATATATATATATATATATATATATATATATATATATATATATATACACACGAGCCGCCATTAAAAACGCATCGAAATTGTGACATGTTTTCACTGTTGAAATGTTTATGCAAGTGAGCGATTTTCAAACCCCGAAAGTGTGCAAGTGATGAAGTTCATGTATTCCCACTTTACTGTCGATGTGATGTTTACTTCAAATTTTGCGTGCTTCACGTGCAAAAGAAGGTTTTTGATAAATTCTGGCTTTATTAAAAGTCGAATCACATTAAAATATGGCACACGCATTAGTCACGTTTCAACGAGTAAAAAGCCATTATCTGTTTTCATCGAAAGAAAGTCTGTTAATGTTTTTGTCATGCCTCGACTGTCTTCACAAGAACGATGGCAAGCTGTTGGTATGGGCTGAACTGCCCATGGTAAACTTCCGGTGTCGTGTATTGTGGTTCGCACTATTGACCTGCCATTGAAACATCATTTTTTGATGATGCGTAGATGGCAGAGCGGATAGTGTGATTCGCTTGCATGGCTAGGCGGGGTTGTCGCACGGAAGGTCCAGGATTCAAATCCTGGGTAAGCCACTCATGTCTGTTGTTTTTCTGTTGTCTAGTGTTCTACTTCTTTATTTCCTACGAGTGCCTTATAACATACCTTTATATTTGTTTCATATTAATTTACTGTTTGCAGGCCTCGTGGTTTGCCTTCCTTATGTGTTATAAATGTTTATACAACACCAAACCTACCCTCTGTCCTGTTCTTACTGTTCTAAGTCTACTATCATACTGGACACAGTATTAAGGTCTTTGTCTTGTTGGACTGACCAATACTGATATATAGGAGAACAACAGAGGTGATTGCGTCATTAATAGGCTGAACTGCCCATGGTAAACTTCCGGTGTTATGTATAGAGGTTCGCACTAATGACCTGTCATTGAAACATCCTTTTTTGGGGATGCGTAGATGGCAGGGAGGACAGTGTGATTCGCTTGCATAGCTAGGCGGTGTTGTCGCACGGAAGGTCCAGGGTTCAAATCCTGGGTAAGCCACTCATGTCTGTTGTTTTTCTGTTGTATAGTGTTCTACTTCTTTATTTCCTACGAGTGCCTTATAAAATACCTTTATATTTGTTTCATATTAATTTACTGTTGGTATGCTCAGCAGTGGAATGGCGACCAGAGAAGTTGCCAAACATTTCAATTGTGACCAGTCCACTATAGTGAGGCTGAACCAGAGATTTCGGGCGACAGGTACCACCAATGACCGTCCCAGGCTTGGTCAACCTCGTGTAACAACACTAGCTCAAGATTGCCAAATTATATTGTTACATCTGCGCAATCGCTTCCAAACAGCAACGACGGAGACGCCGATGCCAAGCCTGTATTGATGCTGTAGGGGGTCATATACGGTATTAATGATGGCTGTGACTAATGACAGTGAGTGCGACTTTTGTTTTTACACCTAGGGTTGACAACTGCTTAGGAGCCGGTTCTGAATTGTCTCATGTTTAATAATACAGCAAATTTGGGTTAGTAAATGGATCAGAAATGTAAAATCAGTGGTTTCATGTATTTTAAATTTAGCACAACAAGTTGCGGTTCATAAACTAATGCGATGCGTTTTTAATGGCGGCTAGTATATATATATATATATATATCTATATATATATATATATATATATATATATATATATATATATATATATATATATATATATATATATATATATATATATATATATATATATATATGTGTGTGTGTGTGTGTGTGTGTGTGTGTGTGTTAGTACACATGTTAGTAATAAAATATGAAATGTAAATCACAACTTACACCAATCCTGGCTCACAGACGTTTTGCTCAGATGAATAAAAGAGACTTGAATCTTAATCTTACATGCGTCTGCGGTGTCGTTAATTTAATAAGTTCCCTTGCTGACTTCGTGTGTTGTCCTTCAGTTTCCTCAGTCCCGGTTTCCTTATTTTATATGAAAGAGATTTCCTGGGCTATGAAAGTCTGCCAAAAATTCTCCAATAAAAGGTGTCCGATATGTTAAGAAGAAATTCTGGAATTCTAATTCTTCAGTCTAGCAAGGTCTGGTATCTTGGCGAGCGATTTCTCAAGTGAAATAGCTTTAGAAAATGGTCAGTTTATATTCACTGCCTTCCCACGCATTTGTTATGCGCGCCTCAACGGATCAGCCAGTCTGATTTAAATCTTTTGCATGACTCAGCTATTGCAAAATTTCAAACATTACTTTTCTGAAAATAGGTTGTAAACATCCGCTTGTCCTTGGGTACAAACTCACGAACATGTCGATAACCTCATATAACAACGTGTTCCAAATGTAACAATCATTACTTTATCAGAAAGTAATCTCTGATCTGTGTCTGTCCATCAGTTGTCTCCCCGTATTCCAAGCCTTGGTGATGCGCGTTCCCGCGTCTTATCAGTGATTAAGCACTGCGCTGAGGCGATTTACGTGTTAATCTATATACTGATATCGCTGCGCACACGATAGCCAACATGGTTAAGTCGCTGCCCCTACTTGCAACGCAGGGAGAAATGGATAACAACCCAACATGTCTACTTATTCATGAGAAGGGTGTAAGAAGGAAAATACATAATATCTGCTACACATAGCAGAAAAAGAAAGAAAGAAAGTGCTACAAATGAAAGCACACAATAAAATCTGTACCATAAATGTTACGATACTGCCGGAGTGAAACAAAGATCGAGGATTATCGCCCCATTTTGTGACAATTTGGTCTCAGCTGGTAATAGTTTACGACTTGCGTATAAAACTGGATGCAGAGTATTCTGATGTTCTTGTATTCGGCAGCCTCCTACACCTACAGAAGGCGTTACTGTACTGAGCGTTAAAGGGAGATCTACATTGGGCAACATCAACATTGGATTTTTTGAGAAAACACTTTTTATCATTTCCAATGCTAACTTGCATTCATTCGTCCATTTCAGTCTGATAGGCGTGCCTTTGCGCGTTAAGACAAGAGTGTGGCAGACAATGAAGACAACTGGGGAATGAATCTGTGACTAATCTTCAACTCAAATCTCAGGTAAGTCCTTTTGTATAATTCTTAAATGTGGATGAGAATAACCAATACAACCAAGAATGTACATACTTTCACAAATGGATGTTTGGACAGAATTCACGCATTATCATGGTATTACAAGATAAACAAGGTTGAAATGACGTCAAGAATCAGACAATCGCCAATGAAGCAAGAGGTAATTAGAAAATGTTAATTGGGATATGGCGAGCAAAGGAAACCATTTGATAGCATTATGCTGCAATCCTTGCTCCGCAATACCCAGGATAAGAACAGTTAAGGGAAACTAAAAAAAAACACACATGGAATAGGGAATTGGTGACGGACAAAGGAAGTAAAAAAAAAGGGGGTCTGTATTTGAATTTCTTGGTCGCTTTCATTTAAAAAAAAAAAAATAGAGATTCATTCTAAGGTAATGAATACAATTCTGTCAATCTTCGCTATTATTCAGTCAAACAATTTGGTTTTAGCATCAGAAGAACGTCAGAAGTATTTCCAAACTTGACTCAGATTTTTGACGAATTCTCCGATAAAGGTATCTGCGTGGACCTCGGTCGACCTCGGTGACATTTGTTTTTATATGTGTTTAAATTATAAAACTATCTATGGGGAATGCCTAAAGAAGGATTCGCCACGATATCAAATACTTCAGGTCCTTCTGAGGTTGAAAGAATGCAGTGGTAGTTCTATGATCCATCAGAAGCAGTAAAGGGCATTAATAATGAAGATACTTCTGCTTCCACTCTTATTTTAAGTCCCCTGTTTTTAACCTTTTTACACAAACGTTATAGTTATCTAACTTTCCTGTTATTAACAAACTTTCTAGAACTTTCTGTCTGGAGCTGCCTTTTGTGCCTTTCTTCTATTCACCTTTTACCTGTAATAGCAAACAAATGTTATCCATTTCTTCTTTGAGCATATTTATCTTTCTGTTTTATTATTTTTTTCTGTCTTAACGACTGCATTGGTGGCTCCATGCACCATAATGAGAGTAAAGGAAAATAATGATAATCGTGCTGTTGTTGTTGTTGATGATGATGATGAGAATGAAAATGATGAATAGGGTGTTCCAAAAGCCATCATCTGATTTATTGTATTGATAACTATTGGATAATAAAACAAACACAGATGATTTTTTTTTTAAATAATACAAAATTATTTCATGATATTTTCAAAACATTTTTTTAATCTGCAAGACGAAGACAAGAGGAATTAAATGACTCAAGTAACAACATCGTTAAATGGAGTTATGACTTTTGGAACACCATATCAGAATTTGACATTGAGTCTTCCGGCGAAAAGTGAAGATGAAGTTTGAAGATCTGTTTGAGGCCGATCTCTTGGTCTTTCAATGTTTCTTTTTTTTTTTTTAAAGTTAGAAGTATTAAAAGTGTAATTGCTGATGTTAGCCTTAGTAGAATCTATCACGACTGCTGTAGATCCGCCCGCCACTGACTTCTCTTGGTCTTTCATTCTTTTTTGTCTTAATTAGGATTATTGCAACTGTCAACGTCAAACTTTGACTTCCGTAGAATTTACTGACGTCTGCTGCAGATTTCCAGAAGATTTACGTAGACACAGTATTTTTTTTTTTTTTACGTAGGAAGGATTTTAACTATTTATCATTATTATCACTTTTAAGCTCCCCAAGGAGCATAGACCTTCAATAAACTTGTGCCAGGTTCTCTTGTCGCGTGCCATCAGCGTAAGGTCTTGTTATGTCCTCTTCATGCCCTTCATGTATATCTCCAGTTCTCTTCTTCTTTAGTTTTCTTGACCTCCCTAGACCTGTCTTAACATGAAGCTTTCAGAACGACGACTGCCTGGTAACGCTATCAACTAGTTCCCTCATTGTATATCCTATCCGTCTACCGCGTTTTCTTCTAATCTCTTTTTAAAATGTTCATATATATGAATTCTGTCATCTTCCTTTGCCTTCCTTACGGAGCACGTATCTAATACTGTAGGTGGTCCCCTTGCAGGAAGCTGCAACAAATATTCACTCGCTTCTACAGCAATTTTTATATTTATGTGACATTTATTTACCTGAAGATTCCAACCCTGTACACATCCTCATATAAATCGCCTTGTACGAAATACCTAGTATAGGTAGTAGTATAACTTCAAAGACCTGAGGGAACTATAGATAGATAGATAGACAGACAGACAGACAGACGGATAGACAGATAGACATAGATAGATAGATAGATAGATAGATAGATAGATAGATGGATGGATGGATAGATAGATAGATAGATAGATAGATAGATAGATAGATAGATAGATAGATAGATAGATAGATAGATAGATAGATAGATAGATAGATAGATAGATAGATAGATAGATAGATAGATAGGAAATTGATATGTACAATTCAATAATATCTGGATTCTAATAGCAAATAAATAATCAGGAATCAGTTACAATTTTTCTCCTTTAAATGGTAAGCACAAAGTATGGCTTACTTACTTACTTAGTCGTTCCCCTTCTACCGTGGGGTATAGAGGTTTGGAAGAGAGAAAGCGCCAGACTATCCTATCGGCTGTCTTCCTCCTGGCGTGGTTCCATTCTAGTCCTCGGTCCTTCAAAGATTGTCTAATGTTGTCCTCCCAGCGGACTCTGGGTCGTCCTGGGGGTCTAGATCCCTGGCTCTTTGTTTCGCATGCTTGTCGTGGTATCCGATCTGCTCCCATTCTGCAGACATGGCCAAACCATCTTAGTTGGGAGCTGCTTATGACCATCCCTCTCTTCTCCAGCTCTTCCTTCCAGACTTGCAGGTTGGATTGGAGATGTGCCTCTGATTTAGCAATCAGGGCAATGTCATGAGAGGGTTGATTATTATTGAAATTGTAAGATATCCTGGACACAAAGTTGTATCAGGTGATACCAGGATAGTGCCAGATAAGAGTCTGGTCTTATAAGTAATTTCCCGTTCTCTGAAAAGAGTAAGGGTGTATAGACATCAAAGGTAGGATCAAGCTGTATAAGTTTCTAGAGAAGATGGTAATATATTACTCTAAGTCCCTACTCGCTTCTCTCCAGATCCTCCTCTGTTAATATTATTATTATTATGATTATTATTATTATTAGCTCTGCTAGGGGAATTAACTAACTATCTACCAAACAGAACTGTAACTTAACTTAAATAATTTAAGTAAGTCTGCTGGTAAATATTTACAATTTATTTTTACACATATTATTTTCTACTTGAACATCAACAAGCAAATAACACACATTGAAACAAATGTTCTTAGTTACTAAAAGTCCTTTTGAACTATATAACTGTTTTTCTCTTTCTCTTGAAATCACTTTGTTGAAGACAGTCTTTATTTACTTTTTCTACAAGCTTTTCACAGTTTATTAAGTGTGTCTAATTCTGACTAGGACGGTTGCCTAGATAACATTGCACTGTTTCTTCATAATTAACTTATTTTGTGGTGAAGCTAGAAGAACTGAACAGCAGCCTTGTGTGGCTACTCATCTGTTTATATGTAGATATATAGACGTTGATTCGGTTCCACCTCTGTTCTGGCAGGAATTTGTGTCTCCTCCAGGCCTAGAACTGGGTGACCGGCCCTATAGCATCAAGGGCACTCGCACCAATAGCTCCTATAGAGTCAAGCTACTTCAGGTTGACTTCAGTTACAGAATACAACCTGAAATATATTCAGTCTCACCACTATATTGTCTATCGCTATCCCCTTTCTACAGAGGTAGGAGGTAAGAGACAGTGTTAGACGACAGAGTGCATGTAGACGCACAGGTCATATCAAGACAGCATTAACACACTTCAGTTCACTGTGAACATATCTTTCTCCAATTCCTTGGATATAGCTAACTGTCCATGATTCGCCTCCATACATTTATTAGGTGTTGTGTAAAATCCTACGCGAAATCTTAATCAACACAGTAAAACAATTCCTTTCTTCCTTACTTATGTTCCTGGTGTGTGGTCCATTCAATCAAGAAATAATTCTTTATAAGCTTTTCTAAACCTAGACACACTTTTGCCACCATTCTCAATTATTTGAATATATATCTTGGCATTGTTTTGCCTCCAAAAATTACACAATGGTTCAAAACACATTTCCTAACGCACACTGTGATTAATCAATAGAACAACATATATTTATATACATATATTATTCTTTCTTACCCTCAGGCACATACAGTCGAGCTGTTAATGGGTATCTATTAGTCTGCTCTTCAGATACAAACGGCAAAGGCAATCTGCATTTTACACGCTGATGCTCACTGTATTTGTGAATTCTTATAGCCTGCTTTTCTATTTAGGGCACGTTAAATATTTATCCCAAAGCCGGACGCCAGAGGGAGTTTACTACCCACCGTATGTTTTGCGTTCCGAAAATGTATGTAAAATCTGCCTATGGGTAAAAATCAGGAAAAATAAGATTTCATTTATCTACGTTATTCCTGAAGCGATTTTATTAATCTAAGGCCTAAAATACGCTCTGAATTATCCTTTAACTAACTTCCTATCTAATTGTCTTTTACTTTTCTAAGTGCATTTTATTCTATGCGTACACTAAACAGCAAAATTATGGACTAACCTAAGGTCTCGATGCATTCAACCAAAGATTTCTCCCTTCCTATAGTATTATTCGTGGAAGTCTCTGCACAGACGTGAAGAGCAAAATTCCCAGTATTTCATTAATGACCTCTTCCAGGTGGTACTTCTTTCATAATGCTGTAATTAAATGTCATCTTCCACTTGGTTGCACAGATTAGGACTAGCCATTTTGACTGTCTAATACTTTTGTAAACACTGCATAAAGGTACCATCTGATTGGTCCGTGTATCATGCAGTTCTCACAAAGTATGGCGCGCGGTTTTGGTCAGAGTTACACAGAATGACGTGTTGGGAATCAGACCACTTCACGACAGGCAACATCATCAGCAAATGCCAGCTCTGAAATACAGACCTGTCTCATCGTCCAGTACCCCACTGAATACTTTCTTGTTCTCTCCTTACATGCCTTGATGATATCGTCCATGAGGAGTATGAAAAAATATGGTGACAGGATATCACCTTGTCTTACACCAGTGGTGGTCCTGAACTCTTCTGACTTATGGTTTGCTGTCCTCACATAATTTCTGCAAGACTTGTAGAAGCTCTGTATAGCATGAATCAGAGGTGCTGGAATGTTCTTCCTTGCCAAACAGTCCAAATGTTTGCTCCAGGACACCCTGTCAAATGCCTTTTTCAGATCTATGAAACAAAGATGGATCTCACTCTTATACTCAAGGGCCTTTTCACTCAGCTGTCTGAGTGTGAAGATTAGGTCTTGAGTACTTCGGTTAGCTCGGAATCCGCACTGGACCTCATGCAATTGTGGCTCAGCTAGGCGTCGGAGTCTCTGCTCTCGGTTTCTAAAGTAGATTTTACAAGGGACACTGAGAAGGGATATGCCTCTATGGTTTCCACATTGTCGATTGTCAGAATTTTTGAAAATTGGTGTTATGATGGCAATCTCCCAATCCTTTGGTATGGTCTTGTTGCACCACGCTGCCTGTAGAGTAATTTAAGAGTAATAGGTCGCATGATGCTCCCATGTACTTAACCATTTCTGGTGTTATACCATCATGCCCTGCTGCTTTGCCCGACTTGATTTTCTCCAGTGCTGCCTTGTGACAAAACGTCAGAACATGCTCTTTTGTGTGATCTCTCACACCTTCAGCCCTCTGGCAGTATCCTTTCTTTTTCTTCATTTTTCTCACTCATCGTTTTTATTTGACCTAAATCGTGCCTTTTCATTCGTTATTTTCACTATTTTGTTCTATGCTGGACATAGTATAGTGAATTCTCTAACAAGCCACTCCCTTATGGCAGTATGTGCTACGGGAGTAATGCGTATCTTATTGTTTCACACTCCACTCCCAGACTGTTGTTACGATTTGCCAGGTTTGTTGACCCGGCCAGCGATAATATTGTATCGCCTAATCTGTCTGACCGCCTGTGGAAACGGGGCGGTCAAACATTTGACCCCATTGGAAATTTGTTGATCACGTTGAAAGATTTATATACTTTGTTTTAATTGTAATTCAGGCAGATCATTATTCACGCACTCCAGACGCATTTTCCTAGTTGTAACCCAGAAGGATATTGGTGAATCTTCATCATACTCCCTGAGTTACATTGTGTGCTCGGGAATTTAATTCTTCTGAGAGGTTAACATTCGTGGGTCGAGAGCATGAAAATGGGCCTGTTAGTTTGTGGAGAACCAATTAACTGAGGCATTTGTTTCTTTCTAATTTGTCACAGTTCGTGGTTACAAGACATCAGACTTAAGTACTGAAGTTACTACGCCACTATTGTGAGAGAAGAGTGTCAATACTGACCGCCTACAGTGGACGAGTTACGTGGAGAAGTGTACTCATCTCCAAACAAGAAGTGACGGATACCACAGCTGCAGGACGCATCTGGAGCTACGTTTTATACTCGTATAACAGGCTACAGCAAAAATACGGACATTATTATTAACGCCCGACCAAAACCTCAATGATGAAAAATTAAATATAACTTTCACCCCATTTAATCCGTATTTTAACTTGTTAAACTAATTGACTATTAAATTTGTTGTATGTTATTTTACACCAAACAATAATAGTTGATTCAGTTTATTGTACGAAAGCAAACGTATGAGCCAGTTCTTCTTGATATATATATATATATATATATATATATATATATATATATATATATATATATATATATATATATATATATATATATATATATATATATATTGCCATTACTTATAAGAGGGCATTCGTTGGATTACTCCAAATGGGGGCTTGACGGGCCAGAATCAATGCATAACCCCTTCACAAAATGCGACGGACCAGATAATTGCTCAGCCCTTAAGCAGCATTTGTTCTTGCCTTCTGGGAATATCTTGTGAAGGCTCCCCTACGGTAGAAGCGCCATTTATCTTCTATCTATATCTTTGCCAAGGGTAATCTTGCGCGAAGATAGATACCTTGGACGACCTACTTTTAGATACGCTTGCGTTGTGACCATTAGTGGACCACTACTGCAAAGCAAGGGGAGGCAATCCCATGACGTGCTTTCAGTTCTTCCATCTTTATGTCATGTTCATCACCATTGGTTTCCTGTTCTGTGCTAGTGGTTATCATTTCTGATGCTTTACCTTGCTCACCATCAAGGAGTTCTGAGACATATTCTTTCCATCTTTCCATTACTTCCTTTGGGGCAGTAAGCAATTTGCCTTGCTTGTCCTTTATAAATTTGAGAGGGCATTGTTTTTCCTTCCTCATGTTCTTAAGTGTCTTATAGTACAATTTCTGGTTTTCTTGCGCATCTTTTCTAGCTTTTCTCCAAATTCTTCCCAGGACTTCTGTTTTGCTGCTAGCACCTTGTTCTTTGCTTATGTTCTGAGTATCACATATTCTCTATATTTCTCTGTTTGTCCTGCTGTGTTTTTAGCTCCTAAGTATTGTTTCCATGCCATTTTCTTTTCTCTTATTTCTCTTTGACTTCCTCTGTCCACAAAGGTGACCTCTTTCTCTTGTTCCCAAGTCGGACTTCACCACATTCTTCTGCAGCAGCTGTCTTTATGATGTCCTTGAATTTAATTCAAAGGGTTTCCAAGTCACCAGGCTGTTCTTCTGTGTTTCTCACCGCTGTAGCAATAAGACCCTGATATCTGGTCTTAATTTCTGGCTCTCTCAGCTTGTAGGTCTTAATGCTCATTTCTCCCGTTCGTTTACTTGGTTTCTTGCGTGATGTTGGGCAGTTCCTAGGCTGAGCAACTCTTTCAGTTGTTCTTTTGATTGTAAGCAGGTAGTGATCACTTCCAATCTCTGGCCCCCTCCAGACTCTAGCATCCCGGACATATTTGAATGAACTCCTCCTAACAATGGCATAGTCGATCACTGACTTCTCATTCTTTGTTGGTTCACATCTACTGTATGCATGTATGCGCTTATGGGGGAATTTTGTGTTTGTAATGATCAGATTCTGCTCACTGCAGAATCTAAGGAGTCGCTTTCCATTGTCATTGAGAGTATCTTCTCCATATCTTCCGATACCTCCACCCCATCTAGCGTGGTCATTTCCAACTCTGGCATTGAAATCTCCGAGCATGATAATTTCATCTAGTCATTTATTCACTGTCCTTTGAAGCAGCTCGAAGAATTACTCCTTGACCTCTGCTCTCTCATCCTTATTTGGCCCATACACTATGACCACGTTGACTATGGTTTCTCCTTCTTTTAGTTTTACAACCATAATGCGCTCCGAGACAAAGTTCCATCCCTTGATACTATCTTTTTGGTTTTTGGTTTTTGACTACAATGCAACCCACGCCCCCTTTAGCTCTTTCAGATGTGGGTACACCACTGTAGAGCAGCGTGTTGCCATCTAGATCCATGACTCCTTGTCCCTTTTTCTTTGTTTCCGTTATAGCCAGGATTTCTAGTTTTGCTTTCCTCATCTCTTCCACCAGCTCCTCTTCTTTCCCATTTAAACTTCTTGTGTTCCAAGTTAAATAAGTCGTAATCCGTAGTCCGTTCCAGTTCGTCGCCTTTAGAATCAGTCCGGTTTTCTCTCTTGTAGTTCGCGTAATCATGATATAAAGCAAACAGACCTGTTGTGCCTTCGCATGGTGGAGGGGCTGCCTCATTACGGCCTCCATGCAGGCCGTCCTCCTCCTTTTTCAGCCGGGCTTGGGATTATGGTATATATAATTTTTAAGTATGAGTTTTTTTTGGACTGAGATTATAATTGTAAGAACATTTTTTCAAGTATTACTGTATCAGCTTTTCCGTCGTGTGTTTTTCTATGGTGCTAAAAGATGTTTGTTAACACTTCTTGTGTTAAGATTTCTTCTCGTAAACGTGTCTGTATGCTTGTTCGGTGTAGCAAATGCATAAATAACCTATGGCCCCCAGTCCGAAGAATGTAAAGTTTGTCTTTATGCGAGCGTGTTGTGTGGAGTCAAGTGTTGTTATGTGACACCGAGATGCTTAAAAAAAAAAAACAATAATCAGTTGCCATCTCCACAACGAAGGTCGGCTGAAATGGATCTCCAACGTCTTCTGTCTCTTGTCTTGGTGGTGCACTCTGATAGACTCTTTCCTGTCCATCTCTTGATGTTATCTTCCCACTTATAACGCTGTCTTCCCCTTGCACGTTTGCCTTCCACTGTCCCTTGTATTATGGTCTTCTGCAAGGTGTTATGTCTTTTTCTGTGGCCAAAATATTTTACCTGCCTAAGTTTGATCTCTTTCATTAGTTCTCTTTCCATACCTAGGTTTTCTACGAGGCGTGTTCAAATGAAACCCGACTGTGCTGCTCCAAGTGGACATTCGTAGGAGGAACAAGATGACGTCACATCTGACATAATAAGCACATACGAATGTTCAAGTGTGTAAGTGTTCATTCTCCTAGTATTCATTGGTTGTGCTGCAGACCGTTAAAATAATGGCCGGTGTGATAAGGAATCCGTCCAAGGTCGATCAGCGAGCGGTGATTCAGTTCCTAACAGCCGAAGGATGTCGACCAGTCGACATTCATCTCCGAATGAAAGCAGTGTATGGTGACAAAAGTGTGTCTTAGACTACTGTGAAATACTCCCTTCCCAGCGATCTTTGTCCTCTCGAGACTGTGTGTGGTCCCGGCTGCCGGGTCCTCCCAGTATAGTAGAGGCAGTGCTATGTGTCTGTGTCCGTCTAGATAACGTCATTTGGCAGTGGTAGAGGCTCGGTCGCTACTACGCCATTAAACAAAGCCGTGTCCCATCGAGACTGTGAGTAGTCCCGGTTGCTGGGTCTTCCCAGTTCAGGTGTGCGAGAGCTGTCTTTCTTCTTGGTAATACAGCTCGACAGTGGTAGAGGCTTGGCGCCGGCTGCGCCTACGCCTCGATACGTCTTGTCTCGGAGATATAACCCCCTTTTGCAGGGTAGAGAACCTATTGTCTCGTAGCATTGCACCCTCGCTACCTGACAAGAGGTTCCCTGGGGTTGCAACAAAGCCCAAGACCACTCCTTGTCTCGAAGATATAACCCCCTTTGCAGGGTAGAGAGCCATCAAACCTCGGAACATGGCACACACTCCAAAGTGGGACTGGTGCGTTATGCTTCTGAGTCCAGGATGCTCCCTGGGGTTGCAAGAAAGCCCTTGTTTGACAGCCATATGGTTGCGGTGGCTTCGCCACCGCGCCCATGGCCGGTGACTGATTGCTCGTGTCAGCCTTGTCTCGGAGATATAACCCCCCTGCACCGGGTAGAGAGTGTCAAACCTCTTGGTATCGCACGCACGCCAAAATGGGCCTGGTGTACAATACCGCTGAGTCTAGGATGCTCCCTTGGGATTGAAACAAAGCCCACACCTCACCTCCCATAACTGGCTCAAGGGTATGAACGAGTGAATAACTCGTCCCCTAAAGGGCAAAAGAGTGAATAACTCGCGCCCAGGGATTCAAACTCACTCACTCACTGTGAAATACTGGGCACGAATGTTTTGAGAAAGACGTCAGTTAACGAAAGATCTTATGCGTCCAGGTCAGGTGCATATTGTTGCGACAGAAGAAGCCATCGCCGAGATTGATGCAGCAATACGGGTGGACCGTCGTCGGAGCTTACGTTCGCTAGCAGAGGAATTCGCTGTGTCTCTTGGGACAGTTCAAATGGTGGTTAGGAAGAAACTGAAGTATCGAAAGGTGTGTTCACAATGGGTCACACGGATGCTGACCGATCACAATAAGGAAGAACGCATGGGGTGGAGTTTGAACCACCTGCTGCGTTACGAAGAGGATTGTGATGCATTTCTGTTGCGCATAGTGGCAGGCGGTGAGTCGTGGTGCCACCACCTTGAGCCGTGCAGCAAATCAGCGAGCATGCAATGGAAACATCCCGGATCCCCAAAACCCAAAAAATTCAAGTCACAGATTTCCGCCGGTAAGGTTATGCTGGCCGTATTTTTGACCATGAAGGGTTTCTATTGCTAGACTTTAAAGAGCCTGGCGTGAACATTAATACCATCCGCTACAAAGACACACTAGACAACCTGCATACAGCCATCAAGAATAAACGACCCGGCATGCTTTCGCGTGGTGTGATTCTGTTGCTCGACAATGCTCGTCCACATGTTGCGAACATTGTGCAGGAAGCGTTAACAAGGAACAGGTGGAAAGTTCTGCCACACCCAGCCTACAGCACCGATCTGTCACCATGTGACTTTCATTTGTTCGGACCCTTAAAAAAAATATCTAAAGGGACAACGATTCGACTCCGATGCAGATGTCAGGGCCTCGGTGACCAAATGGTTCAATAAGCAACCAAAGTCATTTTTCTCGGACGGCATCCGCCGTCTACCCAAGCAGTGGGATGCGTGTCTGAATGCCTATGGTAACTATTTCTTAAGAACCCCAGTGGGTACTTGCTCCATAACAATTGCTGTATTTAATTATACTGCTCCTGCTGATGTACCTTACATATATTTGTTATAAAGCCACTGGGACGGGTTTCATTTGAACACACCTCGTAGTTCCTTCATATTCGTTTTCTTCTCTTTCCATGAGATACGTCCCATTCTTCTACATATCCATATCTCGAGAGCCTCAATTCTTTCTTCCAGTTGCTTATTATTGTCCCTGTTTCTACACCGTACAGTAATAGAGAATATATATATATATATATATATATATATATATATATATATATATATATATATATAGATATATATGTATATGTATATATATATATATATATATATATATATATATATATATATATATATATATATATATATATATATATATATATATACAGGGTGGCCCAAAAAAAGTGAGAACATTTCGTAGCAAAGGGTTATTTAATATAATTGAATTAATATAATGTTTTGTCATTTACAGTTGTATGCCAAGCAATTACGCTAATCAAAAAACATGTTCAATGTGTCCCCCCTGCTTCTCAACGACTTTTTGTAAGCGTTGGCGCCACTCGTTCATGCTTCTGTCAATAAAGCGCTGCCCTAGATTTCTCCATTCCTCGATTATTGCCAACTTGAGCTGCTCAACTGTGGTAAATTTTAGCCGACGGTAGACTTTTTCTTGCAATGCCCCCCATATGGCATAATCGACTGGGTTTAAATCAGGACTGTGCGGTGGCCACATGTTTGGCTCGATAAAGGTAACATTTTCCTGATGAAGAAAGTTTATCGTATTTTTGGCTGTGTGTGATGGAGCTCCGTCCTGCTGTAATGTCCAGTTATGGCGACCGGAAATTGTCGTAATAATAACGTCATATAGTTAAATAGCTAAGTAAGTAAATCAGTAAACTATTTAAGCTATTATGGATACAGTTAAACAAATTTTGATGTAATTATATTATATTGTACGAGATGTTCTCACTTTTTTTATATATATCACATGATGATTCTCAGTTTTAATTTGTGAGTTAACTGTTGAGATGTCAGTATTTGTCTCAGGTTGTTGAATGTAGCTTAACAAATATGTACACATAAATATCTTAAAAGTCAAGCCCAGTAGTCTGTCTTGTAAGCCAGCACCCACTCACTGACCAAAGACACCGTAGATACCCTCCTATATATCATTCATCATCATAACCATTATCCTTAATGCACCTTACGGAGCATAGCGCCACCATTGCAGCTGGCGCCCTTACATAAAGCCTGTACCGAGCATTGACGTGATCTTACAGCTGTGGTTTATGTGTCAATTTGTTTTATATGATGAAGTTGCCAGCTTTATAAAAATATTGATATTTGTCGCCCTGTACGACATGCATGAAAGTGCGGTAAGCTTGTTTTACGTTGTCTCTTCGGGAACTTCAACTATACATATATACAAATCTAGAGAAAGAGGAGAGAGAGAGAGAGAGATTGAGGTGGAAAAAATAACGAATGAACGAAGGAACGAAATCTTTATTTCATGGGGGAGGTTAAAACAATATTGCCTTTTCACATTTCTCACTGTAATAAAACAATTCTACAAGTGATTTCAAATGAATACATTCTTTACTATAGCATTAACCAGTTAGTATTAAAATCTGCAATCACAAATGTAACACACACACATATTTCAAATCAAAGTTAAAGATGTTAAAACTGTAACATTTAAAAGTTAACACTCATGGAAACATGTACTTACATGTATTATGTAGAGTCTGAGTCGTTGAGTCGGTGCTTTTTTTGTAGAGTCGGAGTCGGTTAAAAAATTGTCCCGACTCCGATTCCGAATTTTACGATACTTAAGCCAAAGCAGATGAACGTTTGATCCATACAATCAAATTTTTGTCATTTTGATATTACATTTTTGACTGCAAGCTATAAACTCCGTGAAAAATTATTTGTGGCTATTTAGTGCATTAAAAGCATGTGTTTAAAATATTTTTTTTACATTTTTAAAAAAATTCTTTTTTTAGTGTTTTTTGTTGTTGTTTGTACATCGATCCGCTAATGATATTATCAGTTTGCGATAAACGAGTCCAGAGCACATGAAGCGGATTTCATTATTCAGTATATTACACGGAAAGTTAATTTTTTTTTTTATTTTATTTTAAATTTTGATAAGAGTTGTAAATTGCATTTTTTTTAAATGTAGTTGTCAGTTGCGTGTATGTCTGTGCACGCGCATGCGATAGTGTGTGTATGGGGAGGGTGAGGGAGGAGAAGTTACAATATTTCTCTCAAGAAAGTCAATCATGTTTTAAAGAATACACCTAGATTTTTTGCAGTTATCACCCATTTCACTGATGAAACAATACAAATAAAAAAATTAATATTAATTTTAATGTTATTCATTTTATAATTTTTACGACTGATTATTGTATTGTCATCGGGAATACACAACTATGCCAAGTTTCAGAGCTATTGCTCATCTGGAAGTGATCGAAAAATCGATTGCAAGATTTGAAGGTGACATACGTTGCAAGTTAAAGAAAAGCATGTAAAAATAAGATAGAGGGAGAGAGAAACTTTATTTAGCTATAATATGAACAAAATATGCAGGAAAATAGAATCAATCAGTAAGAACATACATTAAAAGCATCAGCAAACAACAGTCAGTGCGTGAAAAAGTATACAAACTGAGCAATGAAAAACGTCAATTGAAAACATTTTTACTGGCTTAAAATAGATGAAAGTTTACATGCAAATTATGTAATAAGTAATGAAGACTAAAAAGAAATTGTGTTATCCATCTAATCTTGTCCCTTTTTCTGTCATCTTTGTATATATATATATATATATATATATATATATATATATATATATATATATATATATATATATATATATATATATATAATATAATATATATATATATATATAATATATATATATATATATATATATATATATATATATATATATAATATATATACCTTTCTTGAATTTTGATCAAAAGCATGTCTCCGAAACTACAAAGTAAAACTGGAAAATGTGAATGCCTAGTATAAGTTTTGCCCTAAACAATAATGAAATAAAATAAGGGACAATGCACAAATTTGTGTTTGAGAATGTTTCACTGAAAGAAGAAAAACGAAATATCTAACGATAATTGTAGACAAAACGTTGGAGAAGACACTAAAAAGTCTCGAAGAACATTCTGACTTGACTTGTCTCCAAACATTGGTTTGCCACAGGTACATTTATTCATGTTTCATGTTGCCAATCCATGGTTTCTCAGTCTGCCTTGTCTTCATCTGTCTGGCTCGGTGTCTTAAAAGAAAATCGTTGATAGTCCACGTGATTTTGATTAGTAGCCAAGCTGTCAGCATCAATAATGTTTTTAATTGCAAGAAGGCCTTCAGAAGGTCTTCGGGCTTTTCTAAATGAGTTTTATCCGTTTGTTGTACAAACCATCTATACCGTCATCAACATTTTTCTTTGTGCTTCCAATGGAGCATACAGCGACCACTGCTGGTTCCTGCAGGAAGCTTGTACCAAGCAGTCACATGCTCTTGCAGCGGCGGTCTCTGTTGGAATATGTATTATATGATCAGGTTGCCAGCCTCTTGCACAACTTTACATTCGTCGCCTAGTGCGGCGTGCCTGAGGGTGTACTACTCATATTCATTCTTTGTCTCTTTAGAAAGCCCAGGTAACTTACACAGGTCATCTACGTTATTCTGAATATCGTACGGTCATTTCTCATTTCTAATACGTGTATTCTTCTCTCTAAATCTACCATCAAAGTCTTAGCTTGTATGAAGAACTTTGTACATGCGTTTAACAAAGCAATTATTGAAAAAAACAACAGCAGTTACCGTTTCCAAAGTTTGAGAAGAGACAATACAACACACTTCAGACGTAGATCTTATATCAATATGACACACAGGTAAACAGTAACATTAGCACACAGAAAGAACCAGAAGAAAAATGTGTCCAGTTGTTCATGTGACATGTTACAAATATTTAGTCCGGATGACAACTTCTGATGTCTGCCAACAAACTGTTTGTAATTTGTGACATCGCTAATGTCGTAGATTTTGTTGTGACCCAGATTATGTGTGAACCTGGGATTGCCCATCGCCTTAGACTCTCCATGAAGAATATTTTGAGATGTTCCACGTGGCAAGTCTGAGTTCTCTCCCTTTTTCTCTACTGATAGTACAGAGTGTTGCCAGTTTTCAGGTGATAGTGGTCTCTTGTCCCCGCCACATTGGCATCTATCAAGATTATGCTGACGTCGCTTCATTTGTTGTTCTTGATTGTATTTTCTCATGACAACAGCTGTTGCTGCCGCCGAAAATCCGATAATGACGACAACAGCCATTATGAGAGATACAAATTTGGGAACTTGGTTCATACTTCTGGGGACGACGTCCACGATGACATTGATGAAGACTGTCATAGAGACGAACATTGACGTGACAAAAGACACCTTTTCTCCAGATTTAGCAGGGAAGCAAAACACCAGAAGAGTCATTGCCGACATTGCAACGACAGGACAAATAACCATTGCGACGTAAAAGCTGCTTCGACGTTTCATGAGAAACCAGCATTCAGTGTAATTTGTAGGTCTCTGTTAGAATATAAATGAATGTTAAATATGGTATATGTTAACAGTTACGTTCTTGTAGAGTTGACACTTACCTCAAAGAAGAAATCTGATACATGTGAGCAGTACACAATGAACGAAAATTGGTATCTTACAGGTACTCGAAGTAAATGAGGAATATGGTACTACGTTAGCTTGTGTTTAAGCACGGTTCACTCCCTCAGCGATGACACTCATAAGAAATGACATTCAAGCAGACATGCGAAATATCTCCAGTAGTGGGGACATAGACATAAGTCCACTGCTGGTTCGGAGGAAACAAATATTTACTTATTTACTTAGTCTTTCTTCTTCTACCCTGGGGTCTAAAGGTAGGAGACAAATACATCTTTTATAATGTTTATTCCTCCCACAACATCTGCAGGACACATCATTTTCCAAAACACCATCTCTGTGGCGTCGGGGTTATCATAAATGAAGTCCATGTTATGCTCGTTTACATTCAGTTGTCTAGGGTTAGCAATTATATGGAGCACAAGGCTCACTCATAAACGTGCCACATCAATGCAAATAAAGGCATTGAAAATAGCCAACATACTGATAATAATCGTGACTGCCAAAATCCATTGGGATTTTCCATATGTATTTTACACAACGAATCCACATATGACATCATAATTTCCAGCAGGCATTAGTAGATCCAATCAATATATCAGGTAATATAAGTACACTTCCATGACACTGATCAATACACTTTAAAATGGGTTCCTCTTGGAACACGATTCAGACAAGGCCTTCCCATCAAAGGGGTAAACAAATAAGTTACTACGCAAAACATTCGCACGTCATATGCGAAGCCCACATGGCTACAGTACACAATAGTGCCGCGCCACCAGCACCCCAGTCATCATCGTTAATTCTCATATGTGGCGTGCAATAGCCAACGCCCCAACATGCTAGAAAACTATGACAGGTGGAGACTTTAATCTCTCCTTCACCATAATGGGGGCGTAAAACATATAACAATAGAGGCACGGAAGCAGAGAAATCTGCAACATGTCAAACCTAATCCTGCAAAAGAACACAAGGTCAGAACCCATTCTTTTAAACAGAGCTACATGCCTAATAATTCTGTTACTTTTGCATTAATAAATAATAATAGATTCTTTAAGCACCAAACACGGCGCATAAGGCAGAAACCAGTGCTCTCCAGGTTGTTCGTTGTGACGCCACTCCTCTTAGCTCTTGCACATTATTTAAGCCCAACGTTCTTCCTTCTCTTATTATTGTTCTTATGAGTGTTTCTTTTGGTCTTCCTTTTTTCCTCTTACCCTCAGGAACCCAAGTGAGCGCCTGTAGTGGTATTCTGTTGTTTTGCATTCGTAGGACATGACCGATATATGACCATCGTCTTTCCCTTATATAGTCGGAGACATATTTCTGCCTAGAGTCTTCTCTTATTTGTCGATTAGTCTTGAATTCTTTCCAACTGATGTTCATGAGTTTTCTAAGACATTTGTTCTCGAATGTATTCAGCTTGTTCTCCAATGATTTTGTTATTTTCCAACTCTCACAGCCGTATGTTAACACTGAGATAACATTTGAATTAAACAGACGAAGCTTGGTATGTATATTCAATGATCGTAATTTCCAAATGTTAGATAATCTATTGAAGGCGCTAGCTGCCAAAGCAATTCTAGTATGGATTTCTCTTGTTGTGTCACCATCCTGAGTCATTTTACTGCCTAAATAATTGAAACTTTCAACTTTCTGTAGTTTTTCCCCGTTCAAGATGATATCAAAGGTCTCGTTAGAAAAGTTCATAGCTTTAGTTTTAGAGGCATTTATTTGGAGACCTATTTTAACCGAGAGATGACAAAAATTATTTATTGCTTCTTGGGATTGTCTTGGTGTTGAACTTAAGAATGCTACATCATCTGCGAAATCCAGGTCCCCCAGGAATTTTCCATTTGTCCATTTTATACCTAATTGTTCATTGTGGGTATAGTGAACTTTTGCATTACCCAGTATTTTTTTCATTTCTTACGAGTACCTTCCACGAACCCATTTATGTTTATTAATTAATATCTTTGGGAGAAGATCGGCTACCACGACAAGTATGAGAAATTGTCACGGGATTTACTCCCTGTGCTCTGCAGTGATAGTCCAATAGTGGCCAACTTCTGAGTATCTCTTGAGTGTCTTCAAAAGTGTCTACCTTTAGCTCAAGATTACTCTTGGCAGAGATGTGAATGAAGAATGGTGCTTCAGTTCTAGGGAGCCTCATGTAAATTTAAATAAATCAAGTACTACCGCTGATAGGATCCAGGATTTTTTCTGACCTTCTATGAGTTAGGATTTTGCTAGTTCTGATGAGCCCCCCCAACTGATTTCACTCAGTAAAATATTACTTAAATAGCTCTATTATAAGTATTTAAAATGACTGAAAGATACGTGTGCATTTCTCTCAAAATGACTAAATCAACTATAAATTTGTATGTTTACAGATTAAAAAATTTATTAGTCAGTTATCGCTAACAATAGTAAAATAAATAAGGGTTGGGTGAATTATATAGCGTCTTTAAAATTTCATTACAGGTGATTGTCTGATTTGAAAAAAAAGTTCGTTATTAGAGAGTCTTGTTCTTTGCAGGTTATGGACTGGTTCACTCTCGTTACTGGTCAAATCTGGTGGCCGCAACACGTCCATCGTAGTGTGGCCGTTGACATATACTCAAGTAGATGTGGCTTTTCACGTGAGCCAAATCACGTGTGTGATATTTTATAGATATATTTTTCGTATAGTCGAATTCGTTTCACTACCCTTCAGCAGGCAGGTTATGTTGATGTTGATGGTATGACTTTCTATATTCACAACACGACAACAGCTCACAAACACTAATGAGGGATGATTCAACTCGGCGAGTGACCACTCGGACAGCGATCATTACAAAATTCAAAAATGTGTTTACAGCTTCAATTCATTTGTTGAGAATACGACATACTCGATCTTCCTCACTTGCACTCTATGTCTAAGGTCTTGCACTCTATGTCTAAGGTCTTGTACTC
Organism: Oreohelix idahoensis; assembly: GCA_024509875.1. Classification (NCBI taxonomy): domain Eukaryota; kingdom Metazoa; phylum Mollusca; class Gastropoda; order Stylommatophora; family Oreohelicidae; genus Oreohelix; species Oreohelix idahoensis. The sequence goes on along the minus strand of JAMPIV010017262.1, from coordinate 39,586 downwards.
TATGTCTAAGGTCTTGCACTCTATGTCTAAGGTCGCTGTTCATCTGTATGTAAATGCTGTATTTAAATGCTGTCTCCAAATGTCTATGTTGGTCATGGCTGGAGAACAACTGCTGTGGAAAATTGTGTTCTGTCTTTGAAAATATTCATTTCTGTAGCACTGATCGAAATAGTGGACATACCTTATTCTAACTCAGTCTCTCTTCAATCTGTTGGTAGGTACTGTAGTGGCGTATCTTTACAAGACTGGCCTAAACCGCCAGGGGTAATAATTTCAGCCCACTTCTATTCTTCCCTACTTGTCACGTTTAGTAGCTGTCTATGATTCTGCATTTAGACTAACCAGTTTATCACTGCTGATTACCTAACATACCTGCGGGTCTTGTAAACTCTCATATTTCCTCGAATTGGAGACACTGTCTCTCTTGTTATTATGACTAAACAAATATCAGCTACAATAGTGGTGTACAAAACGACTTAATGGCTAGGCAAATAGTATCAATAGCTTTTCTATGAACACAGAACCAACCATCAACAGTGGCCTATTCGGCCGAATGTACCGTTAAACTGCGTTTACCACTTCAAAACTTTAATATAGCAAAAGATTTCTATCTACTCTAAGCGCGTTCAAAATCAGACCGTTTAAACAAAATGCTCCGATTTTCCATTACAATTTTCTTCGAAGCTTCTCGATTAAAATCGTTCACCCACTACCACAAAATCTCGTGCAATCTATTTCGTTCACACCGCTCGAACTCACTAAAATCCCAAAGGGACGTAATAATAATTTCTCTCCTTTTGCTCACTACGTTAATAAGCCCTGCATTTTACTCTTTCTAATTTACTTTTAATAGCGTATGTAAATTTCTAAAACCGTAACCACCGGCATCTCGACAATCTTCTACCTAAATCCCCGGCCTTTTTTAACAGACTTAGCTCCCATTTTCCTAAAATCAAGAACTTAGCCCTACAGGATATTAATACTAAAATTAAAGCATTAAGAATCAAATACATAGGGGAAATCGTTAAATACCCAGAACTTTACCCAATAGCACATTACTATATGGGGATTAGATTAACTAGTTTATGTAAACTAGACAACAATAAACCTCATTTTTTTGGTACCCTCCAACCCTTTTACAAAATATGTATATAAAATTTAGAAGGGAACGAGCACCTAATAAAACAGGACACAAAACTTATATATACACTTCTAGTTAAAGCACAAGAACCACTTTTGAGCACACGCATAAAAAGAGGTTACAACGTGTTTGTAACCGACTACACGCAGAGTTTCATAAACATTCACGCAATAGATGTTAAGCCGCAGGCAAAAGAAGTTACCTTCAGATTGCTGTACAGTTTATCACCTATTGCAGACAAACAAGCATCAATAAGAGCAGGCAAAACGCCACCCAAATGTAAACTTTGCAATGACAACACTATAAAGACAGAAGACAACTTGTTTTACACATGTAAGACAGTGGTCCCTACTTTAAACAAATTAAGAGGTCTAATAGCCTCAAAGACACAACAGACACTCAACATGTACAGAGCTGTTATGCTAAATTCTTTACCTAAGACACAGAGACAGACAGAGCTTAAATTATTGACCTTATTAGCTGAGTATAGATATTTAGTATGGACATGTAGGAATAGGGCAATACATGACGGTATACACTATGACCACAAAATATTTGCACAAATATACGAACGTATAACACATAACACAGCAGAACAGATTTAAAAACTTTCTTCTTGTATTTAACGCTTTTGATCCGTTGGTCGTAATATAGAGCAAAGTAGCTTTGATTGTAAATACTATACAATGTAAATACCCTTTTAACTTTCTTCGTTGTACAATAAATCATTTATACTTCCATCTTCTTATCCTTTGTTCATCATCCGTGTTTTTTTATGGTAAACTATTATTCATTTGTTAAGTAGGGTTATCTTATATAAATATTGTTGTAGGTTTGATATAATATTGATATTGTTGGAATATTTGGAAATTTTTGAGATGATTTTGGTAGGTAATATTGTTGATATTGTTTTAATATTATGAATGGGTAATATCTTTACTTTAACTCTATGATATTGTTTGAAATTTTAGGAATTTTGATATGATTTGATATATTTGCATACTTTGATACTGATTTGTTGGAAAGCTAATTTGGGGGGGGGGGGGGGGGGGGGGGGGTGGGGGGGTGGGGGGGGGAAGGCCTTATCTGTTATCCTTTATCTTATGTCATGTAAAATTTTAAAATTTGTAAAATACTGATGTTCAATCATGACCTAATAAAGGTTTTAAAAAAAAAAAAATAATAATAATATTTTTTATCTCCCATTTAGTAAAGTTTAATAGTGCGTTACTACTGTACGCACATTTTCTAAACCAGATTTTCCTACTCGATCTTTATTTATATATTGACCTGTCATATATTTTTAGATAGGCTAAAACTTCCCAGACCTAAAGGTCTTTTATATTTGGACATGCGCCCTAATATAACCATGCGCCCGGCACAAAAGATCAGTACAGTGACACTTATGTGTCATTAGATTTTTGTGTGAAAACACAGAGGATCATTACAGTGACACTTGTTTGTCTGTTGCGTACAATTTTCCTGTGTTTATAATCTGTTTAACGTACTATTTTAATTTGGAGTTATTCCTGATCAAAGGGGTAGTACTCATGTTTCACTGGGGTTGAATTTAACAGTGGTTGTTACCCCACTTGTTTTAACCTAGCGGTCTAATTTTAGAACTGAGGTCTTATTACCTGACCATATATGGCTTGAATGGTCAGTCTTTTCCTGGTATGTGTTCAACATCGCCCACCTGAGTTTAGCTCAGAGGGTTTGGCGTCTAACGACGCATGCGCCACTTTTTGTGGCGCGTTGAGACAGACTTCCGATCTGGGAGTCGAACCGTATTTTTCAGAGTGTCAAGATGTCTTTTTTATGCGTGTTTGATTTTGGCTATAAGCCTGGGGAAGGAAAGTCCTCTGTGAGTGAGACAAAGTCGTCTAAAGATGGTTTCCCCATGATATATTTCTAAGCGTCTAGGAGACGAGTGTGTTTATTAGTGTTTTTCTGTAGGAATGGCAAGGTAAATTACCCTTTGATACATTTTCCTCTATTAACAGAATCACGTATAACATTCATTTACCAGCTCTGTGGCTTTTCCCTGGGCGGGAAAGAGTCCATCGATGATATGAGAGTTGAACTCTCGAATTATGCTGACATTATTTGCTTAGGGCCTGTGCATGCCCAAAGTACATTATATTATTACATTGGACAGGGTCTGACCCCCCCTCCCCTGGTTGCTAAAGAATACCACAGAGGCCATTGTACCTAGAGGCCTGCCATATTTCGCGGCCTGATGTATACTAGTCAATGTATCTGACTTGCTGGCAATGCGGGGTATTTTGCTATGACTGTAGGAAGAGAGTTAGATTGCAGTCAACATCATATATGCCCAGCTTACTGATGATCTGTTGATGCAAGCTATTATGTACTGTCGTCATGTCTACAATGTTCCTGAGTTTTTGTCAAATGACTATGTCCTGCTGTCGGCGTCTCATGTATCGTACTACATTAAAGTATTGTGAAGTCAGCTGCCGTTATCAACCTTCTCTGACTTCTACATGTTGGTTTGATTGGGTGTATTGTGCCAATGTTCACGAGCCTATACACATTCGCGTCCATCATCTTGTCTGATGTCTACTCACCCACACATCACGTCAACCACACATTACTACATACTGCTGTGATCACTACACATCTGAGAGCCTGTACCGTTGGAGAGAGTGTCTGTAGTACACCCTGTCAGTGCCTCAAAGCCTGGTGACCTATATTCCTATCAGTGTACTGCCTGGGCTGATCTGACCCCACTACTCACTAGAACAGCGCTATAACACTAGGGTGGCCTTCAATAATCAGGAAACAGTCTGTTACATTGTCATTGGGTCTTTTTGTGTTGGGACATGCGTTTATGTTGGGCGTGTTCTAATGCGACTCATGCGAGTTAAATGCGACCTCATGCGAGGAAAAAATATGCGACCTCATGCGAGGTAAAAAAACAAAACAAAAATGGACATGCGCCCTAATATAACCATGTGCCCGGCACAAAAGATCAGTACAGTGACACTTATGTGTCATTAGATCTTTTGTGTGAAAACACAGAGGATCATTACAGTGACACTTGTTTGTCATTGGGTCTTTTTTGTGTTGGGACATGCGTTTATGTTGGGCGTGTTCCAATGCGACTCATGCGAGTTAAATGCGACCTCATGCGAGGAAAAATATGCGACCTCATGCGAGGAAAAAAAAAAGTTTGTGTTGGGTGTGTGCCAATGCGACTCATACGAGTTAATGCGACCTCATGCGAGGAAAAAAAATGCGACCTCATGCGAGGAAAAAAATGGACATGCGCCCTAATATAACCATGCGCCCGGCACAAAAGATCAGTACAGTGTCACTTATGTGTCATTAGATCTTTTGTGTGAAAACACAGAGGATCATTACTTTGACTCTTGTTTGTCATTGGGTCTTTTTGTGTTGGGACATGCGTTTGTGTTGGGCGTGTGCCAAATGCGACCTCATGCGAGGAAAAAAAAATGCGACCTCATGCAAAAAAAAACAAAAAATTTAGATAGGTTAGAAGATAATTATGGTCCCGTCTGAGCAGAGGTGATCGTGGTAAATAGGTGAGAATAAAGGTGTAGAAATAGATTTCACGAGTGAATAGTAAAGGAGAAAAAGTTGTATCTGGACTGAATAGTTTCTCTAGTCCAACCTATATATACGAATATATTGTAGTGTAAGACACTCTTCCAACCCCTTATCTCTAGAAAGATAAGTTTTAACTAGACACTCCCACACACAGAGTTATGTGACAAAAAGACACACAAGACGTGAAAACTATGGTTAATTGGGTATGGGTCTGACCAGAACACACATGTAAGTTCTTTTTGTTTTTTATTATCATTAAACTTTTTAAAACATCAAACATATAGAGAAATCAATAAAAATCATGTTTACAGATATATGAAAATAACCGAATAAGTGCCCTCCTCTTGGTGAGAAAAGATTCCAAAAGAAGTTAATAACCTAAAGGTCAAAGATAAGCACTAGATTACAGAATAGACTGTGAAGAACAAGTTCCCACTAAATTAATACTCAGTAAAGTACTCAGTTTAGCGAAATAAAAAAAGAAGTTAGTACAATGATTGTAACAATGGAAAATATTTACCTTCTCTCTGTCTCTCACTCTGTCATCTGTGGCCACAAACAATCTTGCTTACCTAATAATGGTGTAGGTATCCCTTGAAAAATTACAATATTCTGAACCTATATTTTCAGGTGGGTTGCCCAAATCTGGCCCCAGTCCAGCCTTTGTATCGAATAATAATTACAAGGTGGACGCCAAATTTGGTGGTTTAATTTTTCCTGGATGAATTTTTCCTGGATGAATCAGGTGTCACCGCAAATAGTTACTGAAGCAAGACGTTCTCGGGACGTTTACAGTTACAAAAGGAGAAAATTAGTTCCTGTATTGTCTAGCCTCTGGTTGCTAAGACAAATGTTACAATATGTAAAACTGATAATGATGGTAAATCCTATCGGCTGACTCTTATGTTGAGTGCCGATTTTGAAACAGCGTAGTTTTCTGGATCACTCCGTTGCCACGGCTGTCAAACGTCAGGAATATATGTTCTTTCGTATGCCCAGTGGGCTCGAAAAATTTGAAAAATAATTCTGGGTAATGTACCGTCCAGTTACGATTAATCTTACTGTTTCTATTGGTCTCTCTGAATGAAGAAAGATGATCGAACAGGTCCAAAAATCGAAGACCCCAAAAAAAAAAATAATGTTACTGGTAATATTAGACCGCTGGCCGCTGGTTTTGATCAAGTTCTAGATAAGGAAGAAAAGAACATTTTAAAAAACTGCTACTATCCACCCGCACGTTTTCCTCTATGGCACATCAGGAAAAAATGGTATGTGCCCTCCCCCGTTATTGCCCGCGAGAAAAGCACAGCGCTCAAAGTCAATTATTATTCAATTTATCCATACGCGTACTTTAACAAAAATCGTCTGTCCCTACTAGCTATTTGTCGGCGTCTGATGTTTAGTCACATAACATTCTCTAGTCACTTATTTAATTTCACACAATGAAATATAATGCGAACTCTATTCGGTCACTGATCCGTCACACTTAACAATCTCAGTCAGCTAAGCCGTATCTTCTTGTGTAAGAAAAAAGATGTGTTTGAAATTGCATTACTGTGAACGACTGGTAAGAAATATCTACGCGTTAGGTTATTTCACTAGTTTTAAACGCTAGGGAATTGTAGTGAATAAAAATGGTAAACCTAACACATTTTAACACTTAAGCACAATTTTTGTTACCACAAATCAGAAAATGAAATCCCCTCGGGACAATTTAACACATTTAGCGAAGAAATGGTTCTAGTCCGTCGTGCTTCCAGCATTTGTTTGTTTGTTTTTTTTCTTAACCAGCGGCACTTGGGCTTTCAGCCCTTCGACCAATGATATGTCATTGCGAGGCTGGGGAGCTGTTACGGTATATGATATTAACGCCGTCTGCTAAAGGTTACCAGACGTGCAATTGTAAAGGTTAAGACATTTAATATATTGCGATAGATGTTTCAATTACTGAACGCTTCATACACGATCGATTATGACGTGTATAGCGTTGTTTAGGACACAGTCGGTAACTAAGAAACGCTACCCTTTTGTACTTGACCGCCAAGCTGAATAGCTGCGTTTTTCTAACCTTCCAATTCGATGGCAGGATATAGCCATTTATATGTGTATTTATGATGGACCAGGGTCAGTCCTAGAACTCTATCTGAGAGGGAAATGATGGAGGTTAGTATTTAACTAGAATCCTCAGAAGGATGAGAATAATCGTCAAATTCGTATGAATATATTCAGACTCGCAGTCTCACTGTCGGCAGGTAGCCATGTCTATCTGCTCGTGCATATAGCTGTGATGTTCTGACGACAATACTGCATTGTATCCTCATAACGGACATTGACACATAACCAGCAGTCTACGTTGTTGATTAATTTATGCATGACTTATATGGACTTACGCTCTACCCCTATTGGAATTGATCATCATGTATGTATCACTGTGAATAAATGTATGGACTCAATGAACCGACTTATCACGTCAATGGAATTACAAGTTCAATATAATTGCAACTTTCAAATGTTTGCTCACACGTTTTTCTACCCCACCCCGCATTCGCGTAAAGCAACACCAATTGACACGATGAAAAATCTTGAATGAAACCATATAAGAACTCAACTAACATGGCCAGAATTTATAACCACTTTATTGACATTATATGGAACATTGTTGTCAAATTGAATGTTCCAGAACAACAGAGAAGATCGCCTTCAACAGATGGTGTCCATTGATTGGGGATCGAAAAAAAAATTCGGAAATTAACAATTGTTTACATTTGAAGGACGATCACATGATGTGCTGAATTATGACCTATGACGCAGTACTCAGTATAATCCCTAACAACGTGACGTCACCAAAGTTCGTGTACATGCCATACAAGTTGACAGCAGCAAGCCTAGTTTCTACGGAGGAAAAAAATAACAAAGTCAACGAATAAACCCTGTATATGCATCAAGAGCAAACAGTCAGACATACTTCTACACCGTTGGTGCATACCGTCATCGACAGGAGTCCGAACTGAGCACAAAAGATAAGTCATTTAAGTGTGACCTTTGTCGGTCGATAAATAACAGTGCTGAGTCCATTTTGCTTTGATCAGGCATGTCTATGTATTTTCATGTATATATGTTAAATTTGTTTTCCATCGTATGTATTTGTTGTTAATTCGTGGGAGGTAGGGAGGATGAACTGAAATTAAATTCTGCGGCTCTCACGATGCCTGAATTGATTTCGGTCGTTTCTTAGGGCAGTTAAACGATTGCACCTTTGGAAACCCCATTGAGGTTTGACATTGGACTTGTTGTCCAAATCTGCTATCGTTTGACGATTTGCGTTAGCTGTACTGTCCCGTAGATAATTGGTGTATTTTATTCGTACTCAGTTAATAATTTTATTCAGTTCTGTACCATGTTCGTTACTATTCGTCCAGTCTCCCCTGACTATCATTTATTTTATGATTGTTAAATTTTCGTCCGTTATGAGTCCTGTGACGTCATCATTTTTCGCAGTCATTTTTTTTTGTGTGTACTTTGAATATTCAGTTGACCTCGGGTCAGACCTTGACCCTTCATTTGGTCTGTGACATTTCCGCTTGTTTTATTTAGTTCATAAATTCATTTTTAATTGTGAAAATGTCTTGTTTGCGTCTTAACATTGTTTGTACCCTTTAGTTGCATCATTGTTTTGTTTGTCCTCATAATATATATTAATACTACATTAATAATATGATATTATATGCAATAATACACTTGTAATTTAATTTAATTAATTTTTTCTGATAATTAAGGTTAATATGGGACATTGCATAATTATGCAGTGATAGTCCAAGAAAGTAGCACTACAATTTATAATAGATGCCTAGGGCATAATAATATAATATATATATTGACAAAATAAAATAATCTTATAGCTACCTTTGAGGTAATAGACCCATTGTATATTATTTAATATACTTTTCTGGTACTAAGAGAGTGACTTAGTACATTGAACAATATAATTACTAGGAATTATACCCAACATTATTGGATATTGAGATTAATTGTGTGATATAATTACATTATATTTAACAGATATCATAACTATTTATGATATAGTATTATTTAGATACAATATTGTTACAAAATATTGTCTATTAGTTGAACTTAGACATTAAGTTCAGTACTATTGTGATTACTTATATTGAATATTTCTAAGTTGAGTAAGTATAATAATTACTCTGAAGCTACTATTGACTATTTTAATCAGTAATTATCAATAATTACTTACAGATAAAAGTCAAAATGCTTACTATAGACCATTTCGTTAAAATTGGTCGGGAATATGGTTATAAATCTCAAGAACTTCGTCAGTTTGCTGAATCAGAACTGGAAAAATATGAAAGAAAAGAAGAAGAGAAAAAAGCTGCATTAAAGAAAGAGGAAGCAGAACTTGAGATGAAGCAAATTGACAAGGAAAATAGATTGAGAGAGATTGCTCAACGTGAAAGAGAAGAGCAAAGAGCAATCGCCAGACAGGAAGAAGAGAATAAATTGAAACGAGAGGAAATTATTTTACAACAAGAAATGGAATTGGCGCGTATTAAATTGGAGACAGCAAGATTACAAGCACAAAGTGCTGATGCAAACCAGAATAATAACGCACAAAATGGATCATCATCCAGCCAAACTAAACATTTCTACAACTTTAAATTACCCATTTTCAACTTGAACGTCGACGACCTTTCATCGTTCCTGGCACGTTTTGAACAGACTTGCAAAACAAACCATTTGCCTGAAGAGTCATGGGTACTCAAGTTAAATGAATTCTTGGTTGGAGAACCATTGACAGCTTCTCAAAATGCTGACCCATCAATAGCAAATAACTACGGTGCTATTAAGTCCTTGCTTTTACGAAGGTTTCACCTGGACGAGGAACACTGTAGGTTGAAATTTAAGGGAATTTTACCTGAATCTCCAAAAGATTTTGCAGGATTCATTGCGAACATACGCAATACATTTAATAGATGGGTTGAACTGGCAGAAGTCAACAAATCATACGACAAATTAGTTGATTTACTACTACGGGATAAGGTATTATCTTCGGTTAGCCAGCCATTTTTTGCATATTTGCAGGAGCGTAAACCAGGTACTATGGACGAGTTAGAAAAAATTTCTTTAAACTACTGTTCGGCACATCCGAATGCAACCATTTCTAACTCCTCATTAAGAGAACCTCTACCTGTGGCGTCTAATATGGCCTACAATCATAATAACAAACAAAGACATCACAGTGTAGACAGAAGCAGGTTCCAAAGAAATCACAATGTTAACTTTCAGAAGGGACATAATAATGATTTCAACAATAAAAATGAGTTCAACAGAGGTAGATCACGAGATAGAAATTATTCACCTCAAACAAACTACCACAATGGTCAACATAACACTCATTATAATCGATCACATACTCCCAATAATAATAATAACTGGAATGGTAATAATCATGGCTCGAGACATCGAGATAATAGTTACTATAGAGGACGACGAGATAATTCTAACAATTATACTCGGAATCGATCTCATTCTCGGGGATCATCTCATTACAACCATAATACAGGGGCGGCAGTTACAAATAATACTACCCCTATAGCTCAGGTCCCACTTGACAATAATACAACACAGTCTTCTGCTGCATGTTTTGCTATTAATTATAATGTGGCAAATAGTTGCCAACAATGCAATCTTATTTTTCAGAAGGCGAAAGAAACAGTGCTTAACTGCGGACATATTACACCAGAGGTAGGTCTTGCAGTCAACGATGGAACAGGCCTACTAATTTTTAACAGGGGATTAGTTAATGGATCCGTCGTCTCAGTGCTGAGGGATTCGGGATCCACAACGATTGGTGTACGACAGTCGCTGGTACATCCTAGCTGTGCAACGGGGGAATATGTCCGTTGCATGACTTTTGGTGGAACAATAGAGTTTTACCCCACAGCTATTATTCATGTTAACACTCCTTTTTTCACAGGGAACGTAAAAGTATGTATGCTAAAAAAGCCTATAGCTGATCTGATGGTTGGTCGTATACACGGCAGTAAAGATTGTACTCCAGATGAGATTATAGAATGGGAGAAACATAACCTATGCACTGGAAACGCCGTGACGACTAGAGCGCAGACTCAACTCATGGAGAAAGTTGATGATAATAAAATGGATGCAGACAACCAAGAGGAATTTGTAGTCAATTCACCTATTGACAGGGAAACATTTGCAACCAAACAAAAAGAGGATAAATCTTTAAAAAAATTTTTTAAGTTGGTTGATAAAGTTGACAATCTATCCTCAGGTAATAATAACAAACATTGTTTTGTTATTAAAAATGACATATTGATTAGATGTTTTAATGACAAATCACAAATGAAACAACAAGTTATGGTCCCATATACTTTTAGACGGTACATTCTTCAACATGCACATGACTCACATTGTGCTGGACATATGGGATATACTCGAACACGATCTCGAGTACTGTCTTCATTCTTTTGGCCAGGGGTGTCAAGAGATATTTCGCAGTATGTACGTTCCTGTACTACATGCCAAGAAGTGAAAGCACGTGGAGCTTTTCACACGGCGCCTATTCAGGCTTGCGATATCTCAGTGAGACCTTTTGACAAGATGGCAATAGACATTATTGGTCCATTGCTACCATCGGCCAGAGGACATAGATTCGTCCTTACGTGCATTGATTTGTGCACACGATGGCCAGAAGCTATCCCATTAAAGACCACCACTACCACAGATGTAGCTGATGCACTACATCTCATCTTTTCTAGAATAGGGTTTCCTAGAAAACTTTTATCAGACCATGGGTCACAGTTTATATCTGACACCATGAAGGAAGTCATGAAAACTTGGGACATTGATAGGAATTTAAGTAGTATTTATCATCCGATGAGTAATGGTGCGGTTGAAAGACTTAACCGTACACTTAAACAACTACTACATAAGGTTACTGCTAAGCACCCTCATGACTGGGACAGAGCACTCCCAGCTGTTCTATTTGCTTATCGGGAGGTACCGCATGAACAAACTGGCTTCTCTCCCTTTGAATTAGTTTTTGGTGCTCCCCCAAGAGGTCCTATGGGACTAATAAAAGACTTATTAATTGACGAGGAGATGACTCAGGACACTCAGTCATCTTACGAGTACGTGATTAATCTTCGGAAGAACATTATTGAGTCTTGCCAGTTGGCAACAGCTTCTTCTGAGGCTGCAAAAGCTAAGGCTCGATCTCTACAAAATAGGTCTCGACGATTACGCCAATTATTCCCAGGCGACGAGGCTTATGTGTTACTTCCTCACAATAACAATAAATTATTGATATCTTGGAATGGTCCTTACAAAGTCATTGATAAAATTTCCGACGTTGATTACGTCTTAGATATCAAGGGACACAAAAAGATATTTCATATTAACATGCTCAAGCAATTTCATACACGTCCTGAACACTTACAGTCAATTTTTCATGAACTAGATGACAATACAGTATCTACTTGTTATTATTCTAACTTATCTGTCATCCAGGAAGAAGAATCTTCTTTTCCTGAGGTACAGTTACCGTTACCGGTACCAGTAGTTCAACCTACTGAATCTTGGCGGGATGTAACCATCTCTTCAACGGTTACACCGCAACAGCGTCTACAGATTGCTAATCTATTACAATCTTATCCAGATGTGTTGACCGACGTCCCGGGTCGCACATCGGCTATCAGTCATGACATTACTCTCAATGATGATACACCTATTCGTGTACATCCCTATTCTGTTCCTTTACATTTCCTTGCTAAAACTACTAAGGAACTTGAACAGATGTTGTCTCTGGGAATCATTGAGACTAGTAATTCGCCATTCTCTTCTCCATTAGTGATTGTCCGGAAGAAGGACAATAACATCAGACTATGTGTTGATTATAGAAAATTAAATGCTAAGACTATAGTTGACAGCGAACCACATCCACTTATCGACGACTTACTGCCACGTCTATCCAACGCAACTATATTTAGTAAGATAGACTTAACTAAAGGTTATTGGCAGATACCACTGACCGAAAAGGCTAAGTACTACACCGCATTTTCCACTCCACAAGGTCTATACCAGTGGAATGTGATGCCTTTTGGGCTTGTTAATGCGCCAGCTACCTTCATTCGCCTGATGCGACAAATTTTATCAGGTAGACCAGACGTTATTACATATATTGACGACATATGCTTGTTTAGTTCGTCGTTTGAGGAACATGTTTCGGGACTTAGATATGTTTTCGACACTCTAAGGAATTATCATCTAACTGCTAAACCTACAAAGGTGCAAATCGCGTGTAATGAGATAACCTTTTTGGGACATATCATTGGATCGGGATATATCCGAACGTTACCTAGTACAGTCTCCAAAATTCTAAACATAGCAGTTCCTCAGACGAAGAAACAGGTCAGGAGTTTGTTAGGACTTGTTCAATATTACAGTAGATTCATACCAAACTTGTCATCCATCACGGCTGTATTGTCTTCATTGTTAAAAAAAGATATGCCGGTGAAGGTGACATGGACTGGTACATGCAATGAAACTTTCAACAAAATTATAAATTTGTTCTCGCATGAACCAATTTTAAGACTTCCCGATGCTTCCAAAAGATTTTTCTTACGAACAGATGCTAGTAACTACGGCATTGGTGCATGCCTGCTCCAGAACCATGATGGCATTCTACATCCTACCTTATATATTTCAAGAAAGCTGAAGCCGGCAGAAACAAAGTATTCAACAGTCGACAAGGAACTTTTATCTGTGATCTGGGCAATAACCAAACTTGAAAAGTTCTTGCTTGGTGCTCCCTTCACCATACAGACGGACCAACGTGCTGTAGCATCCTTGCGTCGATCTAATCATAAAAGCCAGAAACTCGCCAGATATTCAATCATCCTACAGCCATTTGAATTCTCCATTGAACATATTCCTGGCACTGAAAATTGTGTGGCAGATGCATTGTCACGTAATCCTATTGACGACGAATAATCAACATTGACACTCTTAAACTATTTCAATCAGCACTACATTGGATTGAACGAAGTATCAACTATAAAGGAACTAACCTTGCCTTCAATTTAAACTTTATAAACACTATATGCATCACAGAATTGAACTAAAAGACAATCAAGGTATACATATAGACATTCAAACTTCGTCTAACGTCCATACACGATATATGAATATCGTTGAACAATCATGGAACAATATCTGACGACAAGTCGAACTTATTATCCTATGTGCACTTAATTCTTGGATGCTGGGATAAATGACATTTCTTTCCAACGTAAACGTTTGAACATTTTTGCCTAAAAGAATTCATCAGGATCAAGACTACGGATGGATCATCATATCCTATACTAATTAATTAGTTAACTTAACTTCTTAATTGAATTATTATCAATAAAATGAAATGTGAGAAAAAAATGAAATGAAAGAAAAAAAAAAAAGAGAACGAAATATAAAAAGAAGAAATTATGAAAAGAGAAAATAAATCTCACACAAGTATTAGATTAATAATTTTTTTTTAATGTACCTATACATTATTTAGTTAGTTAAATTAGATAGTTATTATTCACTAACACTTAACACACACAATTAAGTTAAAACTTATATTCGAATTTCTTTCTATTTCTTCTCACTTATTTTGTCTTTTTCTTCTCTCATAACATCGCGTTACATTAGAACCTTAATAATTTAACTCTTAATTTAATTAATTAATTTAATTTTAATTAGTCAAATTAATTCCTATATGACATACTAATACGACAGACCTTACTTTAATTTAATTTTATCATTCACTATTAACATTGGACATTTATTTAGTTGATATAATAATATGTATAATATTGATATATAATGTGATTTATGTTAGATGACTATGACAAATAGTTAGTTGACACGACCGCAACACGGTTCTACTCAGAACATCGTCGGCCATATGTCACAATTGTGTTAAATTTTTTTGAAAAATTGTTAAGTCGGATAGATATTGAAAAAAAATCTATCGATTTTTTTTTCCCCGGTGTACAGGGAATTGTTACGGTATATGATATTAACGCCGTCTGCTAAAGGTTACCAGACGTGCAATTGTAAAGGTTAAGACATTTAATATATTGCGATAGATGTTTCAATTACTGAACGCTTCATACACGATCGATTATGACGTGTATAGCGTTGTTTAGGTCACAGTCGGTAACTAAGAAACGCTACCCTTTGTTACTTGACCGCAAAGCTGAATAGCTGCGTTTTTCTAACCTTCCAATTCGATGGCATGATATAGCCATTTATATGTGTATTTATGATGGACCAGGGTCAGTCCTAGAACTCTATCTGAGAGGGAAATCATGGAGGTTAGTATTTAACTAGAATCCTCAGAAGGATGAGAATAATCTTCAAATTCGTATGAATATATTCAGACTCGCAGTCTCACTGTCGGCAGGTAGCCATGTCTATCTGCTCGTGCATATAGCTGTGATGTTCTGACGACAATACTGCATTGTATCCTCATAACGGACATTGACACATAACCAGCAGTCTACGCTATTATTTGATTTATGTATGACTTATATGGTTTTCCAACAAAATATGTGAATATAATCAAAGCGCTATATGACAATGCAAGATGTTGTGTTAGAACAAATAAAGGGAATACAGAATGGTTTACAGTAGAAACAGGGGTTAAACAAGGCTGTATTATGTCACCACTACTTTTTGGAATAGCTATTGATTGGGTTATGAGAAACTATACCCATAATGAACAATTGGGTATAAAATGGACAAATGGAAAATTCCTGGGGGACCTGGATTTCGCAGATGATGTAGCATTCTTAAGTTCAACACCAAGACAATCCCAAGAAAAATAAATAATTTGTGTCATCTCTCGGTTAAAATAGGTCTCCAAATAAATGCCTCTAAAACTAAAGCTATGAACTTTTCTAACGAGACCTTTGATATCATCTTGAACGGGGAAAAACTACAGAAAGTTGAAAGTTTCAATTATTTATGCAGTAAAATGACTCAGGATGGTGACACAACAAGAGAAATCCATACTAGAATTGCTTTGGCAGCTAGCGCCTTCAATAGATTATCTAACATTTGGAAATTACGATCATTGAATATACATACCAAGCTTCGTCTGTTTAATTCAAATGTTATCTCAGTGTTAACATACGGCTGTGAGAGTTGGAAAATAACAAAATCATTGGAGAACAAGCTGAATACATTCGAGAACAAATGTCTTAGAAAACTCATGAACATCAGTTGGAAAGAATTCAAGACTAATCGACAAATAAGAGAAGACTCTAGGCAGAAATATGTCTCCGACTATATAAGGAAAAGACGATGGTCATATATCGGTCATGTCCTACGAATGCAAAACAACAGAATACCACTACAGGCGCTCACTTGGGTTCCTGAGGGTAAGAGGAAAAAAGGAAGACCAAAAGAAACACTCAGAAGAACAATAATAAGAGAAGGAAGAACGTTGGGCCTAAATAATGTGCAAGAGCTAAGAGGAGTGGCGTCACAACGAACAACCTGGAGAGCACTGGTTTCTGCCTTATGCGCCGTGTTTGGTGCTTAAAGAATTTATTATTATTATTATTATATGGACTTAGGTTCTACCCCTATTGGAATTGATCATCATGTATGTATCACTGTGAATAAATGTATGGACTCAATGAACCGACTTATCACGTCAATGGAATTACAAGTTCAATATAATTGCAACTTTCAAATGTTTGCTCACACGTTTTTCTATCCCACCCCGCATTCGCGTAAAGCAACACCAATTGACACGATGAAAAATCTTGAATGAAACCATATAAGAACTCAACTAACATGGCCAGAATTTATAACCACTTTATTGACATTATATGGAACATTGTTGTCAAATTGAATGTTCCAGAACAACAGAGAAGATCGCCTTCAACAGGAGCCTGTGGACTTTCCTTCCAACCCGGTCAGGAGTTTCGCTCCTTCCCATTCACAGAGGGTTTATCTCAGGAGCCGTTCAGTTTATTCAATCAAAATCCCGGTCGATGACACTCCTACAAATGCCCGCGCCGGGCTTGAACCTTGAACACCTGATCGCTAGCGCAGTGGGATAACCATTACACCAGCGCGGCTCCCACCGAGCATTTGTTAAGACCTGTCTGCTGAAGGTGTCTAGCTGTGACTGAGGGCCACCTATGCCACTGACATGTTCCACAGATAGCACCACCAATTGGTACCACCGACTAGTATCATGAAATAAGAGAGAAACAAATACCCTCTTAAATATTAGGTTTCCAAACACAAAATCAGCCCCCCCCCCGCCCCCCATCTTTTCATTCCACCTTCCCATCTCCCACAGAACTTAACCCTCTCTGAGCATTAATGCTAATCTCAGTGAGCGGAAAACATCCATTTCATTTATATTGAACATGTTTACATTTACAAATGCACTGGTTGAAAAGGTTAATATAATAAGAATGTACATCAGTTCTATCATCATCCACTCCCTGCTCCATATGGAGCTTGAGACTATTTCTGATTATGGTTCTTTATTAGAAAACGGCATAAAGCAGTCAACAGCTCTTGCAGTGGTGGTTCATGAAACAATCATTCCAAATGATGAGGTTGCATCCACTAGCAATTTTCGCATGTTAATACATGCAACATATAGAATAATTAAATGTACAACTCACCCCCAAATATCTTTGGAAATACCGACTTCTGGCTCAGAGAAATAGTTTCGGATACTTGACTAAGATGCTTCTTACACGTGATCTGGGGTGTTACTTTACAATAGAATCCCACTATGACTTAGTGTTCACGTTCCTAGGATTCCGGGCTTTCCGTATTAATAAATTTAGAACTGTCGTTGTGTAAATCCACAAGATGCTCAAACATGTTGTCCGGTCCTTTAAAATTGAATCCTGATTCAATTCCTTATTTTGGCTTCTCAGGTTGTCTTCTTGGCGATTTGAATTTCACAGTGCCGTACTCAAAAGGGGCTAGATTATATGGGAACATTCGGCACGTATCCAAACTCTACTATATGTCACAAGTTGCATCCCCTTGCTCTGCAGTGATGGTCCAAAACTTATAGTAACTAATGTGGGTCTTCAAATGTGTCTACTTTCGCACAAGATTACTCTTGGCAGAGATGCCAAGAAGGATGATGATGCTTCTGTCTCGAGGGAATATTCGCAAGATATTTAAGAAATCGAGAACAATGCTGAATGAGTCTTAGCAGTGTTAACTTTTTATTTTTCCCGCCGCCTTTTGTGAAGAGATATCATATAATTTAATTTAGCTCATACAAACCTCAAACTGAATTAACATTGAATTTTTTCTGATAGTTTGCTCTATATACAAATATAGATATATTAAAGATGCTGATTCATCCGTGTGCACTTCTCTTTGTAATAACTAAAACAACTATGAATTTGTAAAAAAACAAAACATATAACAAATTTATTGATTAATTACTTTGGAACAAATGTAAATAAATATGAACTGGTGATTACTAACAAATAGGTGTTGTCATTAAAACTGATATCGACTTTAGGAAGCTTAATTGTGGAATATAGATTAATGTTCTGTTGTATTGGCCTGCTAAAAATGTCACTTAGCTTCCAAACTGCTGGATTGTTGATGCTGCTGATTCCGTCAATTCGTCTCTGTGGCGAGGTCATGTCTCCTGGTTAAAGCAGGTACCTTCCCAATCCGTTTCAAGTGTCGATCGCAAGCTTTGAACCACCGAACAGCAGTACTGCTTGTATCATAGAATCGCACCTCAAATGGTCTAGGAAACTAGTACCACAAACTTTAGAGAGAATAAAAGAACAAATTCCTCTGCAAAGTCTTTGTTTTCCTGAAATTAATCAGGTGCTTTTTCCGCTGTCCGTCTGATTATTTTCTCTGACATTTTACTCTCCCTGAGCGTATGTCATATAACTCAGGGAATGTGATGAAAATATCCATTCTTTTAGTTAATTTACTGGGAAAATTTCGAATGGACAGCAGCATGTGGCTTGTGCCTTGTTGGACATGTTTAAATATACATATCCTTGTTACAAATGATAGTAAATATCTACATATGATGACATCATCTTCCACTCCCTGCTCCACTTGGAGTCTGTGGTTACCTCTGCTTTTGGTTTTCTGTGAGAACCCGCATGAAGCAATCACCAGTGCTTTGCTGTGGTGGTTCATGAATATATCATTTTCACGTGATGAGTTTGTCAGCCTCTTAAGGACCTGTATAACCACCAGCACATTCAAACATGCCAAATTCCAGTACAAAAATATGTTACAACTTACCCCAATACTGGGATCATAGACTTCTTGCTCAATTGAATAGTCTCGACAACTTAATGCAGATACCTCGAACACACGTCTGGGGTATTATTTCTATTACAGAATCCCTCTTTGACTTAGTAAGTAGGTCCTGTAGGAGTCCGGTTTCTGTATTAAATTGTAGAGTTTCCTTGTTGCAGTGTTCAAAAGGTGCTCCAATCCGCCCAGTCCAATAAGGTCAGAATCCATACTTCTGTTCTTTCCTGGCTTCAGTCTGAGCTATCTGCTTTGACGATTCTGGAATGCAGTGTTGTATGTCTAAAATGTTCTACTTTATATTGCAGTTTTCCTGCCCACGTTCACACCTGGCGTTTCCGACTAAACTTCCAATCAACGTTAAATGTATATCACCCTCTAAACTGATAATCCAATAGCATTCGAAAGTGCATGTTATGATAACTTTCCTCATGGACTTTTCTGCATGACTCCTGCGTTTTTAAAATTCAAACGGCCACTCTCCGAATATGGAATTGGTATTTCAGTCATTTCTTACATTTATCTTGCTTATACCAAGCCGGTCCAGAAGTTTTTACCGCATTTCCGACGTCTCATATGTGTCTTTAATATGCCACCAGATAGATAATTGACCGGCACTTGTTGCTGTCATTTTTGATGGAGTCATCTGTCAAGTTATTTGCTTATGTTTTTATCATAAGAATAATTGTGTCTTTACCTGCGATGTCAGGTTGATTAGGGGTTGTCTTCCCTTGTTTATTCATTCATTGTGTTTGACCTTTAGGGTCAAAGGTAGACAGTTTTGGCGTATGCCCATAGGCAGGGTTTTTTAAGCGGGAGTTGAGTTAGACTTCCGGCAAGCCGTGGAGTGTCCTGGAATTTCTGAAGGGACCAAGGGTCCATTGTGTTTTTCGGGGATAATCTTCGAAGTGACTGCGATGGCAGTTTTCCCCAGTGAATCTCTGTGCGTTGGAATGACAGCAGAGTTCCTTGTTAGGTTCTGTGGACTCGGTTACAGGTAATACCGACTTTTTCCATTATTACGCTTTCGGTGGCGGAACATGTTAGAAGATTACCTAGTCTGTGAACTGCAACTCACCGGTCCTCCATTACAGAACATATATGTTGTGCTCAAGGTAGCCATCCAAGACTATTAGTCTTCATACCATCCAGAAATCCAGTGACGAAGATATATTGTGGGAGCCGCAGATTGGCGGCATATTTATGTCTACAATAAGCATTACTGCAGGGTTGATGGTAACCTGCTTATCAGAAGTACACAGCCGACGTCAGAGCGAGGCCTGTGTTTTCGGCTATTATACTACAGCCTGATAATGTGCAGTTGGCGGGGAATGCCAAGTTATACCTATGTGTCAAGGTGATTAAGGTATCTGACGCGTTTAGTCAGAGAGATCAGGCGGCATTTTTGAACTGTCATTGAATAACATTATTATTGACCATGCACGAATATTGGAATGTTTACCAGCCCTTTTGAACGCCTGATGTATTATTATCGATTTCCGGTCAGCATGACCTTGTTTACAATGACTGTTCCTGTTGATGCTACTATGTGTGTTATCGTCAATAAATGTTTTGAAACGTGCCTGCAGTGTTCAAGCATCCTTGACTACTGCATGTGAGTGTAGGGGTTGCAGTGTCTACATATATACGAGCCTAAACACATTCGCGCCTTCATTCGCACCCACACTCAGTTCATCATAGGCCAGCACTACACATCTAACAACATGTATACTGTCTTGGGCCAGTGATCACCTCAACAAGAGAAAAAGACAGTTACACACTCTGTATGCAAAGAAACACGGGGAGTTATTACTTGAAAATGACTGGTCGCCAATCTGGGTTTACCTGTACCTCATCTTCGCGAGGATGGACAGGCAAACATGACACTATGGATATAAGAAGTGTAAACATTGACAATAAAATACAAAATACTTTCGGAGGTAGGAAAATAGAATGTGCCAACAATCAAATAGCGCACATAATTAGTACGCACAATAAAGGTAGATCAGTAATGCCGGTGAAGAAAAGAGAGCGAATACAATTATGTGGCACAATATGACAAGGCTCCAATCACAAATGTTGTATTTTGACATCTTAAAATGCAAAGCCATTAGCATGCAATTTGCGTACATTTTGGTGGGGTCTATTCCCCCTACCTCTCACGGAAGATTCCTGCGTGACATTCGCAAAAAGTACGTGTTGTTTACAAGTCATCTATCCATATATGGTATGCCAGCTTCCATCTATTATTGATCATGTTTACACTCTCGAGTTCATAATCTATCACAAGTAATCTCTTTCAATATGGAGATTTCTTCTGCAGCACGTCTGTACGGAAAGGATTATCTCATTTACCCGGTCTAACCAACAATCAACAAACAGGTCAGACAGAACTATCATCAGTTGATACGATAATCGACTGTGGTCATCCTAAGGCTGTTTACTCACTAATCAGGTAGCTCCTACGCACTGTCGGGCCTTTTAGGAAATGTGTTACACATTAATAAAATACATTTCTCTCTACATGTACATGGGTTCAAACAAAAGTGATTGATTTTGTTTCCTAATCAGCAAAAGATTGTCGCTGAAGTCCCGACATGACAAGAATTGAGCGAAGGGAGTGTAAACAATGATTAAGTCCAGAAAATGAGACGTGGAGCAATAATGTCGGCGATAAACATGAATGTTAGGAAAAGAGGGCGGACAATTCTGTCACAACAACCAAGACGATCCTCAAAAGATGACGGACCATTTTTGATAAAAGTCCTTATTTTGACAACATAATCATAAGACCGAGCTCATTTATTAATAAAATACTTCGAAAGACTATGGACAACATTTAAAAAAAATTTGATTGAATTCCTTCTTAATTAATTCCATTTGGACCTTAGTTATCCCAAAGTGGTTTCCCTTTAAAGACATTACATCAATAACAATTTTAATGAATACGAAGAGCAGGAATTTTTATCGAATGAAATGAAATGAAGACAAAGAACAGAATGTAAAAGAGGAGGAAAAAGAAGAAGACGACACACTCGTGTACACACAGCATTAAAGCTAGCACTAAAAAGGATTGAAAGCTTTTGTAGCTAGTACTGAGTATAGTCCTGACAAGCTTTTATGCCTAGTATTGAGTGTAGTCCTGACAAAGACTCTAGCTGCATCAATACTCTTCAGAATTGTTTCAGGTTATATACAGCTGGAAACCAAATTCAGTTGTCAGCGTAGTTTTAGGAGTATCTAGATAAGACACACGCATGCAAATGAAAGCCAATCATAACATCAATGCTACATATTTTATTTACATATATGACCCCAAGATATTTTGTAACCTAACGATCAACACAAAGTTAGCATACCACTCAGACACAATATGATGGATATTATCCATATTGAGCTTATCACTATGCAAGTCGGATCACGAAGCAGGTCAGCTTGGCTTTTCTCAGCTAGGGGCTGTTACTATGTGGCTTCTACATGTATGGGTCTGTCCGCTGGACGTCTTCTCAGCTATGAGATCATGACGTGGAATTAGGAGAGTTCAGATTTGAATCTGAAGCGGGGTTACATATAATTTTCCATTCCGTAAGATTTGATTTAGCCTGAGTTTGACTCGCTCTTACTCGCATCAATCTGATTGCTTTAATCTAATTAAATCTCTTTTTGTCATTTCGATAAGTTGCTCTCTTTCTCTCATTTACTGTTTGATTGGCTCTTTTTTTTGCACTTCTAATTTGTTGCTTTTTTCGTCTCAGAATCAATATGTGATTCCCCCGTTGTGATTCTCAGATACAGAAATATAATTGCGATAAATCTTAAGTGGTTCCTGTCCGTTTTGCTACAATAGTTTTAATCATCCTAATTGTCATTCTGCTTTGCGCTCCTTACGTAGCATGGAGCTAACTCTGCATAGGACGATGTTTTTAAAAGATTGTGATTATAATCTGATTGCTAGGTGTCTCGTGTCTTCTATCAGTTGTTTTAACGACTCTGTGTCATGATGGCGTGTTGTCAGATAGTAAACTTCTTTATCTTCTTATAACAGCACCAGACATTTATTTTAACGCATCATCCCCACAACAGTTGTCTCATGATCGACAAACTCAACAATTTTTTATTATGTTATATAATACATACAAGAGCGCTGCTCTATCGTGGCATATGTGCTAGGTTCAATTCACGGTGTCGACGCGCTTATGTCTACCCAGTTGTAAATGAGTACCTGACTTTGCTTTTAATTTAGGGAAGGAAAAGGCAACGAGGAATGGAACTGGAAACCCCACCTCTTGATACTGGACGCAGTATTATGAAGTCTCTAACACTTCAATCCCCAACGGCAATGTATTTTTTATGGGACTACCTGTACCTGTTTATAATACACAAAAACAATAAATATATTCGTCATCATTAAAAAGGTAGTCATATAGCTTCGAGGGGTGGGGCGGACCACTTCATGTCCTCACTGTCTTAGCCTTCCTTAAACTCAAGAACAGAGTCAGGTACTCCTTTACAGCTAGACAGACTGGAGAGTGACACCATCGTGTGTCGAACCCGGTGCTTTTTCCGCGAGAAAACAGCGAACTAACCACTGTGTCAAACGGATGCTCATCATCATTACACAACAACCAAAAAATAATGAAACATGAACTAGTATAGTTAAGTTGAAGGACGGGCACATTAAAATTAAAAGAAAAAAATTAAAGCCTACGTGTGAATGGCACAACTTGAAATAAGACGTGTCGACAACTTTGTCTTCGTCTGGGATTAAACAGTAATGAACTAAAATGAGAAAGCAGTAGAACAAAGAAGCGCTAGAACAAGAGATGAGAAGAAGATACTAGAGACGGACTGGACACAGAATGTGAAAACCTGTCGATATTACCTGGCTGTTCTTGTTCTGAAATCCTCAGGGTAAGAGATGTATAGGAAGATCAAATAATGTATAGAGAACATAACTGGAGACATGCATGAAGGGAATGAAGAAAACATTGATATACCTTGAGATGATGGCATAGAACAGAAAGCATTTTGACTGTGTCTCTATCTAATTAATACCATGCGACAGAAGAGCCAAGAGTCTGCAAAATCTATTTCGGCAAGCTATTTAGAGTCCACTGAATTCCACTTCTGTTGGCTGAAGTCGATGTTTCACCCCCAAATCTATAGCCAATAAAATGAGAATTGTGAGAGGCATCCCTGTTGTACTCCATTTCTTATCCCAAACCGTTCTGTAAGCTGTCCTTTATGATAAAGAACTCTACAATAAGCATATCGCAAGTTGTCTCCCCTGCTCTGCAGTAGTGGTCCACAAATGGCCAATCTGAGTAAAAGCATGAGGGTTTTCAAAGGTATCAACCATCACTCAAGATTACTCTTCGCAGAGGTAAATAGAAGAATGATGCTTTTATTTCAGGGAGTCTCAGGAATTTCTAGAACGGCAAGGACAACATTACACAGGTGTTTGTTCATTCAACCCGTCTCGCTACTTAGACTATCAGACACATTTACCGTATGGCCGGAAATCGTTACATACTGACAGGCGATAGTCCGTTTAACTCATATACACCTGGTGTCCAACATAAATAAACTTCACAGTAAACAGAGGTCAATGTACCAGTGTCCACCAGGTAGAGCATAAGCGCAGATTAAGATAACCAGGTTGGGAATGTCAAATTTGTCTACCGAAGAAGAAAACATTGAAAGATAAATGCATAGAGTAATATAACGACCAGATGGAAAAAAAAGTGATGGCTCAATACAAGTGAACCAATAATGGTCACCAAACATGTAAAGACTGAATTATGACTCGTCACAAAGCAGTATATTTATAATTACTATATTCATCACCAAAACCTTGATTATCATCAACATCTTTACCACTGCCATCGTTAACATCGCTATTACGACATGAAGCATTAAGGTCACTTGCATAAGCATCTAACCTGTACAGCGCCGCAACCCTGACTTAGAAGCATCCATTCTGCACTGGCGGTGAAGTAGTTACCCAGCTTACAGTTGAAGCTTTTTTCAGGCATAGGATATATACCGACGCCGCTCATCTCTGCGAAGGCAAGAGTACAGTTGTGCTGATCAAACGGATATTCCATCAAGTCTAAATAGCATGATGTCTCCTGGTAGCCCAGAATTTGAGCCAATACTTGCCCGTCATTAGACACCTGGAAAATGTTGAATGAATTTAGTTTTTTTTTTAAATGTGAGGGGTTTTATTAATTTTACTTTTACTTCAATAATGCATGTCCCTGTTTGAGACGAAGCTTTCTTGATGGAAGCCTCCACCAAAACACGCATGCACGTTTGGAAAGTGCTTTCTGTAGCAATTTGTTTCACCTGATGAGTTTGCCTGGACCGGTAACTACCTTCTTTTGATCGAATCTTACGATTTACCTGAGAGAACAATAGTCATATTTTTCCAGGCTTCCTAATAGACATCCGAGGAACTACAACGTGTTTTCTTTTACTAACTCTTTTAAAAAATAAACTTGTTTTCTAATGTCTTGTATTTCACGTACGTGCTCAATCATAGACTGCGAAATCTAGTAACTTCCCACACCTCTATGTCCAACCGTGTCTTTCGCCTTAGGGGAAAACAGGCTTTTTTACGGGGTAAATAGGATCAATTGTGTCAGAAGTGTTTGAATGTATAGTACTGTGCGGCAAAGCATCGCCGTGTGACATGCGCAACCTCTAGAGGTGGTAAAACGCGTTTGACTGTATGAGAGAAAATATCTTCTGCGACGAGTGACAAAAATCTCCCATTTGATGAAGATATTCTGTAAATAGATGAAAGCAATGGAAATCTTGAGCATTTTAAGAAAACTGGATTAGCGAAAACTATTTCTGTTTGGTTTTGCTAAGCAAAAATAAATAAATAAAAGTATAAAACTGAACAAATATGTCTTACAGCTATATTAAATAACATTTAACTGCAAAAAATTTTTTTTCCCTTACTCACCGTGGTGCAGTTAGTAGCATTTTAGGAGTGAGCTTACATTTGATGTCCTTCTGTACTTTAATCCATACAGCATTGATGGACGCAATTGTAGGAGGTTACAAAATATAAATGCAAAGGTGGTTCTATAGCATATACTGCCGTAGGAGAGTTAAGTCTAAGTGATTTTATTTTTATATTAGGTCTCAGCTATTTAAGGTATGGTGACTAGTACCTTTCTCTGTGATTTTGCCTTCCTCATTTCAAACGCATAATCAAGTACACACTTAACTTACAACTGGGTGGACTCAAGAGTGGCGCTACCAAGTTTCGACCTTGGTAAATGTGCCCCAAAAATCAAAAGATCCTACCAGTCTGCCACTTGACTCTAGTTTGTAAGACGTTAAAAACATGATCTGAAAAATTTTTTTCGCTTGCTCTGCGGTGTGGTGATTCTTCTAACCAGAACAAAAAGTAATATTAACAGCGAATGGATAAAAATTGTAATGAGCGTAGTAAATAACTGAATAATATTGTAAAGCTGACGATAAGAATAAAAAACGACATAATAATGCAGATAATAAAGAACATCCGAATTTTAAAATCCATTTTTCTGTCCCCTTTTAAAATCAAGCGACGGGAGAGACGCAGATTTCGATTGGTGAATTGTATTGCCTTGGTGTGCTATTCTTGTCTGTTTCGTGCAGTTTTTGGAAGGATTTCTTGAAAGTAGGTTCTGCACCTTCCTCTCGTGCACCCGTTTGCGCAGTAGGCAGATTTTCTGCAGCTGAAGGTCTTTGAAAGTAGCTCAGTTGTATGTTTGTCAGATCTCTCCATCTTCATGAGCTGTTCTTTCTACTCACGGCTTGCACGCTGTTACATGATATTTCAATTAATCTGAACAATGTTAGTTGACTTACTTGTACAGTGTCAGGCATCATCAGCTGACTAGAGGAAACACTCTTAGGCACTGTAACATAAGGTGTCCAGAGGTCATGGGAATCTAGTTTTATGGACGTTAAATCTGAAAGTACAAAATTAATGAGAACAAAAACCCAAGAACAACAAAAAAGCTTAAATAATGATTATGTAACAGCAATATTCAATTCGACTTTTAATGACTGAAAAACTTTTTCGAACAGGCTGACGAATTTTTTGACAAAACGTTTTGTAGAAAATTTGCCTTAATTTTCGACGACGCGGTTACAGCGCTTAGTATGAACATTTTGTGTGTGAAGATGGCACTCATCTTTTGACTGTTTTGCTTTCTTTAAGTAATTTAGCATCTGTACAAGGTGTTGTCATGTGGTAATTAAACATGAGATTTGTGTCTCCGCGTCTCTTTTTTTCTGTCAAGTCTTTGATCATCCGTATAGATGTGCGTTGATTTCTAATGTTTAGTATCGTGTCCTTTTTTTAAATGCAAACGAGCAAGTGACCTGCCAAATTGTCACGGGAAATAATTATGCTGAGTTCTTTCTGCTGCATGTCCTGACACCAGTACTAATTCTCCTGCGGTCATTTCATATCGTTTCAATTTCACTGTCTCTTTGTAGCCACTCTTATCATGACTTATGGTCAATGCAAGACAACAAAACTGATAGGTCTGCGTGCTCTTCAAATGCGAGTTCACTTAAGGTTTCACGGTGCAATGCATGCCGTTTCCGTATTATCACAGACATGCACCCTGTAAAGATTGCAAGGCATGCAGATTCTTGTAAAGGATGTTCATTATAGCTTTCACAGCCCAATGCGCACCTTTTACTATCGTCCCGAAAAACTGGTGCGATTTATTTGTTACAGATGTTGTAACAAGACATTTAGTATATATGGGATATTACCCATCATTTGAGAGTACGATTGGCAGAGTGATTAGAGCGCTGGCCTCTCGTGGCAAAGGTGCAGGGTTCGAAACACTGTGGCGCCACATTACAGTTTACTCAGCTGTAAATGGGAAAATTACTCTGCTCTTGAGTTAGGGGACAAAAAATCAACGAGAAGGGGAACTGATAACCCCACCCCTCGAAGCTGGACCCAGTATAGTGACGTCTCTAGTGACACGTCACTCTCATACGGCAGTATAGTGACGTCTCTAGTGACACGCCACTCTCATACGGCAGTATAGTGACGTCTCTAGTGACACTTCACTCTCATACGGCAGTATAGTGACGTCTCTAGTGACACTTCACTCTCATACGCCAGTATAGTGACGTCTCTAGTGACACTTCACTCTCATACGGCAGTATAGTGACGTCTCTAGTGACACGTCACTCTCATACGGCAGTTTGTGCTGCAGGACTACCTATTAACCCATCATCTTCAGTTTGAGTTCATCAGTGTGATACTATACTGTTCAAAAAAAAGAAACGCATAGCTATCCGAGTTCGCGTTTTTATGAGTTTGTAAGTAAAATTTGGTGCTAGGGTATATAAAAACCAGCCTCAAATGTTCTTTACAGTGTCAAATGCACGTGTTGACCTGAATTGCGTTCGTTTTTGTAATCGTTACAACGCAGTGTTCAATAGTGTTTATGACGCAATTTTTGACCACAGCTCATGTTGCGCGCACGTGAAAGCAGTAAAATTTGGGGTGAACACTATTCACTGACTACGCAACTGAAACCCTATAAAAGGATTACGCTACACAAAAAACAAATTCAGTTCATTTTCAAGCAGACATTTATGGCGTCTCTATCGATAAATTTAAGAAACATTGCTATTGGCCGACTGCATGCAGGCGAAAGTCAAAGTCAGGTTGCCAAGCATCTAAACGTGCATCAGAGTACCATCAGTCGACTTTGGCACCGGTTCCAAGCCACTGGCTCAGTTGAAGACCGGCATCGCAGTGGACGACCCAGAGTGACAACAGCAGCGGAGGATCGCTTTATTCGGCTTCGTCACTTCAGAGACAGGTTTACAACAGCTTCCTCAACTGCCCAGTCATTGCCTGCAGGACGTTATGTGTCTGATCAAACTGTCCGGAATAGACTGCATGACGCTGGACTTTGGGCACAACGGCCTCACCGAGGACCTGTCCTTACGCGCCGCCATCGCCAAAATGGACTTCTTTGGGCCAACCAGCATCGTCCCTGGGCAGCTGACAATCAATGGAGACGTGTCTGGTTTAGTGACGAATCTTTATTTTTGTTGCAGCGTCATGATGGACGGCGTAGGGTCCACCGTAGGCGAAATGAACGTTTTGCCCAAAATTGCGTTGATGAAGCTCCGCCGCACGGTGGTGGAGGTGCAGTGGTGTGGGGAATGATCAGTTACAACGGAGGGAGTCAATTGGTGCACATTGAAGGAGGCTTGAATGCGCAACGATACGTCAATGAAATTCTTCGACCCCATGTCCTTCCACTTTTGGCTACCCAAAGGTCTGT
This sequence comes from Oreohelix idahoensis, assembly GCA_024509875.1. Taxonomy (NCBI): domain Eukaryota; kingdom Metazoa; phylum Mollusca; class Gastropoda; order Stylommatophora; family Oreohelicidae; genus Oreohelix; species Oreohelix idahoensis. The sequence continues at coordinate 10,156 of JAMPIV010017262.1, read as the reverse complement.
GTTTCAACAGGACAACGCCAGACCCCATTATGCACGGTTGACCACGCAGTTCCTGACTGCCAACAACATTCTCACCCTTCCCTGGCCATCCCTGTCTCCAGACAAGAGTCCGATTGAGCACCTGTGGGATGAGCTGCATAGACGTGTTTGTCGCCGAGACGTTGCTCTAGCCAATTGTCGTGATCTGTTCCAGGCACTCCAGGAAAAGTAGGCAGCCATCCCACAGGCCCACATCAGACGTCTGATCGCATCCATGCCCAGGAGATGCCAGTCGCTGATCGATGCAAGAGGAGGCCACACATCATATTAACGGGAAAGCCCGTACGCCAAAAAACTCTCGTGACCCAGATGCAAAACAACTGTCAATTGATTGGTTGAACCCTAAGGTATTCTTGTGTGCAATTTGAACAATTAACTCATTAAATTAAAAACGTTATTGAATGTCAAAATTATGGCTATGTGTGTGCCTTCAGTAGCTATGCGTTTCGTTTTTTGAACAGTATACATTAGACCCGTTTGTTACATTGTCTTGCCATCTTGCGTAGTGTTGTTACATGGACATTATCGCAGCAACTTAGTATTTCTTTTTAAGTTCTAAGTCAAACAAATTAAGATCATTTGAATTGTAGGAACTTTCTACACTGACCATTATGTGTACCTGATATAATGTTTCTTCACAGCCGAAATAATATCTATCTATCTATCTATCTATCTATCTATCTATCTATCTATCTATCTATCTATCTATCTATCTATCTATCTATCTATCTATCTATCTATCTATCTATCTATCTATCTATCTATCTATCTATCTATCTATCTATCTATCTATCTATCTATCTATCTATCTATCTATCTATCTATCTATCTATCTATCTATCTATCTATCTGTCTATCTGTCTCTCTGTCTGTCTGTCTATCTGTCTGTCTGTCTGTCTGTCTGTCTGTCTGTCTGTCTGTCTATCTCTCTCTCTCTCTCTCTCTCTCCCTCCCTCCCTCCCTCCCTACCTACCTACCTACCTACCTACCTACCTACCTACCTACCTACCTACCTACCTACCTATCTATCTATCTCTCTATCTATCTATCTATCTATCTATCTATCTATCTATCTATCTATCTATCTATCTATCTATCTATCTATCTATCTATCTATCTATCTATCTATAGGAGCCGCGGTAGCATAGTGGTTAGTGCACTGGCTTCCTAGCTCAGTGGTCTAAGGTTCAACCCCCAGATGAGGTGGGATTTTTTCAGGCCGCAAACAGCTCCTGGGTCGACCCAGCCCCAACTGGGTACCGGAGCAACTCTGGGAACGTTAAGGCGGCCGGTGTGATGTTGACCACGTCACCCCTAGTGTGCCGATGGTCAAGAAAATATGGGCCTAACACCATATTCCCAATATGCCTCAATGGTCGTGTAACGGGATCCTTTCCTTTCCTTTTATCTATCTATCTATCTATCTATCTATCTATCTATCTATCTATCTATCTATCTATCTATCTATCTATCTATCTATCTATCTATCTATCTATCTATCTATCTATCTATCTATCTATCTATCTATCTATCTATCTATCTATCTATCTATCTATCTATCTATCTATCTATCTATCTATCTATCTATCTATCTATCTATCTATCTATCTATCTATTATCTATTTATCTATCTATCTATCTACCTATCTATCTCTCCACATGTAAGCCTACCTTGCCGTGGTTGGAGAGCTTGAGCGCCCCAATGATCCCGGGAGCTATGCCGGCGGGAGTTTTACTCCTGGCAGGGTCACCCAAGCCGGACAGGTCCTGGGTGAGGGGCCAGACTAAATGGGCTGAGGAGTGGGTGGAACCCTATAGGTGTAGATGCAGAACCCACCGGCGAGTGGTACATGCTCTGGTCTGCACCAATCCACCCCCACTTCATGGGTTAAATGCTTTCTTGCCTCATTCTTCACTGTTTGTCGTCTATCACGCCCATGGCGACCGTTGCCTCAATTGGCTGTGTGTGGTGTACCCGGAAACGGGGCCTCCCAGTACTGAGGCAAAGTTAAGTCCCCGATGTCACTTATCGGTGCAGAATTGAGAGAGATGGCTGAGCATCACAATCCCTCCTGTGTTGCAGCATGATGAGAACCCAGCATTGCACACTGAGCTTGGGGGGATCACTTGGGCACCAGACTTAATACTGGCTCTTGACTGGATGGCCGCATGCAGGAGATTTCTACAATGGAGGGTTGGCAGGTGGTGGGTATCGGGAAGTGGCTCTGTGCAGGACGTGAGGATTCCTTGGGAGAGCCCAGAACCAGAGCACAGCATTGTGCAAGCTCTGCATAGTTGGAGAGCCCCCTGGATGACGGGGAATGCACAGTGTGCTACCCCACCTATCCCCAACTGCTAACTTAGAACCAGAAGTGGGGTCCTCTGTATGCGTGCCAGGCCAGGATAAAATGCCTGGGAAAGAGACTGGAGCTCAGAACTCCCTAACTCAAAGTTGCAGGATGGCAGAAAAGCCACGGGAAAGACAGGGCTATTTTGAAGATAACGCAACCATATTTTCACCATACGAGCTCGGACGCCGCCTCGGTAAACAAGGTCCGCGCAGAGCAGTGACACCCCCAGGCTGCTTGCGAATAGTCTACTACTGGGAACATAAACAGATTAGGGATGAGCCCACTCTCCCGTTGAACAGGTGCTAAAGTCGTAGATACTGGGCCAGAAGGCGCACCGGAAACCACAGTATCACGCAACTCGCTTTTTTTTTTCTATGGAGAGTACACCGTCAAATAAATCTCGTACTGGTGCTCGCCCTGTGGAGCTCCACCAGGCAGGTGCAGTGCCGGGCTCTGAGCCTCGACAGAGCCCACCCTCAGCTACTGGAGGACCCTCTAGACCGTCTTGTGGAGTCAGCAGACGGCGGAGGAGAACTACTGACCAAAACAAAACAGAAAAAGAGAAACCCAGAGTGCCACTTGTCATGATGCACTGGAATGCAGAGGGAGTGAACAGCAAGCAGGCTGGATACAGCAAAAAGACAGAGCTGGAAAACATCTTGTATGAGAAGCAAGTCAGTGTTTGCTGTATCCAAGAGACTCACTTGAAAGCAGATCAAACCTTTAAAATAAGGGGATATCAATGCTTCAGATCCGACAGACAAGATAGACGAAAAGGAGGAGTACTTACTCTTGTAAGGAATAACATTCCTGCACACGAAAGGAAAACCTTCATGGATGGAGCAGAATATCAGCTGTTGCAGATAAAGGTAGACAAGATGGAAATAGAACTCCTGAACTATTACTGTCCGAACAACAAACCCCTGAGTCTCAGCTCTATACAGGTACCAGCCACCAACTTTATAGCAGTTGGAGACTTTAATAGCCGCTCCCAGAGCTGGGGCTATAACCATCTGGATCACAGAGGTGAAGAGGTTGAAACTTGGCAAGATGATCACTCCCTAATCCTAGTCAATAATGCCACAGATACTCCTACCTTCTACTCCAGAGGATGGCACACAACTTCAACACCAGATCTTGCCTTCTCCACACCAGATATAGCTGGATCTATTAGTAGAGAAGTAGGAGACCAACTAGGGGGAAGCGACCATCGCCCAATCTTTCTTACTGTCCAGAGTGCAACTCTCAGTACAGGCCCAGCCATTACAAGATGGAACTACAAAAAAGCCAACTGGGGTTTATTCAGGCATCAGGTGAACACGCTGCTGTCTACCCTCAAGGTACAGAACAGAGACATTAATGAAGTGGTAAAAGACTTCAACAGATGCATACTACAAGCTGCAAAAGAAACCATTCCCAAAGGATGCCGGCGTAACTACATACCATACTGGTCCAGCACACTCCAAGAACGTCAGGAAGCTATGGACAAGGCTAGAAAGGACGCAGAGTCTCAGCCTTCACTTGAAACTCACAACAAATGGAAAAAGGCTGTAGCAGAGTTTCAGAGAACAAAGCTAGAAGAAAAACGGAAAAGCTGGAGAACTAAAACGGCATCGCTGAACCTTGAGAAAGACGGCAGGAAACTTTGGAGATTAGTCAAGTCTCTAAATGAAGAGCGTTCCTCACCAAGGCAGACTATCACATTGGATGAAGGTGGCAAACTTTTCAGAGGAAAACAAGCTGCAGACTTGTTTGCTAGAAGATACAGTTCAGAAAGCAACTTACCCATTAACATAGACCATCAGAGAGAGATAAGAAAAGAAATACTGGCAACCATGGGACAGACAGATACTCCTGCCCCAATGAGGGAACCCATCACACTAGGAGAACTACAGAAGGCTATTTCCAAGCTTAAGTTTCAAAAGTCACCCGGCCCAGACAAAATCAGCAACGAAATGCTAGTAAATCTGAGCTCAGCAGCAAAGACAAAACTGCTTGAGATATTCAACCACAGCTGGTTGAAAGGAACGGTACCCCAAGTATGGAGAGAAGCCATCACAATACCCATACTAAAGAAAGGGAAATGTAAGACCGAGGCTGCAAGTTACCGGCCAATCAGTCTCACAAGCTGTGTTGGGAAGACTATGGAGCGAATAGTCAACCACAGATTGAAATGGTATTTAGAGTCTGAGCAGATCCTGGTGCCGGAACAAGCTGGATTTAGAGAATGCTACAGTATAGAAGACCAAGTTACTTACTTGTCTCAAGCAATAGAAGATGCCTTCCAGGAGAAGAAAAAGGTCCTAACGATCTGGGTCGACTTCAAGCAGGCCTTTGACAAGGTGTGGAAAGATGGCCTCATTGCAAAACTTAGGAGAAGTGGAATCCAAGGCAACATGATGAAATGGATCCAGTCATACTTGCATAACAGGAGAACTAGAGTCACTCTTGACGGTCTGCAGAGCAGAAAAGTGTTGCTCCATCAGGGGGTACCTCAAGGAGGAGTAATTTCCCCAACACTCTTCCTTGTTTACATCAATGACCTGGTGAAAGATCTCCCTGCAGGAGTTAAAGCTGCCTTATATGCAGATGACCTAGTACTCTGGTGCGCTGATGAAAATGTCACCACAGCAAATTATAGAATGCAGCGGGCAGCAGACATGCTAGTGTCATGGGCAGAGAAATGGCTTATCACAATAAACACAGACAAAACCTCCACAACACTGTTCTCCCTCGCCCCCAAGGACAAATCAGCTAACATACACCTAGGGACAACCGTGATCAAGGAAGAAAGCTACCCCACCTATCTTGGGGTGACATTTGACCAAAGGCTTACATGGAATAAGCATATTGAAAATGCAGAAGGAAAGGCCCGAAGACGACTAGGCATACTCAGAAAATTAGCAGGTACCAACTGGGGAGCAAATGAACGAAATCTAAAGAAGATTTATAATGGAGTAATAAGACCACACTTAGAGTTTAGCTCAGCAGCATGGTCATCAGCTGCTAACTCACATCTGCAGTCTTTGGACAAGGTGCAAAATCAAGCTCTCAGGCTCATTACAGGAGCCATGAAAACTACACCAATAACAGAGATGCAGAAGGTTGCTGGATTACAGACATTGTCCCATAGAAGAGACACAAAAACCATGATCCAGATGGAAAAGTACAACAGTATGCCAATGCACCCAATGAAGGCAAGACTAGATGATCTGGCATTGGGACGTCTAAAGCGTAGCAGCTTTGTGCATCGGGGGAAAAGACTTATAAGACAGCATCAAGAAGACCTATCCATGAAGACAACACCACTCAAGCCCACCCTATACCCTGTACCATGGGAGCAGGCCAGCAGTGCCCTCCAAATTAATACATCAGTCAGTGGTCTCACAAGTGGATGTGAGTATAATGATCTGCAAAAACGAACTGCTACATTGAGTATGATCCAAGAAAGCTATCCCGATCAATCATGGATACATGCCTATACAGATGGATCAGCAACTAATGCTGTTAGGAATGGAGGTGCCGGTATCTTTATCTCATATCCTGACAACCACTATGAGACTAGGCACATTCCCACTGGTAAATTCTGTTCCAACTATACAGCTGAGGTTCAAGCTCTAGAGCAAGCTGCAAATGATTTATAACACCAACTCTGACTGCCACCAGGTAGTCATCCTCACAGATGCACTGTCTGTCCTGCAAGCTCTCAAGGGTGGTAAACTCCCGCATCTGAGAAATGAACTAAACAAGGTAGCTGCCAAAAAGAGAACCATACTTCAGTGGGTACCATCTCATTGTGGTGTACCCGGAAATGAAAAGGCAGATAAACTTGCAAAAAAGGGAGGAGAATGTGAACAAGAAGATAATGAAGTCACATACTTTGAGAAAAAGAGAGCTATCCAGACTATCAGAAGAGAACAGAACCAACCCAAAGACGACTATCACACTCTCGACCGGCAGGGACAGATAACTATTTTTCGACTCAGGACAGGGCATAACAAACTGAATAAACACATGCACAAGCTACGATTGTCTGCTTCACCACTGTGCACATGTGGATTAAACGAACAAACTGCTGAGCATGTTCTACAGGACTGTCCTCTGTATGACCAGTTAAGAAAGATATACTGGCCCAATGACTCAACACTAAACTCAAAGCTATATGGAGTTAAAGAGGAACTTCAAACAACAGTCGAATTCATCATGAGAACTCGTCTGACGGTGTAATCATCAAAGATGCGATCGCAAGAAGAAGAAGAAGAATCTATCTATCTATCTATCTATCTATCTATCTATCTATCTATCTATCTATCTATCTATCTATCTATCTATCTATCTATCTATCTATCTATCTATCTATCTATCTATCTATCTATCTATCTATCTATCTATCTATCTATCTATCTATCTATCTATCTATCTATCTATCTATCTATCTATCTATCTATCTATCTATCTATCTATCTATCCATCCATCCATCTATCAATCTATTTTCCCGTCTGTCTCTGTCTACCTACCTACATGTATATCTACTTACTTTAGCATCTACCTATCTACGGATTTGTCGGTCTGTCTATCTGTCAGAAGAACGTATAGACATACCATTATAATCGGAAACATTCCAGCGAAGGTCAGGATATCTCCATGACATGGCAAGCAATGATGCCACCCTGACCGCCTGGTTCAGTTCATCAACGGAAAGCACCTGAAATGTCTCATATGACATCTCCAATCTGTCAATTCCAGCCACAGACACTGGCAGTTTGTATCTGATAGGGTCACTGTTTCTGATGTACTTCTCGAGACTAACGTAAGACTCCTGTAGCGTTTGGGCCGCAGTCCAGTGTGAGATGAGGAAGAACCTCAGAAATAGAAATATATCCTTCATTGTTTTCAATCGGATTTTGATCCCTTCTGCTTGTAATATTTTCTTAATCAGATCATAACGCGCATTTTACGTTTTATTGCGCCACAATCTGTTCATCCATGTTTTTAACATTACTTCCGTATTTGTTCTGCAAAGAAAAATTAAACAGTCAATAAATGTTATTTTATTCAACACTGTAAGGTTCAGAAGAATGTATAACCAACAGACAATTGAAAGAAAGAAGTGTCAAGCTTTGGATGTGGATTAACGGGTAAAAAAAAGGTAAAGGTAAAGGTAGTCACATTGTAACTACTGCCGTAGTGGAGTGAAGTGTGAGAGCCTGCACTAAACTAGGTCATGCTTCGAGAGGTGGGGTGACCAGCTCTCGTCCTCGCTAAATTTTCTGTGGAAATTCAGATGGAAGGAGAGGGTTTATCATGGAAGCATAAACAATGAAAGATGTCATGGAATAAAAATTACTAATTTTGAAAAGGAATATGTTCGATGTTTTTACCGGGTATCTGTGGGCATACAAAGAAATAATTTTACGCTGACCTCTCGGGTATGTCGAAAGAAGGGACTAATATGAGATTGTGTATAGCACTAGCAACCTCATCTTGAAAACAATGCTACAGAAACAGCCACAGCGAGAGACAGAGCTTTGACGTACGGCTCCCTAAACGGGTCATCTGCCGTGGTGGATAGATGTTCCATAAGGTTCGACAAAAGTATGATTGATGTTGAAAAGTAAAACACTGAAGTAGATCAACGTTTGAGAAGTAAAATAAATTTCGGTCATATGCAACGAAGTGAAATTAAACGATAATAAAGAAAATGGAAAAGCAACTAGTAAGTGTCAAGGACACTCTTCTCCGTGTGTTCCTGTGTCTCCCTCTACCTCCCTTACCACGAGGATTGCGGAACAAGGCCTGCCGGATAATGCTATCAACAGATTTCGTCAGTCTGTCCTATCAATCTTCAGCGTCTTCTCATTTCTTGTTCCACGGACACTTGTCTGGTTCTTATCATCAACTCCATATTAGTGATCTTGTCATCAGCTCCACATTAGTGATCTTGTCATCAGCTCCACATTAGTGATCTTGTCACCAGCTCCACATTAGTGATCTTATCATCAGCTCCACATTAGTGATCTTATCATCAGCTCCACATTAGTGATCTTGTCATCAGCTCCACATTAGTGATCTTGTCATCAGCTCCACAATAGTGATCTTATCATCAGCTCCACATTAATGATCTTGTCATCAGCTCCACATTAGTGATCTTGTCATCTGCTCCACATTAGTGATCTTATCATCAGCTCCACATTAGTGATCTTATCATCAGCTCCACATTAGTGATCTTATCATCAGCTCCACATTAGTGATCTTATCATCAGCTCCACATTAGTGATCTTATCATCAGCTCCGCATTAGTGATCTTATCATCAGCTCCACATTAGTGATCTTGTCATCAGCTCCACATTAGTGATCTTATCATTAGCTCCACATTAGTGATCTTATCATCAGCTCCTCATTAGTGATCTTATCATCAACTCCACATTAGTGATCTTGTCATCAGCTCCACATTACTGATCTTGTCATCAGCTCCACATTAGTGATCTTATCATCAGCTCCACATTAGTGATCTTATCATCAGCTCCACATTAGTGATCTTGTCAGATCATTTCAATTCTTCTCTTCTACGCAAGCAAGAAGTTACAAAAGTCTTTAGCTTTTTTGGTTCTTGTTTTTGTTGTTCTCCATCTTTTAGAGCCATACAATAGAACTAATCTGACATTTGAATTGAATATTCCGATTTCTGTGTTGGTCTTGATTTCTGTTGATATTCCTATCTGTCCAAATGTAATGAAAGCTCGTCTCGGCTATTGTATCCTTATTTTGTTTATCATTTGTCTGTTACTTCAACTGTGTAGACATTGCCGTCAAAGTATATGTTAATTTTACATCTTGTGGTTGAGGTTTCCCGTCTGTTTATATTCTGAGCCGTCTTTCTATCTCTTTATAAAAACTATCATCATCATAATTTCCCCAATCGATCCTTTTGAGCGTGGAGCCATTGCTAAACCTGGGCTCCTTGCAAGAAACTTGCACCAAAGATGTAAGTGCCCTTGTTGCAGTGGTTTGTATAACAATGTGTTTGACATGATGAGGTTGCTAGCCACAAGGGCAACACCACATTAGTAGATTCTTACAACATGCTTGAGATATTCTTGCTTAGTCTCCAAAGAGAACCCCACGAAGTACACGGCGAACTATTCAAGACGAATTCGAGCTATACAAGTTTAAAAAATATAAAGCCGTTTCACTGTTAGCTGAACTGATAAGCCAACACACATTGTAAAAGTATTATGTATATTGTCATTAGCAACTTTCAGTGCAAAGGTTCAAGAAAAAGGATATTTTAATTGGATTTACGGAATCATAAGAACAGAAACACGGCCATTTCTTTGAATAATAATTGGTCGGGTATCAACGCAGTTGGTTCTAAAATAACCAACATCAAAACAATATTACCAATAACGATAATTAACAACGCACTGAAGTAACGGTTTGAAAAGATTCAATATCTGGTAATAATTCGCCTTTTTATTTTTTAATTTTTTATTTATTTGATTGTTAACATATTACAGAAAAATTAAGTGGCACTGGTTTCTGTTCAGATAATTTACCCTTTTCGGTAACATTAGAAAAAAAAAACAAATAAAAAAACAACAACAAATAAACACGAATATTCAGTTCGAATGTCACGGAACTAATCTCATTGGATCCCATACCATCAAACAGAAAATGTCATACTAAGTTCTAACCTCTAGCAAATCTTAAATTATGCGCTGGTTTACGGTAGGTCGTGAAATAAATTATGACGTTACGTTTGGCA